>OY759264.1:41529811-41832311 GCA_963662155.1 Lamellibrachia columna | reverse complement strand
CAAGTTGGTTGGCGTCCAGGTGTAAGCTGGTGAGTTTCTGCAGGTTGCGAAAGGCACCCTTCTTGATAGAGGCGATGTGTGAGCTTTGTAACCAGACCACTGTGATGTTTGTGTCTCCGAGTCCTTCGAACAACGTCGCCGACAACTCGCCCAAGTTGAGATTCGACATTACCAATTCTCTAAGTGGCGCCCCTTGTAGACCAAACAACGCTTCGTGGAGAGCCGAACTGTTGAGCTTGTTGTCACTGAGTACCAACTCAGTTATTTTGACGAGCGGACGGAAAGTCCCTCTGTTAATGAAATGCAAATGACATTGTCTCAGGTTAAGTTGTTTGAGCGCAGAGTTACGCATGTGGCGAAAAGTGTCATTATCGAGTGACGTCAGGTTCGTTCCTGCGAGGATGAGCTGTTGTAATTGCGTCATGTTGTCAAATTCTGCTCCCAGCGTCATGGTCAAGTGCGGATTATTAGCAGTGTTCAGGATTTTAAGAAGCCTCAACGGACTCAGTAACTCGCTGGAGATAACCTTCAATTTGTTACCTGCTAGAACTAATTGAACTAAATTGGTGTGTCTCGCGAATATGTCTCGTGGCAGAGCAGTAATATCGTTATCAGTCAGATCCAATGAAACTAGCTCTGACAGGTCTTTGAACATGTCGGCCGCCAGGCGGTGCAGTCCGCATCCGTGCAGGCTCAGCAACTTCAGCGAATCCCGGAAAGGATGAAATGTAGCACGAGACATGTTACTATTTTGCATATTGAGCAAAACCAGACTATGCAATTGAACGAGTCCCTCAAAGCATGAATGAAACATCGCTGAAGAGAATTTAAACATTTCCAGTCTCAATTGACGCAGATGTTTCAACAAGCATATATCTGCTTGTGGTAGTTGTATGAGTTTCGTGCGCATGCGCAAATTCCTCAAGCTGGACAGGAAACGAAATGAGCCATTTTGAAACGCATTTAGCGAGTCTTCCTTTAAAACAAGACTGTCCAGTGACGCCAATCCTTTGAATGCTCTCTCATCAATTGATCGGATGTTGTTATTGGCTATATGTAATATCGTCAGGTTAGTAAGTTCCGAGAATGCGTCCGCCCGCAAACGACTGATATTGTTTAATTTTATGTAAATTGTTTGAGTCTCGCGCGGAAATTTCGGAATGTCTGTCAAATAGCTGTGACGGCATGTCACCAACGTGCCATCACAGGCGCATGTGAGTGGACAGCGTATATACGGGGTGGATGTCATGACAGGACAGTTGACAAACACGCTGAAGACCAGCAGCAACGATGACGTCACAACATCCATCTTCAGGTTGCTTGACGACGGCGGCCACTGCAATGTGTCACCTGTAAATGAATTGCTGTAATGTTGAACTATCACCGCAAAAGGTTATATTCCCATGAAACCCTCAACAAATTATCCTGATGATATATTGTAACTGGTTTCCATTTAACGAGATCGTGCACAGGTATTAAGATACGTTTAACATTGAATGGTTTTTATAAGATTTCATTTTCATGTAGCAAACGTGTGACTGTCGGAACTAAATTGAGACTTAATGATATGGTCAAAAGAGATCTGAAAGATGATGGCATTGACCCTTTGCAATTCGCACTTCGACGCCTACTGGACTAACCAGGAGATCAAGAGTATGAGGCGTCATGCTGACAATTTACCAACACGAAGCATCTAGAACTAGCATTGTCTCACAAGATAGAAGCTAGCCACGTCTGCTACAACACTACATAATTATTATTATTGAGTAACACGTGTTATTTATTACTTCTGCGATACATAAAATATTGTATGAACATTTCAAATGTTAACGAGGCAAGCAGACACATTACACGTCGACAATGCATTCAACCTAAGAAATGCTAGGAAATATTAGCATGCGCCACACAGTAAATATTATTATATATATATATAACTAAAATTACAATTTAACAGATATTCCATGTATTATGCAGCATTGTTTTGGCTAATTAAGTCGAGATGTTGGTTAACAAAGGACAGGTCTACATGAAGCTATTTTGCAACAGTAACCTCTGTAGTTTGAACCACCTTAACCACATTTGTATATTATGCTATACGTATGCACTGTAGACAATGGAAAACTAAAAGTTAAAGAACTATGCTGTATCTGCCCAAGATAATATTAATTTAGTTCACACGATGGTCACACACAATGTCCACTCAACATATTCTTTGGAATTAGCTGTATACTTATGTATATGATCCATGATAATTCCACTCCCTCAAAAGATACACCGAACACAAAACAGCAAGCGTCCTGGCATGCAAGAGACCTTGTTGTCAACGGTGAAACGACGAAAGGTTTCCTGGTTTGGCCACATCACCCGACACAACACCAATTAAAAAATCGCCATGCAAGGCACCTTGGAGAACGACAAAAGAAGGAGCCGCCAGAGGAAATACCGGCTGATAACATACAGGAATGGACAAAGCAGAGCAGACAGACCCTACTACGTACAGCCGAAGACATACAAAGTTGACGTAGACTATGTGAAAATAGCACTTCTGCGACCGTCCCGGTGAAGGGGTCAAGGTGAAGGTGAAAGTATGGTACGAATACCTCAACTGCATAGTCTTCCAAGGTTTTAGCAGCAGCGTGTTTCACTATTTGGACTATAGGATGATAAGATAAGTACGTGTTCGAGTCAGTTCTGTACATCAAATTCTTTTTCGAAACGTAATGGTTTTCGTTTAAAAAATTCCCGCAGATTGCAATAGAATCAAAAGAACAAAACACAATCGTTTACCAAAGACTTGCAACTATGCCCTGGAAAGTTACCTTGTAGGAGGCCGATTAAACAGCGGGAGTTTATATTTTCGATTCCATTAATATTGGATTTCATGCGTAAAAGCCGTTCGATCAAAAAAGCACCGTACTAGTTTTATCAAATCCTTTCAGCCTTTCGAACAGCATAAACTGCTACTGGGTCAGCAATTTAATTGGTATCCAGTTTGAAAAGGTCCTGTGAAAGGTATATGCCTGTATATTCCATTACTTCGACCACAGATTTGACATTTTGCACAAATGTAAATTGGACATTTTAGCATTTTCCTGGTTCCTGTGTTTGCTTGTTGCCTTGCTTTTGGATTTTTGTATGTCTTCAAACTCTGACTCAGACCCTGACCAATGGCCATTGTTGAGAAAACCCGTCGCGTGTTCTGTAAATTGAGCTTCCCTTCACATTTGTCATTGGCTTTGTGTGTGTGTGTGTGTGTGTGTGTGTGTGTGTGTGCGTGCGTGCGTGCGTGCGTGCGTGCGTGCGTGCGTGCGTGCGTGCGTGCGAGGGTGCGTGCGTGCGTGTTTGTGTGTGTTTCTTAAAGATTAGCCATGTCTCGCACATGAACACACAGGCAACGATCAAAATTAAATAGTGTTATCCAAGCTGAAATTTCACGTTGCAAGCTGTGTCAGACAATCTGTGTAAAAAGGAAAATCTCTGCAACTGGGAATATGCTGACGATGTAGTTCTGCTAAATTCCATCACTACAGATGCACGAAATAATAGTTCACCAGGTTGGTTAAGAGTTCGAAGTCAGATTATCTGGTGAAGCACCTGATGTGCTCTGCCGCCTAAACCTCACTGAGTATAGCTTGGCTGCGGGGCGAACAGCTGGAGACGGTATTAAACTTCGACTATATGTATACCTTGGATCCCGGTCACAAGGCGACAGTGTCTGCACGGCGTACGTTAAACACCGCCCCTATTCATTATTGTATTGTATGTGTGTTATTCATTGAAATGTGTGTATCGTGTGTCAAGTTGTATCGTGTGTCAAGTGAACGACACCTTATCTAAGGGGCACTATATAACAATGTATATTTTACTAAGCGTATTAATAAAAACATTATTTATTTACAGATTCAGATATTTGCCATGGCATAACATATATTAGTCTATCTAGCCTACATCATTGGCCATAGCCTATACAGGTGTACTACAGTATAGGCATTGCATACATTACGGACCTTGAATTCCAAAGAGTTTGTGTGGCAACGGAGGAAGTCCTACTTCTAATAGTAAGTGAAGTCTGTTACCAACTACCCATATACCCTCTCTCCTCCTTCTCTATATTCCAGTTGTTAAAATCAGCAACTAAACTTCACCTTTCTTTTCATAACAAAATGAGTCATCCTATAATTGGTATGTATGTATTAACCTACGTTACATAACACTAACACTTTTCATAACAAAATTAGTTATGCTATAATTGATGTGTATGTCATCATCGGACGATGAGCCGTAGCATGACAAGTCTGTGCCTACAGGGACTCAAACAGTGATTATGCACAGCGGTCCTATCAGTGCTTTAATGACCAGTTCCAACACCGTATCGGCTTGGCTATGGTGTAGAGAGACTGGTCCAGAGTGATGACAAGAACCAGCATTGACTTCCTCGCGTACCGCCTCCTGAATTATATCCATTCCATGGAGTATTAGGGCCGCATACTCTGATTAATCAGGAAATAGAAGCAGTATAGCTGATAATTATGGTTGGTGTGAACTCTTGTAGCTGGCTAGCGTGATAGGCAGCCAAGGAGAATAGGCAACTAAAGAACGTGACGGTGTGTATTGCCATGGTACCAGCAAAATATTAAACTTCCATCCTCAACTGAATTAGCCTATCGCGAATCCGGAAAAGCACAACCATCCAATCGATACAACAATCTGTAAGATATATGCCTCCCTCTTCTTATCTTCTTCGGTGCCGCACGCAATAGTTCGGGAGGCATTCATTGTCTTCTTTGCGCTCGCCAGGTCGAGATATGTAACTGAATTTGTACTCACTCGACCAGTGAGTACATAGAATACTACATAAGTTTAATGAAAGCATTGTTCTCCAGGTTCGAAGCGATTTTAATCGTGTACATCAGACGGCTACATACATGTCACAATATAATCATGCACGATGACAATGAAAAGAAACTGTGAATACATATATTACTGTAAACCGTAAAGAAGAGTAGTGAATGTAAACATCACTTAAGATGTACATAGACTCTTAAAGTCTAGAAGATTTGACAGATACATTTTGACCGGAAATGTTGAAATCTAAAGCAGGTATGGCCCGCCAGGACCACCCTTACTGATAATTTGGATGTCTAAAATTCGGCATGACTACACTCCTCAGTGTGAATTTAAAAATAGTCTTTCCCGCCCCTTGGAAACGCTCCTCCGGGGTATTTATACTCTCAATTTCTCTAAATTAGACGCTGTCACTAGAGGCGCTGTAATTGCCTAAATAGTCAATACGCTGTACCATTGGCCAACTTATTAAATCCACCCACCCTCTCAACCGCTGGACAATGACGTCTGCCAGCATTGCCTTGCCCAGTTTGCAAGTTATACTTTTTGAACTCTTGGAGCTGGGCCAAATCCAGGGTTCGCAGGGCTCCCTCTCAGTTCCCCAATTACGTTGACCTCCGAGGTCAGAGCAAGATAGCAAATGTCAGGACTAAAGGGAGGACTGAAGCGTGTAAACATTACCATCAATCTTTGGCACCATATGGATTTTGTCCATATTCACTATGGTGTTTAAATACAAACGTTTCGAAACCTGCTTGTCAGAGCAATTTAGCAAATGTCAGGACTAAAGGGAGGACTGAAGCATCTAAACATTACCATCAATCTTTGGCACCATATGGATTTTGTCCATATTCACTTTGGTGTTTTATCTACAAACGTTTCGAAACCTGCTTTTCTGCTACTAATCTAGGCTTAATACATCGAATAAACACCTCCTAATGAATTAGTACCATAACATATTAAACACTAATTAAATCAAACTGGCATATACTACAAATCGACGAAAGACAACATTGACGAGAGTAAGCCGACTACGGTCTGTGAGATAGAGATAACGCCCTCGCCACGGAGCATTACGTCTACCACAACCAAACTACCAAGAGGTGAACCAAGGAAGACGGCAGTGATCAGTTCGTCTACCACACGACTAACAGAACCAGGCAGAGATGCGTTTATACACAGCGGCGGCGGCGGCGGCGGCGGCGGCGGCGGCGGCGGCGGCGGCGGCGGCGGCGGCGGCGGCGGCGGCGGCGGCGGCGGCGGCGGCGGCGGCGGCGGCGGCGGCGGCGGCGGCGGCGGCGGCGGCGGCGGCGGCGGCGGCGGCGGCGGCGGCGGCGGCGGCGGCGGCGGCGGCGGCGGCGGCGGCGGCGGCGGCGGCGGCGGCGGCGGCGGCGGCGGGGGCGGGGGCGGGGGCGGGGCGGGGGCGGGGCGGGGGCGGGGGCGGGGGCGGGGCGGGGGCGGGGGCGGGGGCGGGGGCGGGGGCGGGGGCGGGGGCGGGGGCGGGGGCGGGGGCGGGGGCGGGGGCGGAGGCGGAGGCGGAGGCGGAGGCGGAGGCGGAGGCGGAGGCGGAGGCGGAGGCGGAGGCGGAGGCGGAGGCGGAGGCGGAGGCGGAGGCGGAGGCGGAGGCGGAGGCGGAGGCGGAGGCGGAGGCGGAGGCGGAGGCGGAGGCGGAGGCGGAGGCGGAGGCGGAGGCGGAGGCGGAGGCGGAGGCGGAGGCGGCGGCGGAGGCGGAGGCGGCGGCGGAGGCGGAGGCGGCGGCGGCGGCGGAGGCGGAGGCGGCGGCGGCGGCGGCGGCGGCGGCAGCGGCAGCGGCAGCGGCAGTGGCAGCAGCAACAACCGGCATAACTACAACAACATCAACATCAACAACAACAATGACGACGACGACGACGACGACGACGACGACGACGACGACGACGACGACGACGACGACAACAGCAGCGATAACAAGTGCAGCAACTACTGTAACAACAGCAACGACTGCCAAGATAACAACAATTACTGTAGCAGCATTGAGCAACAGCCACGGAAGCCACAGCAGCAACTACAGCAGCTACTGCAAAAACATCAACACCAGCAGCAACACCACCAGCAACGTTAGCAACAGCAACAATAGTAACAAAAGCACCAGAACAACACTCCAGGCTGACACGTGACCCAAACAAAATGACGTCATGTCTAATTATAGGTTCACATGTTAGTGCTAACCACACAAACGCACGTAATTTACCATTGCCATTGGAGCTAAAATAACATAATTACATAACAAGCACGTTATGTTACTGACCGTATCAGAAAATGTCCCTTTGTACTAAGAGTAGCTAAGCTATTTGAGAAATGTGCAATCTTTCTAGAAGCGCATTAAATATTGTAATGAATCACATCAGATAAAACGTCGCCCCTAACCGTCTGCGAGTCAAGGGTGCAGTGCGCAGTGTCGAATTCGCTTAGTGTTCGACGGTTGCTTCCGCAAACCGAAACTATCTGTTGCATGCAGAACGAATGACATTATACTCAGACACGAGGCTAGGCATGGAGGAGAATCAGATGAGCACGGAGGGGCACCAACATATGCAAATGTAGAACGTCCATCCTCGACTGATTCAGCCTATCACGACTGATTCAGCCTATCACAAATGCGGAAAAGAACAACCATCCAATCGACACAACAATCGACGAGAGACAACACTGACGAGGTAAGACTGTCTCTGAGGACTCACAGTGTGAGTCAGAGATAACGCCCCCGCCAAGGAGCACAACGTCTACCACAACCAAGCTACCACGAAGTAAACCAAGGAAGAAGGCAGTGATCAGTTCGTCTACCATACTGCTAACAGAGCCAGGGAGAGGTCAGGTTGTAACACTGCCTGCCTCGGCAACGCGGCCGACCAGCCTCACAGGAATACGTCTCTACTCCACTATCGACTCCACCCCACCGCTTGCACTCTCCACCATATCCGCTAGTACCGCTCCTGTGTCTAAATCTGTGTCGATGAGATGCGGGCGGCCGACACCTTCTTTATCACCAGGGCCACCGCCTTTGTGTTCTACGACTATCATCACACCATCTCAACATCAATCTACACCAGTTCACCAACGCCACCTCACAACCACTCCTTTCTTCTGCAAGTTTCGGGAATTCCTTCCTACCGCTGCCGATACAATCTTCCTAGTGTTCTCCGATGCTTCCGCATCATGTATATCTCATTATATGCAATCTTCCTATTGTTCTCCGGAGCTTCCACATATGTCCACATCTCATTATATACAATCTTCCTAGCGTTATCTGGTGCTTCCACATATGTCCACATCTCATTATATACAATCTTCCTAGTGTTCTCCGGTGCTTCCACATATGTCCACATCTCATTATATACAATCTTCCTAATGCTCTCCGGTGCTTCCACCCCGTTGACATCTCATTATATACAATCTTCCTGGTGTTTTCTGGTGCTTCCACATATGTCCACATCTCATTATATACAATCTTCCTAATGTTCTCTGGTGCTTCCACACATGTCCATATCTCATTATATACAATTTTCCTAATGTTCTCCGGTGCTTCCACACCGTTCACACCTCATTACATACAATCTTCCTAGTGTTTTCTGGTGCTTCCACTCATGTCAACTTCTCATTATATACAATCTTCCTAATGTTCTCCGGTGCTTCCACACCGTCCAAATCTTATTATATACAATCTTCCTAGTGTTCTCCGGTGCTTCCACCCGTCCACATCTCATTATATTCTAACTACATCCAGACCAAGAGTGGATCGTACAGGTTAACCCCTTCACCTGTTCCGGCTCAGCGGTTCTCTACCGTACCGTCCATACATAGAAACAGTGTTCAAGAAGTCAGACAGGACACCAAGAATCCCAGAACGTATCTTGATTCGAACGTTTTTAAATTTACAGAATCGAAGTACGAGATATCCAAGTGGACAGTTACACTGAAGCGAACATTTGAAACCTCGAACTAATAATGACACACCCAATAGAGACGGAAGGTGTACATCCAGAGGTCGATATCACATTGGTGGGAATCAAAGACAGGGCGAAGAAACCACAAACAACTATCAACTACCTGAAAAGGATCGCTTCAAGAGAGATTTCTCCGTTCTATTAGCGCCATACCAGAACTCAAATTCTCTATAGATTACCACAGTGGAACTGGATCACCTTACGGGTACAACGATGATTCTACAATATATTAAGAGCACTGTAGTATACCCACACGCGATGAGGCATCACTTAATTCGAACCTAATTTGACAACATCCACTGGACACTGGATGTAATTTATATGATGTAGCACATAAATAATGCACCTTGTAGTCATTTAGCTTGGTTGTTTCACTACAAAACATTAGAAACCTCGAACAAATGAAGTCACACCCAATAGAGACGGAAGGTATACATCCAGAGGTCGATATCATATCGGTGGGAACCCCGACATGAAAAGGATCGCTTCAAGAGAATGCAAGAGTTTTCCATATTCTGTACTTATCCGACACCCGACAAGTACAGAATGTGGAAGGAAAATTAATAAGCAAAAGACCATCACACCTATTTTAAAAATTACTCTAGCCCAAAATGGAAAGAAGGAAGGAAGGAAATAAGGAAGGAAGGAAGGAAGGAAGACAGAAATAATGGAAGGAAGGAAGAAAGGAAGGAAAGGATGAAGTTAGGGACGAATGAAAGAAGGAAGGAAGGAATGAAGGAAGGGATGAAGGAATAAAGGAAAGAATGAAGGAAGGAAGTTCAGAAGGAATAAAACAGACCATCACACTTATTTAAAAAAACTACTCTAGGTAAAAAATTAAATAAGGAAGGAAGGAAGACAGGAGGAAAAGAAGGCATAAAGGAAAGAAAGCTTTTATAAGGTTTATCGTGAATATTTTGTTTTACTTACATAGCTTTAGGACTGAGATGTCTTGCTAGAAGCGCGTAAAGAGTAGCAGTGAGTCATCTCTGACAGGGTCTAGCTCCCTGCGTAAACCGAAACTATGCGAACACCACGTATTTTTCAATTGGCGCAAATGCTAAAATTATTTCATTGCATTAAATGCAGCATGCAAAATTATTAATATAATAATGCATGAAAATAGCACACGTTTATATCTGCTTATTTACCGGCATTCACCTGAGTTACCGTCAAGTCGTACGATCCAGGCAGACGTTGATTGCTGTCGTCATCCAAGCCAGCCAGATCGTGTCGTCGTACACTGGGACCCAACCGTTAATGACGCATGTATAGTTTGCTGGCAACCTGCAGCTACATAGTCCAACCCTTTAGACACCGCTCTCCCGCACAGGCTGAAACGACACTGCTGCGCTCAATGCCGGGTATGGCCCAGCTCCAAGACTTCAACAATTTAACTTGCAAACTGGGCAAGGAAGTGCTGGCAGACGTCATTGTCCAGCGGTTGAGAGGGTAGGTGGATTTAACAAATTGACCAGTGGTAAAGCATATTGAGTATTTAAGCAATTAAATCGCATCTAGTGACAGAGTCTGATTTTGGGAAACTGAGAATATAAACACCCTGGAGGAGGGATTGGAAGGGCCGGCACAAGCTACATTTTTTGGCATCCAAATTATCAGTAAGGGTGGTCCTGGCGGGCCATACCTGCTTTAGCATTAGGCTTCAAAATGTCAGGTCAGATTTAACCATGTTTTGTTTTAATCTTCTAGACTTTTAGTGACTAAGTGATGTTTACATTCACTACTTTTCTTTACTGTTAACAGTGATATCTATATCACTGTTTTTTTTAATTCTTATTGTGCATGATTATAATGCTACTATGTATGTAGCCGTCTGATGTACACGATTAAAATCGCTTCGAACCTGGAGAACAATACGTTGACTACACTTCTGTAGTACTCTATGTACTCATTGGTCGAGTGCGTACAAATTCAGTTGTAAATCTCGACTTGGCGAGCGCTAAGAAGACGGACAATTAAAACACATCGACATATATGAGCAACGACTCCCGGAACAATGCGTGCGGCCTCGAAGAAGATAAGAAGAGGGAGGCATATATCTTACATTGGCGAGTCGCGCCAGCGATTTTAGCGTACACTGTTGACAGCTCCTTACACACCTTACAAGGTACATTGGCTAGACGCGCCAGCGATTTTTTTAAACGTACTCCCACGAGCATTGGCGAGCCGCCATTGACGATGATTACCAATGATGAGAGAGAGGTATGTATCTTTCGAACTTACAAATGCGATGTTTCTCTACCCTACTGACGATATGCAGAAAGAAACATTCCTTCAATTGACGTGCCGTGTATACGAGCAGTGACATAGAATTGATTGAAAGAAAAGGAACAGAGATTTTGTTGTGCCTATCTAACTTTCGAACATTTTAAAACGATGTACACATGTCTCTGGCTGTAAATATTTATGGCTGGCATTACTAACGTTTACTCCCCCAATGAGCTGCCATCCCAACCCACCCCAACAGTGCAAACACAGCACAAGGGAGTCATTAATTTTGTCTGCATTGTATGATTTGTTTCAATGAACAGGTAATATATGAAGCCACTAACCTATAGAACTGTTGGTCTTTTCTTGTATGACTAACAGCTCAGACATTAACCAGTTGACCTACAGAACACTTTTTCAAATAGCACATTATGAAAGTGGATTCACAGGTCGGACAATGATTTCATAACCTGCTGAGGGATACTGCTCACTACAGAGTACTTTTTCCAATGACACGTTGTGAACTTGTAAAAGTGGATCTAATAATAATAATTATTAAAAGAATTACGCATACATTTGATTACGCAATTGGTTGGGCATTTGACAAATCAAATGTTTGTGACTCGCATTCAAATGCAAATGCAAAAGTTTAAGGTACTCATTCAAATGCAAATGCATTAATGTTATGGAGGTATTTGAATGCGCATTCAAATGTTCAACATTCAAATGCGCATTCAAATGCATTAGCATTTGTTATCAAGACTGGTATGGTATGTTGCCGATTTATGTCGATGTCTTGACTGATCTGTTCAAATTAGATTTTGTATTTAAGAAGTGTATTTAACAACATTGTAAATTGAGCATAATTTATCGAAATTATAAAATGTTTTACTGGAATGTCTTACAATATGCTCTAAGTTGTTTCACTGCACACTATGCCAAGTATACTTGGTAACATATACTTCAGCATTGAAGAGCTCATTATTTATGCCCCCCCCCGCATGCCCAGTTACGCCACTGCACACACACACACACGCACATTCTATATCATATTATTTTCATATTTGTCTCACAGTCCAAATAACATCAACCGCAAGAGCAACAGCAACAGCAGCAGTAACACCAACAGCAGCAGCAGCAACAGCAGCAGAAATAATGGCATAAGTCACAATACCAGAAATAACAACAGCAACAACAGCGTCAACAACAACATCAACAATAGCAACAGCAGCAACAGAAGCAGCAACAGCAACACCAACAACAACATCAGTACCTGTATAACTACAGAAACATCATCATCAACAACAACAACAACGATAAAAATAAAAATGACGACGACAACAAAAACAACAACAGCGAAAACAATAAAACATCAACGACAGAAGCAACAGCAGCAGTGATAGCAGCAATTACTGTAACAACAGCAACAACCATGACAGCAACTGTAGCAGCATTGAGCAAAAGTTACTGCCGCAACAGCAGCAACTGCAGTAGTTGCATCAACAACATCAGCAACAACACCAGCAACGTCAACAATAGCAACAACAGCAACAAAATCACCAACAATAGCAACAACGTCGCCCCTAACCGTTTGCGGGTCAAGGGGTGCAGTGCGCAATGTCGAATTCGCTTAATATTCGACGGTTGCTTCGCGAAACGAAAGTATCTGTTGCATGCAGAACGAATGACGTTATATTCAGACACGAGGCTACGCGTGGAGTTCATGTGCATGGAGGGGCTCTAACATAGGCAACTGTAGAACGTAACGGTGTATATTGTCATGGCACCAGCAAAACATTAAACCTCCATCCTCAACTGATTTAGCCTATCGCAAATCCGGAAAAGCACAACCATCCAATCGACACAACAATCTATAAGATATATGCCTCCCTCTTCTTATCTTCTTCGCAATGGTCCGGGAGGCATTTCTCACAGATGTAGATGTTTTAATTGTCCGTCTTCTTTGCGCTCGACAAGTCGAGATGTATAACTAAACACATTGTTTTCCAGGTTCGAAGTGATTTTCAATGAAAAGAAACAGTGAATACAGATATCACTGTAAACCGCAAAAAAGTAGTGAATGTAAACATCACTTAAAATGTATATAGACTCTTCAAATCTAGAAGATTTGACAAATAAATTCTAACCGGAAATTTTGAAATCTAATGCTAAAGCAGGCATGGCCCGCCAGGACCACCCGTACTGAAAATGTGGATGCCTAAAATTCGGCATGACTACACACCTCAGTATTAATAAAAAAATATTCTTGCCCGCCCCTTGGAAATGCTCCTCCGGGGTATTTGTACTCTCAGTTTCCCCAAATCAGACGCTGTCACTAGAGGCGCTGTAAATGCTTAAATACTCAATACGCTTTACCAATGGTCAACTTGTCAAATCCACCCACCCTCTCAACCGCTGGACAATGACGTCTGCCAGCACTTCCTTGCCCAGTTTGCAAGTTAAACTTTTGAACTCTTGGAGCTGGGCCAAATCTAAGGTTCCCAGGGCTCTCTCTCAGTTCCCCAGTTACGTTGACCTCCGAGGTCAGAACAATTAAGCAAATGTCAGGATTAAAGGGAGGACTGAAGCGTCTAAACATTGCCATCAATCTTTGGCACCATATGGATTTTGTCCATCTTCACTTAGGTGTTTTTAGTACAAACATTGCGAAACCTGCTTTTCTACACATCGACTAAACACCTCCTAATTACTTAGTAACATTAGCTATTAAAAACTAATTAAATTAAAATGACATATACTTTACATTCGTCCCACACTTTTTTTTCTCAAAACGTGTTGTTTTTAACACAACAATTTAGAACAAAACTTAATGGAGAGGTCAGTTTGATTGTGCTACCGTACGCCGAAACAAAGAAGTTGCTTGAATACAATGAAGAGTAATTACACATGCCAAGCATCGATATAACTTGTTTGACTGTAGTCGGTCGTTTCAGTTTAGCGATGACGTCAACTTTATCCGGGTCGGTTATAATTCCGTCAGCATTAAGAACATAGCATAACAGTTTTACTTCTGGTAAACCAAATGCACATTTTGTCGGCTTTAGTTTAAATCCGGCATCTCTAACTTTGTCAAAGACGAGTTGCAAGTGTTTGACATGATCTTGGTCAGTTTTGTTATACACCAGAATATATTCGATGTATACAAAGACACATTTGCCAATAAAATCAGCCAAGATCTTACTCATTTCTGTTTAAAAGAAATGTCGAGCTGATCTAAGACCAAACGGGACCTTGTTAAAGGCATAATGACCTAAATAGCAGCGGAAAGCAGTTTTATGTTTATCTTCCTCGGCCACGGCCATTTGATAATAACCTGCCTTTAAATCTAACTTTGAGTAGATCGTGCTCCGGCCTACTAAATCAAAGTAGGTAGGCATCTTTCTGAGTTACCTCATTTAGTTTGCGATAATCAACACAGAGACGAGACTCGCCGTCTTTCTTTGGTACAAGCAAAATAGGGCTAGAATACGCCGAATTATTTGGGCATATAATGTCATCATCTAACATATCCTTAATTATTTCTTCGACTACCTTTCTCTTACTTAAATGCATTCCATACGCTTTCTGACAAATCGGAAGACCATGTGTTTTGATACACAACTTGACAAGGCACCTGTTGAACAATTACCATTTCGCTCACCCTTAGTAGAAAGACAATCGGAATTTCGTTGGATCAATTGGTTAATTTCACTACTGCCTGTTTTGGGCGCAATAGGACCAATGCTAGTATAACCATCTTATGAATGACATCTTAAAGGCCATTTCTTGGGTAAACACATTTCGTGTTAAATCAATCACACCTCTACCCTTTCGAAAGGAAGGATCACCCAATATCATTTCGTGTGGTAATTCATCGCACTACTACAACACTACTAACGCAACAGGAGAAATAATGCATGATATAGCAACTTGTGTTCTACCGCATACTTTAAGTGACACTCCACCTAGACCTTGCAATGGTCCAGAATGCTCCAGTAAACATGCACGATGCGTTCGCCTTACAATAAGGAAAAACTGTCTCGCCTTAGAAGAATACAAGAGGCGCCTGCATCAACAAGGGCAGTCACCTTGATACCAGATTGAATAAGGATGTCGTAGAACAATCGCACGTTTGTGTCTCATATATTAAATCTCGAATTTGTTTACGTTGTGCTCGAATTTATCGTCTTTCGGCTTCTTGTTGTCCAAGTCCTAATGTATAGTTTTGAAATTGTTTCGCATCCATTTTGAATCGCTCTTAAGCCAATTAACACAAATAAAAAATCACTGTTCGTGTTCTTCCAAATCAATTCAAAGCCACTGTACGTGAAAAGTGAATGTACGTTGAATAGGCTCTCTGGTAGCCGCAAATGTACGTTGTAAGGCACGCTCGTGGGTGTACGTTAAAACAATCGCTGCCGCAGCTAGCCAATGTACGGTGTAAGGTGCGTTCGTCAGTGTACGTCAAAAAAATCGATGCCGCGTCTCGCCAATATATTATGCCTCTCTCTTCTTATCTTCATCGGGGCCGCGCGCAATGGTCCGGGAGGCATTTCTCATAGATGTTTTAATTGTCCGTCTTCTATGCGCTCGCGCAGGTCGAAATGCATAACTGAATTTGTACTCACTCGACCAATGAGTACATAGAGTACTACAGAAGTGTAATCAATGCATCGTTCTCCAGGTTCGAAGCGATTTTAATCGTGTACATCAGACGGCTACATACATAGTAGCAGTATAATCACGCACGATCACAATGAAAAAAAAGAGTGAATATAGATATCACTGTAAACCGTAAAGAAAAGAAATGAATGTAAACGTATATTTTGATGTCTAAAATCCGGCATGACTACACACCTCAGTATGAATTTTAAAATAGTCTTGCCCACCCCCTTGGAAACGCTCCTCCGTGGTATTTATACTCTAAGCTTCTCAAAATCAAACGATGTCACTAGCCTCAACAACAATCAACAGCAACAACAGCAGCAACAGCAGCAGCAACAGCACCAATAATATCAGTACCGGCATAACTACAGCAACATCATCAACGGCTGATAGGTGACCCAATCAAAACGACGGTATGTCTAAAAAAGGTTCACACGTTAGTGCTAACCAGACGAACGCACGTAATTTACCATTGCAACTGGAGCTAAAATAACACAATTACCTAACAAGCACGTAATGATGCAAGTTATGTTAATGACTGTATCAGAAAATGCCCCCTGTCTCTGAGGATTCACAGTGTGAGTCAGAGATAACGCCCTCGCCAAGGAGCACAACGTCTACCACAACCAAACTACCACGAGGTAAACCAAGGAAGAAGGCAGTGATCAGTTCGTCTACCACACTGCTAACAGAGCCAGGGAGAGGTCAGGTGGTAACACCATATCCGCTAACACCGCTCTTGTGTCTAAATCTGTGTCGATGAGATGCGGGCGGCCGACACCTTCTTTATCACCAGGGCCACCGCCTTTGTGTTCTACGACTATCATCTCAACATCAATCTACACCAGTTCACCAACGCCACCTCACAACCACTCCTTTCTTCTGCAAGTTTCGGGAATTCCTTCATACCGCTGCCGATGCAATCTTCCTAGTGTTCTCCAGTGCTTCCACCCTGTCCACATCTCATTACATACAATCTTCCTAGTGTAACTACATACACACCAAGAGTGGATCGTACTATTATCCATAGGTTAACCCCTTCACATGTTCCGGCTCAGCTCTGTTCCATACATAGAAACACAGTGTTCAAGAAGTCAGACAGGACACCAAGAATCCCAGAACGTATCTTGATTCGAACGTTTTTAAATTTACAGAATCGAAGTACGATATATCCAAGTTGACAGTTACCCTGAAGCGAAAATTAGAAACCTGGAACAAATGATGACACACCCTATAGAGACGGAAGGTGTACATCCAGAGGTCGATATCACATCGGTGGGAATCAAAGAAAGGGCGAACAAACCATAAACAACTATCTCCAAAATAAAAAGGATCGCTTCAAGAGAGTGTTTTCCCCATTCTACTAGCGCCATACCAGAACACAAATTCTCTATAGATTACCACAGTGGAATTGGATCACCTTCCTGATTCATCGACGAGTCTACAAGATATTAAGGGCACTGTAATATACTCACACGTGATGAGGCATCACTTAATAGGGACCTGTCTGACAACATATCTAGACACTGGAAATAGCGAACAAAATGCTAACATATTTGCTGGATTATTTAAACCAAGGAACGTTGAGGGCAAGCATACTGCTGAAAACAGGAATAATGATCTACGTAACCCTACGATTATCAATTTAAGTCATTTAGTATTATCCGATATACAGACGGAAGTCCAAAATGTTGGACTGAAGTATATGCCAACATCACAGACAGGTGATGCAGAGGATATACAAGATCGATGAAGAAATTCGCTAGACATATCCAGTATCGATGTTGTTTCCATGAGAATACATCTTCTAACTCCAAAGAGAACTTCACAGCAAAATCAACTTGGAGTTCGCATTGTTGAAATGAGGTCATTATTTCTAAATTAGAACAACTAATTGATATAAGCTCGGCAAATAGTAAGCATCAGAACATCACAGATAACTTATCGTACTCACAATTGGCAGTGATATCTGCACTTCAGAAAAATCCAGCTATTATTATTAAACCTGCTAACAAAGATTCAGCTACTGTAATCATGTCGAAGGAGAACTATGTAGCAAAGGCGAACAGACAGTCGATCTATTGCTAGTCTAGCTAAAGCAACGTATGAACTATTGAAGACCGCGTATCCAAAAATGTACACTCCCAACTTTGCTGGTTTTCTACCCCTTACTGAATTGGGATAGGATTGTTGTTTTTTCATAAGCTGCATAACTGCACTACCTTAATTACTATGGGTTGGAATGCACACGTTTACGGTTGTCGAGGTCCAGTACTGCTTCCTCGCGCAAGCTGACAAGTTTCTAGAGGTTGTGAAGATGTTGATAGAAATAGTTTATTCAAATATTATTCAAATATAAAGTCATTAGAACCAGAGGGCACAAAGCTGCATTAGTTGAGAAACAGTGAATGTGGGATATTATAAAATACTCATTCTCACAGAGGACTATAAATGAAGGGCTATACATAAATAGTGCTGCCATCATGTAACGATATTGGTAAAGTAGGTTCTGTGAAAAACCAACGAAGAGGGTCACTGTCAGATCCTTCGTGATAGATAAGGAGATCAACGGTGAAACGACCAGGGTTCTGGTGAATAAAGCTAGAACGATATGGTTCCAAACCCAGGTATATATTCCCTCGACAGATGTAATTTATATGATGTAGCACATAAATAATGCACCTTGTAGTCATTTAGCTTGGTTGTTTCACTACAGAATATTAGACACCTCGAACAAATGAAGTCACACCCAATAGAGACGGAAGGTATACATCCAGAGGTCGATATCATATCGGTGGGAACCCCGACATGAACAGGATCGCTTCAAGAGAATGCAAGAGTTTTCCATATTCTGTACTTATCCGACACCCGATAAGTACAGAATGTGGAAGGAAAATTAATAAAAAAGACCATCACACCTATTTAAAAAAATACTCTTGCTCAAAATGGAAATAAGGAAGAGAGGAAGGAAAGAAAGAAAGGAAGGGAGAAAGAAAGGAAGGAATGAAGGAAGAAAGGAAGAAAGGAAGGAATGAATGAAGGCAGGAATTAAGGAAGGGATGAAGGAAGAAAGGAAGTAAGGAATGAATGAATGAAGGAAGGAATAAAAAAGATCATCAAAAAAGGAAGGAAGAAATGAAGGAAGAGAGAAAGGAAGGAATGAATGAATGGAGGAGAGAATGAACGAATGAAGGAAGGAATGAATGAAGGAAGGGGTGAAGGAAGGAATGAATGAAGGAAGGGATTAGGGAAGGAAGGAATGAATGGAGGAAGGAATAAATGAAGGAAGGCATGAAGGAAGGGATGAAAGAAGTTAGGAAGGAAGGAAGTAAGGAAGGAATGAATGAAGGAAGAACAAAATGAAGGAAGGAAGGCAGAAATGAAGGAAGGAAAGGAGTAAGGAAGGAAGAGTGAAAGAAGTAAGGAATGGAGGGAGGTAGGAAGGAAGGAAGGAAATTAGAAGAAAGTCGATGTCAATAGTACGAACTCGCATAATATATCACTTCGACTGGAGTTGAAATAACACAATTAACACATTTTAAACACGCATAGCGTCATTTGTTATTATTTAATCTTAAGCGGTATTGTATTTACTTCTATTTTTACGGTTTAAACTCACAACCTTTAGGAAGATAAAGTTTACATTTGATAAGGTTCATCGTGGAATTTTGTTTTAAAACTTTTATTATTAGTATTACTCACGTAGCAAGCACGTTATGACCTGACCGCGTAGTTGCGCCAGGAAAATGTTTCTTTAGTATGATTACTGACATAGCTTTAGGACTGAGATGTCTTGCTAGAAGCGCGTAAAGAGTAGCAGTGAGTCATCTCTGACAGGGCGACGCGTCTAGCTCACTGCGTAAACCGAAACTATGCGAACACCACGTATTTTCCAATTGGCGCGTATGCTCAAATTAGTTCCTAGCATTAAATGTGGTAGGCAAAGTTATGAACATAATATACTTGAAAACACATGAGTTACCGTCAAGTCGTACGATCCACGCAGACGTTGATTCCTGTCGTCCTCCAAGCCAGCCAAATCGTTTCGTCGTACACTGGGACCCAACCGTTAATGACGCAGTACCGGATATGGCCACCACTTGATTTCTTTGTCCGTGGCGGCACTGTCATGATCGAGGGCGTATTCATTATAGTTAGGGGTTTTATATAGGGTCAATGGTTAGGGTAAGAGTTAGGGGCTGTTCACAATTGTTGACCTATTCGCATGTCCAGCGTCAAAAGAAACCTACTATGACGTTGGAAAACAAAATAATAAAAACAATTGTTCTGATATGGAAATACCGATATTTTATTTACAAAAGTCTGACATTAAATCAGCAGTAAGAGCAGCGACTACTGTGTATGACAGCCATAAGTCTCGTAGGGCAATTTTGTAAAGTCACACTTCAATAACGTGTCAGGTGAATAAACTCAGATCAGGTGAATAAACATCGCTAATACAGTCGGCCGTAGCTTTGCCAATCCGACCCTAATTTTACCTTTTTTTTCTGGAAGGGTTCTCATTCGCACTACCCATCACATGTCACTTCAGGTACTTTTTACAATGTTTAATTATTTTATTGTGTTAATGTACTATGTGTGTTTTGCATAAGTTATAATCCCAATGGTTGAACAAATCACAAACTTAATATCATAATTGAACTATTTGTTAGAAAACTAATTAATACTAATATTTACACATTACTGCTGGTTTTCCATCATATGGTAGCATGTTAAGTGCACTGCTGAATAATACATATATACACAAACATAATTAAACACCAAGTACTTGTAGTCGTTTCAATAAAACAAATGATATTTAAAAAGCACACTTTATGTATAACCAACAATAATCAACAATACAAGCTGATGTATTAGTATGTATTCGTAATTAGAAAAGCACTTCCTGACATGTAATTAACAACTTTTTTATTACCAATGCGTTTTCACGGGTTGCTACAATACTATTTCAAAAACACGGAGCGCTGTGTGAATAAAATGCACCCATATAATAAATAATGTTAATACAATTAACATATAGCTTCTTCATAGTCAAGAAACGATTGACAACGTCGTCGCTAGCCGTTCATATATATTCTTTGCACATTTTTACTACAGTGTGCATCAGAGCTAGCGAGGTTTGGCGCGGAACTCTGATCCATGCGGTACCCGTGGATGACGTCATCCCCGTCGGCACGTGGTCTGCCACGAAACACGAACCTGATGACCTGCTCCACCTACGACGATTCGGTGACACATGTCAACGGCTGGAGGAAATACGATAACTCCTCTTTATTGTAGAACCATCCTACCGAGTCGGCATGCGACATTTTTTTCACGTGAGTGTCTTTTCAATATTGTAGGCAAATGAAAGAATAGGAACATTATTTTAGAATGGCATACTACGTGTGAAGCACAAAGCATCAGCAAGCTTTGTGATTTTTCTCTCCAGATTTTATAATTGTAATTTACCATATAACTGACGTGTTCGTTTTCAAATTGTAAAGGTAGCTGAATTAATTAACCACTGCAGGTGTCTGAAATCGGTAAATAAATACCCCACGTAGGTAATTAATGTGAAAAAATTACAAAGATTTGTCAAATAATTGTGTGTTACTTAAGATATTGGGATTGGTACATTTTAGATTTGTAAAATTACTGGAACATCTATTTATTATTTGTGTTCTTCCTCTTTGCTCACTTGAACAAGGAGTGAGGCTAGTTTTAGTCTTGTTGCACCACCACCACTTTCTTGCTGCACCACCACCACCACCACTTTCTTGCTGCACCAGCACACTTTCTTACTGCACGCCACCACAACCACTTTCTTGCTGCACCACCACCACCACCACCACCACCACCACCACCACCACCACCACCACCACCACCACCACCACCACCACCACCACCACCACCACCACCACCACCACCACCACCACCACCACCACCACCACCACCACCACCACCACCACCACCACCACCACCACCACCACCACCACCACCACCACCACCACCACCACCACCACCACCACAACCACCACCACCACCACCACCACCACCACCACCACCACCACCACCACCACCACCACCACCACCACCACCACCACCACCACCACCACCACCACCACCACCACCACTACCTTCTTGCTGCACCATTACCACCACCACTTTCTTGCGGCACCACCACACTTTCTTGCTGTACCACCACCACCACCACTTTCTTGTGCTGCACCACCACCATTACGTTTCACGATAACAAGGGAGGTGATCTTCAACCCTCGAGAGAACTTGTATATGTATGCCAGTAGCGCTGTAACCGATTGATGTAACCGAATGTGCAACAATAAAAGCCTACGCTGTAGGTCGAACCTGTAGAATACACCAATAGTTGTCTCTATTCGAAATCACGCTAGGGCTGAGTGCTGAATGAAGTAGACGGTTATGAGAGACCGGTAACAGCGAAGTTACATCGTGTTAACACAGAGTTTCCGAAATTACAAACATTCCTGGGATTATGTTACAGTGCCACCGTGGCGACCACGAAGGACATCTGGTGGATGAACCTTACAACTAACGTGCTATCACCATAGGCAGACTATGACACGAGGATATCCACCGTTCCCGTCAGAGTATCCGACGAAGACGAAGACAGCAGGCGTGAACACAATGACAGAGGATCTGGAGCAGGAATGGGCGGGGACACAATGACAGAGGATCTGAAGCAGGAATGGGCGGGGACACAGTGACTCAAACTCATTAACCACGCAGACACACGACAACATACGTTACATCGTTAATCATCCCCTAACGGGTGTTCTATTTATGTCTGGGACGTATCCACAGTGGCAGACCGGCATCAGACAATGACAGACAACCACATAATAACATATCATTGGACAATGATGGACAGTCACATGCTGGCAGATCATCAGATAATGACAGACACACATTACCATATACCAATTGGGTGTCAGTTAAATGTCCTGACTGTTTTGGTAAGCTTATCACTAACGGCTTCATGCCGCTAGCCTAATCACTAGAGGCGTTTACCAATTACGTCTGCCGCACGTTTCTTAGTGGGAGGGACCTTAATTTCGCTCAACGATTAAGATTTTCCGTGTGATCAGCGCGTCGATTATATCTGATCTTATCGATGATTCTTTAAATCACCATCCTCTTTGAAATTCATTTAACATAATATTATGTTAAGTCACAATCCTCGTTGAAATGCATTTAACAGATGTTAGGTCATAATCCTCGTTGAATCACCTCTGAATTCAATAAAAAGATGTCCCTTAATTGCCTACCACTAAAACGCGTTAATCACGCCTTTGAGCGAATGGCCTTGCAGACCAGCCATCTTAACCATTTTAACAATCTGTTCCAAAATGTCTATGTCAGTGGCACGCTGCAGCAATGTTGGTCTATCGTTGGGTTCCTCTGACTCGGATTACTCCAATAATCCATTAACGGATTAAGTCTGCTCCATTTAAACATGGCATTCCTATGTCTAAACTGCCAAAACATCCCTTGATTTGAGAACCAGCGTCCTGCGCTTATAAAATCCTGACAACTATTCTCAGTTTTTAACTAAACCATATTTCCATAGCAATTGTGGTACCTATTTGATCACACCAAATCCAATCACACGATATAAATATGTCCTTAAGCGCCGAATTAACTATAGCGTATTTTGGTCTTTTTGGTTGAATTGCCGGTTATCAATGTTTCTTTAGTATGATTACTGACATAGCTTTAGGACTGAGATGTCTTGCTAGAAGCGCGTAAAGAGTAGCAGTGAGTCATCTCTGACAGGGCGACGCGTCTAGCTCACTGCGTAAACCGAAACTATGCGAACACCACGTATTTTCCAATTGGCGCGTATGCTCAAATTAGTTCCTAGCATTAAATGTGGTAGGCAAAGTTATGAACATAATATACTTGAAAACACATGAGTTACCGTCAAGTCGTACGATCCACGCAGACGTTGATTCCTGTCGTCCTCCAAGCCAGCCAAATCGTTTCGTCGTACACTGGGACCCAACCGTTAATGACGCAGTACCGGATATGGCCACCACTTGATTTCTTTGTCCGTGGCGGCACTGTCATGATCGAGGGCGTATTCATTATAGTTAGGAGTTTTATATAGGGTCAATGGTTAGGGTAAGAGTTAGGGGCTGTTCACAATTGTTGACCTATTCGCATGTCCAGCGTCAAAAGAAACCTACTATGACGTTGGAAAACAAAATAATAAAAACAATTGTTCTGATATGGAAATACCGATATTTTATTTACAAAAGTCTGACATTAAATCAGCAGTAAGAGCAGCGACTACTGTGTATGACAGCCATAAGTCTCGTAGGGCAATTTTGTAAAGTCACACTTCAATAACGTGTCAGGTGAATAAACTCAGATCAGGTGAATAAACATCGCTAATACAGTCGGCCGTAGCTTTGCCAATCCGACCCTAATTTTACCTTTTTTTTCTGGAAGGGTTCTCATTCGCACTACCCATCACATGTCACTTCAGGTACTTTTTACAATGTTTAATTATTTTATTGTGTTAATGTACTATGTGTGTTTTGCATAAGTTATAATCCCAATGGTTGAACAAATCACAAACTTAATATCATAATTGAACTATTTGTTAGAAAACTAATTAATACTAATATTTACACATTACTGCTGGTTTTCCATCATATGGTAGCATGTTAAGTGCACTGCTGAATAATACATATATACACAAACATAATTAAACACCAAGTACTTGTAGTCGTTTCAATAAAACAAATGATATTTAAAAAGCACACTTTATGTATAACCAACAATAATCAACAATACAAGCTGATGTATTAGTATGTATTCGTAATTAGAAAAGCACTTCCTGACATGTAATTAACAACTTTTTTATTACCAATGCGTTTTCACGGGTTGCTACAATTCATGCCGCTAGCCTAATCACTAGAGGCGTTTACCAATTACGTCTGCCGCACGTTTCTTAGTGGGAGGGACCTTAATTTCGCTCAACGATTAAGATTTTCCGTGTGATCAGCGCGTCGATTATATCTGATCTTATCGATGATTCTTTAAATCACCATCCTCTTTGAAATTCATTTAACATAATATTATGTTAAGTCACAATCCTCGTTGAAATGCATTTAACAGATGTTAGGTCATAATCCTCGTTGAATCACCTCTGAATTCAATAAAAAGATGTCCCTTAATTGCCTACCACTAAAACGCGTTAATCACGCCTTTGAGCGAATGGCCTTGCATACCAGCCATCTTAACCATTTTAACAATCTGTTCCAAAATGTCTATGTCAGTGGCACGCTGCAGCAATGTTGGTCTATCGTTGGGTTCCTCTGACTCGGATTACTCCAATAATCCATTAACGGATTAAGTCTGCTCCATTTAAACATGGCATTCCTATGTCTAAACTGCCAAAACATCCCTTGATTTGAGAACCAGCGTCCTGCGCTTATAAAATCCTGACAACTATTCTCAGTTTTTAACTAAACCATATTTCCATAGCAATTGTGGTACCTATTTGATCACACCAAATCCAATCACACGATATAAATATGTCCTTAAGCGCCGAATTAACTATAGCGTATTTTGGTCTTTTTGGTTGAATTGCCGGTTATCAATGTTTCTTTAGTATGATTACTGACATAGCTTTAGGACTGAGATGTCTTGCTAGAAGCGCGTAAAGAGTAGCAGTGAGTCATCTCTGACAGGGCGACGCGTCTAGCTCACTGCGTAAACCGAAACTATGCGAACACCACGTATTTTCCAATTGGCGCGTATGCTCAAATTAGTTCCTAGCATTAAATGTGGTAGGCAAAGTTATGAACATAATATACTTGAAAACACATGAGTTACCGTCAAGTCGTACGATCCACGCAGACGTTGATTCCTGTCGTCCTCCAAGCCAGCCAAATCGTTTCGTCGTACACTGGGACCCAACCGTTAATGACGCAGTACCGGATATGGCCACCACTTGATTTCTTTGTCCGTGGCGGCACTGTCATGATCGAGGGCGTATTCATTATAGTTAGGGGTTTTATATAGGGTCAATGGTTAGGGTAAGAGTTAGGGGCTGTTCACAATTGTTGACCTATTCGCATGTCCAGCGTCAAAAGAAACCTACTATGACGTTGGAAAACAAAATAATAAAAACAATTGTTCTGATATGGAAATACCGATATTTTATTTACAAAAGTCTGACATTAAATCAGCAGTAAGAGCAGCGACTACTGTGTATGACAGCCATAAGTCTCGTAGGGCAATTTTGTAAAGTCACACTTCAATAACGTGTCAGGTGAATAAACTCAGATCAGGTGAATAAACATCGCTAATACAGTCGGCCGTAGCTTTGCCAATCCGACCCTAATTTTACCTTTTTTTTCTGGAAGGGTTCTCATTCGCACTACCCATCACATGTCACTTCAGGTAGTTTTTACAATGTTTAATTATTTTATTGTGTTAATGTACTATGTGTGTTTTGCATAAGTTATAATCCCAATGGTTGAACAAATCACAAACTTAATATCATAATTGAACTATTTGTTAGAAAACTAATTAATACTAATATTTACACATTACTGCTGGTTTTCCATCATATGGTAGCATGTTAAGTGCACTGCTGAATAATACATATATACACAAACATAATTAAACACCAAGTACTTGTAGTCGTTTCAATAAAACAAATGATATTTAAAAAGCACACTTTATGTATAACCAACAATAATCAACAATACAAGCTGATGTATTAGTATGTATTCGTAATTAGAAAAGCACTTCCTGACATGTAATTAACAACTTTTTTATTACCAATGCGTTTTCACGGGTTGCTACAATTCATGCCGCTAGCCTAATCACTAGAGGCGTTTACCAATTACGTCTGCCGCACGTTTCTTAGTGGGAGGGACCTTAATTTCGCTCAACGATTAAGATTTTCCGTGTGATCAGCGCGTCGATTATATCTGATCTTATCGATGATTCTTTAAATCACCATCCTCTTTGAAATTCATTTAACATAATATTATGTTAAGTCACAATCCTCGTTGAAATGCATTTAACAGATGTTAGGTCATAATCCTCGTTGAATCACCTCTGAATTCAATAAAAAGATGTCCCTTAATTGCCTACCACTAAAACGCGTTAATCACGCCTTTGAGCGAATGGCCTTGCAGACCAGCCATCTTAACCATTTTAACAATCTGTTCCAAAATGTCTATGTCAGTGGCACGCTGCAGCAATGTTGGTCTATCGTTGGGTTCCTCTGACTCGGATTACTCCAATAATCCATTAACGGATTAAGTCTGCTCCATTTAAACATGGCATTCCTATGTCTAAACTGCCAAAACATCCCTTGATTTGAGAACCAGCGTCCTGCGCTTATAAAATCCTGACAACTATTCTCAGTTTTTAACTAAACCATATTTCCATAGCAATTGTGGTACCTATTTGATCACACCAAATCCAATCACACGATATAAATATGTCCTTAAGCGCCGAATTAACTATAGCGTATTTTGGTCTTTTTGGTTGAATTGCCGGTTATCAATGTTTCTTTAGTATGATTACTGACATAGCTTTAGGACTGAGATGTCTTGCTAGAAGCGCGTAAAGAGTAGCAGTGAGTCATCTCTGACAGGGCGACGCGTCTAGCTCACTGCGTAAACCGAAACTATGCGAACACCACGTATTTTCCAATTGGCGCGTATGCTCAAATTAGTTCCTAGCATTAAATGTGGTAGGCAAAGTTATGAACATAATATACTTGAAAACACATGAGTTACCGTCAAGTCGTACGATCCACGCAGACGTTGATTCCTGTCGTCCTCCAAGCCAGCCAAATCGTTTCGTCGTACACTGGGACCCAACCGTTAATGACGCAGTACCGGATATGGCCACCACTTGATTTCTTTGTCCGTGGCGGCACTGTCATGATCGAGGGCGTATTCATTATAGTTAGGGGTTTTATATAGGGTCAATGGTTAGGGTAAGAGTTAGGGGCTGTTCACAATTGTTGACCTATTCGCATGTCCAGCGTCAAAAGAAACCTACTATGACGTTGGAAAACAAAATAATAAAAACAATTGTTCTGATATGGAAATACCGATATTTTATTTACAAAAGTCTGACATTAAATCAGCAGTAAGAGCAGCGACTACTGTGTATGACAGCCATAAGTCTCGTAGGGCAATTTTGTAAAGTCACACTTCAATAACGTGTCAGGTGAATAAACTCAGATCAGGTGAATAAACATCGCTAATACAGTCGGCCGTAGCTTTGCCAATCCGACCCTAATTTTACCTTTTTTTTCTGGAAGGGTTCTCATTCGCACTACCCATCACATGTCACTTCAGGTACTTTTTACAATGTTTAATTATTTTATTGTGTTAATGTACTATGTGTGTTTTGCATAAGTTATAATCCCAATGGTTGAACAAATCACAAACTTAATATCATAATTGAACTATTTGTTAGAAAACTAATTAATACTAATATTTACACATTACTGCTGGTTTTCCATCATATGGTAGCATGTTAAGTGCACTGCTGAATAATACATATATACACAAACATAATTAAACACCAAGTACTTGTAGTCGTTTCAATAAAACAAATGATATTTAAAAAGCACACTTTATGTATAACCAACAATAATCAACAATACAAGCTGATGTATTAGTATGTATTCGTAATTAGAAAAGCACTTCCTGACATGTAATTAACAACTTTTTTATTACCAATGCGTTTTCACGGGTTGCTACAATTCATGCCGCTAGCCTAATCACTAGAGGCGTTTACCAATTACGTCTGCCGCACGTTTCTTAGTGGGAGGGACCTTAATTTCGCTCAACGATTAAGATTTTCCGTGTGATCAGCGCGTCGATTATATCTGATCTTATCGATGATTCTTTAAATCACCATCCTCTTTGAAATTCATTTAACATAATATTATGTTAAGTCACAATCCTCGTTGAAATGCATTTAACAGATGTTAGGTCATAATCCTCGTTGAATCACCTCTGAATTCAATAAAAAGATGTCCCTTAATTGCCTACCACTAAAACGCGTTAATCACGCCTTTGAGCGAATGGCCTTGCAGACCAGCCATCTTAACCATTTTAACAATCTGTTCCAAAATGTCTATGTCAGTGGCACGCTGCAGCAATGTTGGTCTATCGTTGGGTTCCTCTGACTCGGATTACTCCAATAATCCATTAACGGATTAAGTCTGCTCCATTTAAACATGGCATTCCTATGTCTAAACTGCCAAAACATCCCTTGATTTGAGAACCAGCGTCCTGCGCTTATAAAATCCTGACAACTATTCTCAGTTTTTAACTAAACCATATTTCCATAGCAATTGTGGTACCTATTTGATCACACCAAATCCAATCACACGATATAAATATGTCCTTAAGCGCCGAATTAACTATAGCGTATTTTGGTCTTTTTGGTTGAATTGCCGGTTATCAGTGTAGCAGTGTCTTCGTCAGCTATTCTGAATCGACACTTGTATTGATCTCACAACAGTATTGCTCGACAACCCTACTTTGGTTGATGCTCATTTCTTTCTATAACATCACGTTTATGATCTTAACTTCAGTAAACCCTTCAGTGATTATATCGTAGCCATATAACTGTAATTAATTTCCGAGTTTCGGCATTATATATAATTCTTACTTAGTTTCATTAAACCAAATGCGTATTCATCTTATACTTTTATAATTTGACAATTATTTTAACAATTTGAACCAACACAAGGATATTACAAACATATGTGAATATGTATTTTCGTCAAGTTCATGCGCAACTGCGGAATTGGGTTCGCCAAATTCCTGAGTATATGTGGTAACAGCTTGCTTCCTGTGCAGTGCACATATCCCGTTACGGTAACTAACACGATGTTCTACAGCATCAAGCATCGGTAATTTCTCAGTTTTGTTTAGTTCTAAGTTTCCTTTTTGGAAACATTAATTTGACTAACGTGGCTACTTATTCTCTACTGGCACTGTAGTTATGAATGCAAATTTTGCATAAGTGTCAATGTTGTTAACAACTTTCTTAATTACAACGTCAAATCTAAAATAGTTCTGTCGAGACATTAAAATACAATCAGCAACATACAGTATAGGCCAACGTTCTCGTGCAGTTGCTCCATAAACATAACACACAACTGTTTTTAGTCCTTTAATTTTCTCGCTGCGCCAAGTCGCTGAGCATTGCCGTTGAGTTCGGGCATCGGCGTGTCCTAGTTGTTTTGATATGCTCCCTCATCGGCAGTCATCGTCCTCGCGGTTGCTGGTTTGTGGGTCACGGGTTCTGTTGTCTGGATAGTAGCCTCGATTATCCAGGCTCCGAAATGTGGTGCCACCGTTTGTCGCACACATCACCGCCTGGACACAGAGTGGGGTTCCCATTGTGACGGAAATTATGTATGCGCCCACATTCTGGGCGCATACATAAGTTGCTCATTAAGCTCGATGATGACGCTGATTGGATGCTGGCACTTCACGCATACAGAAATACAAATGGAGTCGCTACGAGTCGCATGTGCTATCGACAGAGCAAGAGTCATTAACTATTTAGAATTTGCACTGAAAGAAAAACAGTTTGCCTGCGTCCAGAACATTGCTGATGGACGTTACGTGATGGGAATACTTCCAACAGAGTACGGAGAAACCCTGATATACACAATTCTCCCTCGTGTACTTGATATGTTACCCGGCAATATCAGCTGGCACACGTTGACATGGTGTTGGCTGTTGCCTTTTATTTACTGTTGGTCATCGGAAGAAAGACTACACATGATGGGCCTTGGTGCGGTTCACCCGAAGCTGAGCGGTAGCACTATTGTCTGTTGATACTGGTAAGCCATTGTATTGATTTCAGTTTCTCACATATAGCATATATGGCTGACTATTACAGTAACGCAAATTTCACATGTCACTTGCGGTTCTTGTTTGCATTGCAATCAAGTTAGTTTTAAAAAAAGGCATCTGAAAACAGGTCAAAATAAGTGTGATTTGGGGCTCTTACCCCTTGTTTTTTTGTAAATCATTATATTAATAAATTTGTTATATTTTATACAATCAAATAAAACTTGCATACACCTATATTACTTCCTACTTAGCTTACCTAGTACCTACATGGTACACCCATTTGGTATTGCAGTTACTAATATAATATGGTATTGATGTAGCTCCCCGCCAAATAGACCCACTCATAAATGTAACACGAATAACCGAAACAGCAAATTTTTCCTCTCTGTACTCTGTTTCTTGTATGTAAACAAAACCGGTTATTTTCCCATACTGACTGATATATGGGCCAATCCGTGTCAAATCGACCAATTTTCAGGAAATTTCAAAAGTTGGTGCCTCAGAATTTTCTTAAATTGTAACCGATGATTAATAGCTATACCTGATTACTTCAGCAAGAGATATAAGCATTTACATGCAAATGGTGTCTGTAATGTGAAAGTGTCCAAAAACGCACCCACTATTTTGATCAAGTGCATCTAACTTGAGAAGTTTATAAGCTACAAATCTGAAATGTGCTGAATATGTAGACATATTGGTACAGATTATCCATGCAAAATTCAAGAATGATAGAAGTAATAGAAAATGACATTTAAAATATTTGCGAGGATTTCAGCAGTCTGTATTTCATTGTTGTGTTACAATTCAATGTCCAAATTGCTACCATATATTGGAAATAACCTATTAACTCAGTTTTTATACTTTCAGAATATTAGCAAAATATATCTAAAATAAATGTGACAGAACAATATTACGAAATTTTAATTGTAATTTTCACCATACTTATTCAGATGAAGATTAGCAGTTAGACAGCTAGCAATTCTTGGCACTGTCCTTTGTGAGTGCAACAAAGACCTGTTATTCCTAACTGATGAATGTTCATTACATTGATATAACAACTAAATGGGATATTACTGTCATGATAGAGAACTTTAGTTCCACAACTTACAATTAAAAGCAGATAAAAAATATTAAGGGTGGCCAATGTATAGACACATTCCAAACTTGGATTTGTGTTTGTGCACATGAATGTATATCATGTGTGATGCTTATTAACATCGATGCGAAATTGCACAGAGGACTTGATTTTCAGTTAAAACCATTCACGAATCATAACCCCTGTAAAATTCTGATTTTAACTCTACTCGATTGGTTGATCCACTTACGTTAGATGTGTACTGTATATATATATATATATATATATATATATATATATATATATATATATATATATATATATATATATATATATATATATATATATATATATATATATATATATGTTAGAGAGGGAATGGTGGTAACGAGTGGATGCTATACACCTTCCTCCATGTGCAATGCTACATAGACAATTATGAAAAAAGCACCAACTTAACACATTAACAACTGTTATGTTGTTCACACATAAAATATGATAAATTATGATGTTCTGATGTAAAACAATGCACATGAATAATAGTATTGCTCAACATGCCTAATTAAATAAGAAATAACAATGGAGCAGTATTGCTTTCCACAAAACAACAATGTAGCAAGTTACAATTGTCATGCCCCACAAATGCACAAAATACACTTCAGTTACCTATGCCATCCCTGCACATCAGATCTGATGGGAAGCTGTTCAACCTGGCACGTCTGCGTGCCAAAACAAAGGTGACAGAGGTATACGTCAGGGAGATGCTGTTTGCAGATGATGCAGTGCTCACTGCCCACTCAGGAGAGGCCCTTCAGATGCTGGTCGATCGCTTTGCACATACCTGCAATGAGTTTGGACTCACAATCAGCCTGAAGAAGACAAACGTCATTGCACGGGATGCCAGCAAAGTCCCCTCCGTTAAGATCAATGACTACACCCTGGAGGTAGTAGAAGACTTCACCTACCTCGAGTCAAACATATCCAACAACCTTTCGCTGGACACGGATATAAACAGGCGCATCGGAAAAGCCGCATGCGCTATGGCCAAGCTGACCAAAAGAGTATGGGAAAATAAGATGCTCACTGAGAACACCAAGTTGAGAATCTACCAGGCCTGTGTGTTGAGCACCCTCCTCTATGGCAGCGAATCGTGGACAACATACATGTGCCAGGAGCGCCGCCTCAACACCTTCCACATGCGGTGCCTCAAGCGTATCCTCGGCATCACCTGGCAGGATCATATCCCCTACATACATACTGGACCGTGCCAGGATCCGCAGCATGCATTCACTGCTGAGCCAGTGACGCCTGCACTGGTTGGGCCATGTGCGTCGCATGGAGGACGGCCGCTTGCCGAAAGACATCCTCTATGGACAACTCACCAGTGGCGCGAGGCCAGTGGGACGCCCAGCCCTCAGATTCAGGGATGCCTGCAATCGTGACATGAAGGCCTGTGACATCAGCCCCAAAGACTGGGAAGCAGTGGCCGAAGACCGCACTGCTTGGCGTCAGGCAACACGCAGAGGCATTGAAAGGGCAGATGAAAGGAGACACCAGCATGCGGCGGAGAAGAGGATGCGGCGAAAACAAAACGCAGCACTACCACCAATGTCATCCTGTTTCGTCTGCTTTGGCTGCGGCAAGGACTGCCACTCAAGAATCGGCCTTCACAGCCACAGTGGACGATGCCAAAATTTGCAAATTTGACAAATTGACAACGGGGAGCATCAGCATCGTCTCTTCGAGACTACGCTCTGCCTATAAGCCCCTAGTCAATTTACTATGCCAATGCTAACAACAAAGCTAATTTAAAACATGTCATTAACTTGAAAATTCTACGACTGTGACAAGGCTGCTTTTAAAGTAGCCAATTATGAGTGGTGGCCAATTTGTGCAAGTGTACAGTATGCATTTTGTTTGGTTAAATTACATTATAAACATGTTTTGGTTGTCTACTGTCTGCAACACCTATACGTTTCAATCAGTCAGATCTCGTTTGGGCTGATTGTAAACATTTGTAAATGTATCACACTTTGACCTGTGACAATGAACAATATTAATATCCATCAATATTTATGTTCATCTGTTACATAATGTAACAATGGGTACTAGAACTAGACATGTTCGAGTAACTTCCTATAACCATACCTTGTAGTAAATAGTGCATACGGTAATAACTACTAATTAAAAAATTCATTATTTTACATTTCTGTTATTGTAGGGCCAGTGATTTCCGTGAAGATTATGTGCTGCAACAGTTATTCAAGCAAAGATGATCGACATCCAGAATGAACTTTGCATGACAGAAATTTTGGCATGTCTAGATCAGTCAAATGTTCTATATCAGGCTGTGAAATCCACACATTACACATGCATGGATTTACGAAACAGTGAACTGTGAATATGTGTACACTTAGCCGACAATGTCATATAGACTTATGCACTTTGCTGCAATGAGCCTATAATGTCCTGTGAACATTGACATGGATTGGATATATGAAACAGTGAACTGTGAATATTGCTGCATTGTACTATTATGATGATGTTCCTTATAGTTCCATTCATGACGGGCTGATGCCAACTTTGGGTATTGTCTTTTTCCATGTCTTCATATCAGCCTACAGTGAACAATAAATAAACATTACTTTATGTTGAAGAACAGGATATTATTTCATTACACATTGAAATATGAATATTGATGTTATTGTACTGGGCCTGCAGTGTACTGTAAACCAGTTTTGACATTGGACTATAAATATTGTTGCATTATGCAGGCAGGAAATTACAAAGCTCTCATGATGTATAATAAATTGTGTTTTTTCAAACAATTATTTCCATATGCAAGAATATATTGGTGTTCTTTATAATTATACAGTAAACACTACATATTCTACATATTTTGCCCATCGTGTATCTGGTTTGTTGATGTTCTAATATGTAGTTTGTAACATCTGCAATCGGTTTAATTAAAAAGTGCGTATTTTTGTTGAAATCATTGAAAGAATTTACTTTAGTTGTTCATTCTTAGTGGCTGTGCTGATTCTGCCTCATTACAGGAATGCAGACTCATTTGTTCTGGCACGCAACTTTGCACTTTGCAGCAGTTATATTCCAGTGACATTTTAGCTATACATTTGAATGATGTATTTGGTGATGTTTTATAAACTAACTTATTCTACCTATTTTTTAACTAATTTTAGCACCTTATTTATTTTAGTAATTCAATGTATTCCTTTTATCTTTTTTTAGCTAATTTTAATGTATTTTACTTATATATGTACAACTCTAGAGCCTTTGAGAGCTGTTTCACCCGGATACATGGCATGATATAAATGTTTAAAAATAATAATATATCTAGTAGTTAACAAAATGGTTGATATTCAATATGGTAAACTATGTGCGAGTCAATGCCGATCATGGGCATGACTTCCATCATCTCGCCGATTACATGATAAAGTGATGACATTTTACCAAAGGTAGACATTGTGATTTTTTAGCATTTCGATTTTTACTAAGTAATATAATTGTAGAGTCATAGTAGATACTAGGTAGGCTTGAATTTTCGCAAAATTAACTTGAAAAAAAGACAAGCTAACAAAATTACTTGAGGAGGCATCTTTAATTATACATAATTCAGTCTCCAAAAGATCACATTGTAGTAAAGTTAATTGTGTACACCATTTGCCCAGGACATTTGTAAACACCACAGTCATGCATAATTATTTATGACTAAAATAGGTAATTTATCAATGTAAATATGTCATTTGAGGTTAAATAATCAGGTCACTGTAAGTTTAGTGTTATGGTCAACAATTACAGCCTCTATTGACATGATAGCACCACAATCCATACTTAATTAAAAATAAATAGATCATTAACACACGTAATTCAGTGACACGTAAGGTCAATAATGGGTATTAAGGTCAATGTGTATATACATTCTACCTTACACTCCTCGCTTAACTTACTGATCTCATGTCATACATGATTACTTAATTAGGACATTTTTAACATAAATAGGTCAACGGTCATTGTAGGTCATTGCAACGTCATGTGAAGTTTATACATTATTAGGTCTTGAAACTTCTTATTCCACCTCAATATCTTCATTAGTACGTATTATACCGTTTGCCCTTACATTCAGTGGCAGTACAGCCTACAAACATCCAGATCACAAGAAATGGACTATATTCCTAGTGTAAAAAAAATGCCCCTTTTTTATGACACTAAAACACTTCGCAAATAATAAATATTGAACAAAATCGAAAAAGTGTTATACACTGCACAACGTGTTATACACTGCACACCGAAGTGTTTAAATGATTTGAAAATGTTTGCGTCCGTCTCCATTTGACACGCATCGTCACGCATCCTGTCTAAAAAGGACTGCGAACTATTGAGAAAACTCAGATAATAAGGTAAGACTAGAACTGGTCACAAGATCACGAAAATGCAGCAATACGTCAGATTACTTCAAAGATTGATGACGCCATAATTTTTGCGTATACCAGTGGTGCCATCTGACAAAAGTAACAGTCAAAACATGCTTCTGTTGCAAAAGGGTGATGAAACAGCAAAACCTGTCGAGTCCTGGGCGAACCGTCGAGTTCTGTCTGCAAGAACCGTCGAGTCCTGCGAGAACCGTCGAGTCCTGCGCGAACCATATATATATATATATATATATATATATATATATATATATATATATATATATATATATATATATATATATATATATATATATATATATATACATAGGTAGCATTAATTATTTAATCTATATTTGTTGGGGTGCTCTTAGAGATATCTCAAAGTGAGCAGCACGAAAACCAGCAACACATATTCCTGTAGTTGTATGTTTCAATGCAAGGGGCAAATATGCAACAACATAACTAGGGTTTTGTTGCCTTGAATAGTTTTAAACTGACCTGCATTAAAGAAACTTTAATTTCACCATCTGGCAGATCTTCTATTTTGACATGTGTGTTGGTGGTGCCAAACGCCAGGCCATGGTATAGAACAGGTGCGAGAAAGCTTCGTGTTGGGCCTCTCATGCAGAGGCTCACTGCCATTATCCGGCCACACACAAAATAATCCTTCCTTGCCAGAGCTGCAAAACATCCTTAGGTATATGTCCAAATAAAATAGCTTTATTATTAAAGGTATGGCAACTTCTACAGAAACAATTATGTAACATTGGCATAACAGTTATGTGCGCATGTAAATGTTGCCTCAGAAAAAATAATGCAATTTGTAAATACAAGTTTGCATACTACTTTTCAGACTTCAACATTACTTACTATGATATTCATTTGGTCTTTGTCGTCTATTCTTACTGGCTCTATTTCTTTTGTTAATCTATCACTGTGATAATATTTAGCTGCATTTAATTGTTTTATTAACAGTAGTATTAGGTGGGCGTCATTACAATATATTCATAGCAAATGGTAAAGTTTTAAACATCCTCTACGAGCCATTTATTATATGTATCATTTGGTTAAAGAAGATACGAACCTGTGACACAAAGAATTGTGCTATCTCCTGTAAAGCATGGCCCTTGCTCGATGGCCTGCATGCAGATGGTTAGAAAATCTCGCTGTGGCCCACCAGCATCCACTGCTCCCTCCGCAATGCCTTCCCCACCTAGTACCGCAGCACTATCTGCAAAGACAACATCCAGAGGGGTGCAAAGGTTGACTTTTTTAAAGGGTAAATCCCAACCTTGCCCTCTCAAGAATGTTGCCTCGCCACACATTCAACATGTTTTTGGGCAGATCGATATTCCTCTGTCCCTCTAGCTGTCGAAGAAGCTAGGAGGGTGTTGTCCTCGTGGATTAAACAAAAACATGAATATTGTATTGTATTTTTATTTATCGTATCTGTTTAATTTATATGTCTACCAAATGTATAAAGTAATTTTTTTTTAAAGTTGTCAAAGGTGCTTAATCAATTTCATTTTTTATAGTCTCATTTCAAATTAAGCCTGCAAAAAGCCAAACCTACTTAGTATCCATTACAACATGATAACCATATTTGCGATAGGCTAAATCAGTTGAGGAAGCAGTTTTAATTAAACTAATGTTTACGTGTCTTTTAAGCATATTTTTTTATTTTAACATTTCCACCTAGTTTTTTTAACCTGTGCACATGGTGCGTTAAGACAAAAATAAATGCAAAGCCAGCTGCTATTGCACCTGCGTTCAAATCCTTTCTAGGGTTTGCATCTAAATGTACAAATAAGTTTACCTTCTTTATTCAACGTGCCCTGTAAGTCATACTCCTCTTCAGGACTGGTATGTGAGGCCACTGACTCATTCGATGTGCCCTGTAAAACATCATTCTCTTCAGGACTGATATGTGAGGTCACTGACTCAACCTGTTGTCATAAACCAAAAATACATGCAGATATGTTACATTATAATATAGTATATATTTTAAAGACCTTTTGGAATAAAGCATGTGGGCTCTACACCTCACTAAATAACATTGATTTGCATCAAACTGAGCAAAAACATGCAACTTCTACATCAATGTGCTTCATAGTAACATACAAAACCACTCTGAATTTGTTTGTGGTAAACATAAAAAAATCAACAGTGGTCCATACACATTTACTTGGTAAATTATCAACAAATTAAAGTCATATCCTGGTAATGAGTAAATAAATTAAACAATGTTTGTGGTAATGTCATTTTTTAGTCCCCTCGTTCACCACAACACTAAACTTTCACCTCCTGTTCATTATATTCTAAAACGCAGTAGAAAACTTGAAGCATTTGAGGCTACTAGCCAAATAAGGTTACCTAAGGCCTTAACCATTGTATATATTACAGTAAATGCTGTTCCTCTGGTTTAGTCATTTCCAGTTGTCCGACTGGTCATCACTGATACCAGATAGTAATTATGATGTGAGCATATGCTAGTCACTTCTGGGAACAACAAATCTTTGTATTCAACAACATATCAATGACCTAACATTATTTTAGATTCTTGCAAATTTGAGACTGACTCCACTGTGTACTCTATTGACAGGATGAAATGCACTGCTATGCAATCAATTGTTTTGATATGGTAACCATCAAATTCCAGGGATTACCATAGCACCTTTGAATATACAAATTGCTGGCAACATTTCTAGTGGTCATCTGGCATCTGAAAAATATGGCGGCCGATGGCAACTATTTGTTGGCTGACACAATGTTGGCAACTAAAAGTTGATACATGTATATTGAGCTATTTAAGTTACCCGTGTTACATTTCAAATGAGGTCTATTTGGCTGAGTGGATTCGATAACATATCATATTAAGTAAATTAATGGGTGTACCATGTAGGTAGTAGGTAAGCACAAGTCTACAAAACAGTTACCTTTTGTGAGCGAAGCTGTACTGATGGTCACAGGTACACTGGCTTATCCTTGAAGATGTGGTTTAGCATTGCGCCATCCAAGGTCAGACCCAATTCCAATGTTGGTTGAATCAAGTCGAAATGAACAGGTACCAATATTTCCACGCTGAAATTTTTGTTTAGTAAGATATTAAATTCATATTCAATAGAGAAATAACAAATCTGTAATAATATTATTAGTTCTATACAAAATGCTTACTGGCCACTACAGATGCGTCTTCAAATGGTTCAGCCCATTGCGAATCCAGTTCACTTATGTCCAGATGTGTCGTGTGTGATTAGTTTAAGCAATGTACGCAGTCTGGATAATAAAATGCCTAGTTTTGGTCAAATAATCCAAAGAATTGACTTTAGTCGTTAGGTCTGGTAAGGATCAAAATAGTGGATATCCAAAATTGCTGTTTGGGTCAATGCTGATTATAGGCGTGACCTCCATCCTCTCGCCAATCACATGACAAAGTCACCCAATTTCACAAAGGAAAAAAAATCGATATTTTTCAGCATTTACATTTTTACTTCAGTTAATGTTTGAACAAGCATTAACTAATTAATAGTTTGTCTGATGATTTCACACAAAAAACTACATACAAAAGTTGCACATACGAGCTGGCATGTTGTAGTGGATACCAGGTAGGTTTGGTTTTCGCAAATTTGATTTGAAATGAGACTAGCAAAAAAATCTAATTGATTAACACCTTTAAATAACAATAAAATACTATTTGCGGTTCATATGAGACGTTACGGTAAACTGACCTGACCACGTGACCACTGTGCTCGGGAGGCCGGCCTCATAGTTGTTTCCGACACTGAACCCTTCGGATGTGTTGGTTTGTACGAATATGCCAGTAAGTATATTATTTTATTGATTGCTATGACTGCTACTTGTGGCGACTGCCTGTTAGTATTTTTCACAATCAGGGCAGTCGTTCATTCATTCATAATGGTGTATAGGGCACCATAAGTATAATCATAACACAACATTGTAGTAGCATACAAATTGTAGTAGTCATATAAATATTAAAATAATAAAAATTATTCTTACAGGATTAGTGGTTGTTATTGTTGTTGTTGTTCAAGCAGTTGCTATAGCAACATGAACATCTTACTCCAGGATTACTGGTTGTCACTGTTGTTCAAGCGGTTGGTTGGCTCAAGGGTTCTGAATGTGAAGTTGTAGGTCAAAGTCGGACATACTGTGCGGGTCTACGCACACTGCACAGTCACCAGCGGGTAAGTCTTACAACCCACGACGTTCAATCAACAATTCCACTAGCACAGTAATTGTTCCATTAATGTTCGATTAAATTAAATTAATTTCTCAGAAACTGCTTTTCTGCAGGAGAATTAAGGAATAAATTAAACTCATATTTTTATGTGTTGGCAAGAACTGAAATATACATGGTTGTGCTAAAGACATGATACCATTATCTTGCTGCCATTTTCATAACCTTGTTTATCTTTGAAGCTACCATCTAAAACAACAATTAAATCACTCGTGATTTACAAAAAATATGTTTTCATTCTTCATATCAAATTATTCTGAGGGGGCAGTTACTGTGTATGCTCTAAACCTACGAAATAGTGCTGCAGCTTTGGTCCTACCAACAGGGCTGAGACATTTAACAAAGCACCAGTACTTACTTACTTACCTACGCCTTCAGGGCCAGATGGTCTCAAATCAAGGCCAGTACATTTTTACCAGACTAATATGACGAATGAGAAGGTGGAGCTTGTATGTATGTTAGATAAATAAAACCCAATAAAACCTGACTCAGCATCCAAGACTTATAGTGAGGCTTTGCTGGTTCTCTTTCCATGGGTCATTCATGTCTTCTTTGTGACCATGATTATAAGAAAACAAATTTATAACGAAATCTGAACCATGTTGATGCCCACTGCCTATATATATTGCCGAAATGCTGAACTCTTGGTAAACAAATCAACACATAAATATAGTGAATGGCCAAATTTCTGCCACAATTTCGCTGCCAATGATTGCCAATTCGAAACATGCTAACACGTTAAAGCTAAACTGAACAGATCTAGCTTTAAATGATGTTATAAAAACTTCAAGTAAAACATTTTTACTATGCACTACATTCGCGATGGGAAATGAAATGGTAATCTGTACTCGGGCGAGGACGCAGTGGCCAAAATAGTGGCGCCACATGGTGACCGGGATCCAGTCAATATCAATAATGGCATACGGTGGCGCCACCCAACAGAGTCTGGATAATGGCTGCTTATAAAGCCGACTTTTCCATCATATACACTATCATGATAATTGCATCTTCGTCTATAAAGAATTTCATATAGATTATGCCTGTTTTTTCACGTGTGTCACGATTATTGACAAGTCATTTTGTTAATATTCCCTTTAAAATGCTGCGCTTTGTGTTTTAATTTACATGTAAATACATGTTTAAGGTTCATCTGCGAATCATTTGTTTTCCAGATGTGTAAGTCTGAACGGCCGAAAACTTGAGATGATAGACGGCCGGACATTGCCTCCTCTGGCTCCAAAACAGCAACTCTTCCACCCTTTACATTTGCTTTCTTTGTTATCCCAGATGTCAAGGCATATGTCTGTCGGTAGGCACTGTCTGCATTGTTGTTCGTCTAGGAACTTTAGAATCAACTGTCAGAGCGCCAAATGTAATGTTTCGTATTGCCCATGTTTGGTATTAGTAATGTCATTGACACACTGATTAAAACTACTTTTTATCAAGCATTCAGGTGTTCACTGTTAGCTTTGTCTATACATATACATTCCCCTTTCATCTCAAGACACATAGGTAATCACAACAGTGATGAATAGAAACTGCTCGAAATTATTCATACTATACCTAAAAATCAGAATGTTAGCATAAGAACATACACATCGGTTCATCTGGCGTTTGAATAATATTGAATGTGACCGAGCTCGCATTGGTGTAGATATGCGACTATATCGTGCACTCTACAAAACAATCATGGAAATTATTTTACTCTCATTACTATTTTTACGCAAATAACGCCTGTCAATTAAGGATGTGTGAGTGAGTGTGCGTGCGTGCGTGCGTTCGTATGTATCTTCAGACAGAATCCGATCTCTGTTGATTTCCATATATCAATTAGTTGGATTGTGACGCAACCTGGCGGTAGCCAATCAAACCCCTACATCGTTTTGTGCAGTTGCTTTCAATGTTGGCTAGTGAGCCAATATATTTGAAACTGATTAATCTTTTTACCAGCTGTGTTGATGAGTTGGGTATCTTTTATAACCATGACAAGTGTGTCGGCAGCGTTGATATTCAGGCCAAACATAGACTGATATTTTCTTTTAAATTACAAGGGGACATGTCAATAGTATAAATGGCCGTGATGTTTTGTCAACAGTACGTAAAACGCCAGTGTAAAACGTCACGTATTTTGCATGATACGCTATCATGCAAAATGCAAGATGATCTATTAAATGTTATGTTATCACTAACAACTTTAGGCAAATTTATCTTATAAATTTCTACTGAAACTGCTAACTGAAATTCAAGACAGAAATTCAAGACAAACATATAATAGCCGCCCCCAGCTCCCTTAATAATAATAATAATAATAATAGTGCATTTCAATAAATTACAATGTAGTATTTACTAAAGTTTTTTCATGTATAAATTATGATATGGCTTTTCTTCACATAACCACAAACACATGCAAGATTAAAAACACCACGAATAGAAACAACTGCAGCCACATTAGAACTAAATGTGAACAAAGACAAAACCGATATCATGAATATCAACAGCAAGAACAACAACCCAATTACACTACAGGGATAGGTCCTATATGAAGTACAGTCTTTCACATGTATAGGAAACATCGTGGACACAAATGGAGGAACATACAATGATAGCTTGATTAATAACTTACGGTAGTCCAGAGACATTTAAATACAAAGCAAGCTACGCATTGTTTTCAGTGTTAATGCTGTGCTAATGTATATATCAAAGACATGGCGCACTACAGAAGATCCACCGTTTTGTAAATAAGTGTCTAAGAATAATTCTAAGTACACGGTGACCATAAACAATTCACAACGAAGCATTCTGGGAAAGAACAAACCAAGACTCAGTTGACCCAAATTAGAAGGAGGAAATGGATCTGGTTAGGTCATACTCTCAGGAAACCAGCACAACACATCACAAGACAGGCGCCCACAAGGAACCCTCAGGGGAAAAGGAAAAGGTCAAGGCCAAGAAACACCTGATGCAGAGAAGTAGAAGCAGATATGTCAAAAACAGGAACGAACTGGAAGCGCAAGCCCCAAAGTGTGTCCGGTGGAAGGGAGTCGACATGGAGTGAAAATACATAAGTAAGTTTTTTTAACAAGATTGTCATCCCAAACAAAAACGTAATCTTAACCGACGGGCAGCGCCACTACGAAAACTCGTATTATCATAGCTTATAATACATCAGTTAAATACAATCCAAATGTATTTTTTGCACAACTAGTCGACAACGATGCAATGATATTTAAGACATATGTGTTATCTGGCGAATACAGTATATTATTTCGTATAATAACAATTTGTAAAGCTGGTCTGTACACTCCTATTGAAATATGTTTTTTTTTGAGAAATACCTATTATTCATAGGGTGACGAGACGCCCTAGCCAGGTGGAGCCGTATGTCGTCATGTCCCAGGTAACAATAATACGGTTGCAACAGATGCAAAACACACGGTAAACCATTCACATTAAAACATGAGCTTCATTATAATAAAAACCGTCCATTCTGGATTTAACAGTCTCAATACTGGGGTACTCCAGGCATCCATCGTGGGGATTCTACTGTTCTCCCTGTATGTCCAACCTGTTGGCGAGGTCATCATTACGCTGACGATCTCATGTTGATGCGTGTTTTTGCATTGAATTATACAGCACTGTTTGAGGCCCTGCAACGTCTTGAAACCTGTGCTTCAGAGATTCAGGACTGGCTGAAACACAAATAACTAAAATGTAATGGTCTGAAAAGCGAGTTCCTTCCGATTGTTCCAGCGTCAGCAAAGGAATTGGTAGACGGAATCGCCATCACTGTTGGTGGAGCGCTCATTCCGGCAGTGGATACGGTTAAAGACCTTGGTGCCTACCCGGACAATCGCATGGACATGTCTGCCCACAAACCAATGCTCATCAGGTTCTGCTACATCCTCAACAAATCTCTGTTGAAAAAAGATCAGAAAGATGGTAGTCAATGCGACAGTCACGTCGAGGCTTCTCTATTGTAACTCCCTACGTGGGGTGCCCATGTATGACAGCATCACTCCTGTGCTCAGAGGCGTGCATTGGCTACCTGTGCAGGCGCAAGCTCGCTCGGGGTATGTAGGAGCAAGCTCGCTTGGGGTGTATGGGGTGTACAGAGCAGCGTTACAAATTGTTATTACCCGAAATAATATACTTTATTCGCCTGATAGCAAACAAGCTCGCTTCAAGGTCCTGGTGCTAGTCCACAGAGATGTTTTTTTGTAAATGTGTCTCGCTCCACACGCCTACCAAGTCTCAGCGTACAGTTTGTTTGTTTCTTCTTCTGCATACGCACAACGAACACCCCTGGCTTGTGCTGTGTCGTGACATGCTCTCCAGCCACAGCTTTACAATCCTTAATCTTCCATAGCTGCTGCTTCCGGAATATAAGTAGATATAATTCTGTCTTGTGCTGTCCACTCCTGTATGTGATCCTGTGGCTTTCTCGCTTCTGGAAGAAAGAGCTAGCCACTGCTAACCCATTTCTCTAGCGCACTCTTATTGGCGGCTATCTTAATTTCTGATCATGCTTGTTTATTTCCTCGGGTACTGATTTCCTCCAATTATTTGGTCTACCTGGTTTTCGTTTTCCTTGGGGATCAATTCTAGGGCCTGTTTCGTGACATTGGTAGTTGATTTCCGGAGGGTGTGTCTACCCATGTCTACTTCCCTTTCCTGGTGCTGTGGTTGACCTCAACGTATTTATCATAGTGAACTAATATAATAATATAATGGTACACATTCTAAGCTAAGACTCTGGTTAGTATATCGTAATATCATGTATCACGTGATGTGGTCGGAACGATATATAAGCACGAAGTTATAAGGTTACCAATGGCACAACACCATATTCTATAGATGTATCGCGGCACGCTATGGTAGGCAATAACAACATATATAATAAGAATAATTCCGACAATCCCATTGCAATTACAGGGCCATTGCAAACCAAACGTGGTGTTAGCAAATGACGTGGTTTTCTCATATTTGTTTTGCTGTGATTCCATTGTTTTATCGTCTTCACTTGATTTGAATCACGTGCGACGTCTGCTGCAATGGCAATGTTTATTTATATGTAATTTAACAACCGGAGTTCTCATCAAACACACCGGATTTTAAAACTCGCACACTTTTGTTGTTGCTGTTCAACTGTCTACGCACGGACCGAGCATGTCCCATAATTCCCTGTGCGCACATGCGTTGTAATGATAAAAGCAAACACTGATCATATCAATGACTGAATTCGTCAATCTCGGATACTTTTAAATGTTTGCTTCGTCCATTTTGAAGCCACATTGATTTTTGCATTGACACTAGTACATTAAATAAGCAACAAACTAAAATGAATAACTTCAATGCACAGGGATTGCGGAAATCGCTCAACTAATCAATGAAATTGATGCGCCGAGCCAGTCATTTCCAGGATTACAACAGACACAGCCTGCGCTTGTATATGGACTTGATCCATGCGTTGGGAACCAGCGAAAGTTCTACCAAACAACTTATGCTAATCACTGTTACACTCTTTGGTCGACGTTCCAAACAACGATAATTTTCTTGCAAATATACATGTCAATTTGTTTGTAATCATGTCAACTACGAGGCAATAAAACAAGCAGACGACACACATAATGCACAAACGTCACATAATATTTACATGGATGAACTGTGGTTAGATTTTATGTTATTTTACTAAACCTTTTATTTTATTATTCAAACGGATACAAATTGGATTACGTTTAAAGTTTCCTAGGGTTACATATCAATATGCCCAAACCGAAATACAGAATTGTAGAAAGCAGATAGTGGCGCGCACTAGTGCAGAAGCTGATATAATTTACACAGATTTATCAAAACCCATCATAAATGATTATCATACAGGTTGAAGCAATGCGATCTTAAAAAAGGAAGTAATGTTTCAGTTTAATTTCGTAATATCCATCACCATTGCCTCCAAAACGACATTGGAGGCAATGTACTGTTATGGAGTCAAACAATACATTGCACATAACTGATATAAAATTTAACATAATACATAATTAAATACATTGTACTTTTGCAAATTCAGTCATTATACCAGTCAGTATACTTTGCAAAGGACTGATAGTTACGTTAAGATAAAACAACACTAAAGGGACTATGATGCTACGGATTAAATTACAGGGATGGGTCTAGTACTTTGTTGGCATTCGCGAATCGCGTCTGTGTTTTGTTGATGTTTTCTGAGTATAATGTGATGCTACGGACTCCATTACTTCGTTACAGGGATGTGTCAAGAACTTTGTTGGCATTCGCGAATCGCGTCTGTGTTTTGTTGATCACTAAATCACTAAACTGGGTAACTGTGCCCACCCCGCCCAGGCTTTTAGAATCTGCCCTCAAAACCAGAGTATCTTTTGCCATTTTTGAGTTACAGACATTTCAAAATTGTCTTCCGTCATTTGACTTTAGGGGTATTGGGGATTACCCAATGCCCACACAAGTGATCAAAGAATCATGACATATAGGTATGTGTGTGTTTCTAATAGCAAGTACGAATCAATCAGATAAGCTATGAATGTATGGTAATGGTCTAAATATGGGTCTATAAGAAAGAAGCTAAAATATCACTTCATCGGAGGGTCATATGACCATGTGGGATAATACCCAGTATCCAACATGAACATATATGTATCTACATCTGCATCAGATGTTAGCTTCAAACCGTAATCCCTTCTATGTCATATGTTCTTTAGTTTTAGTTCCCAAAATAGCACCCGTTATTTTAACCTGTATTTAGGTGACTCTAACTTGAGAAGTTTACGAATACTGGCGAGAATCGGTTAAGCGAGTTTGTCGTTCTCCGAAACGTGTGGTCACCAAATGGCCCCGTAAACATCCATTATATATTATATCAATAAATTTGGCATTAATTGCTTTTGATAGGCCAGTAGAAAGTATTTGCGCAAATGTATTTCTCAAATAAGTTAGCACAAAAATGTATTTTAAGTAAAAAGTTGTAAAAGAAAAATATTTTAAATACAACATTTAAATACATTTTTGTATTTTGTTTTGCGAAAAAAAAAAATAGACAAACTATTGATGCACCGGTAGCGTTATCAAATACAAATATGTCACTGAACAGTTTCTTTTGGGATTAGGGTCTACTGCTGGATACACTCCATTGGAACAGCCGTCGTGCCATGCGGTGATCGGAGCGCCTTCTTCAGGGCCTTCCAAAACCTCTCCTCCTCTCTCTCGTTCCACTCCAGATACGTCTGAGTTGTCAGAAGACAACGCATGGTGGCTGTCTGATTTTCCGGTGAGATTGTCTCAAGCAGCACTAGTATGAGACTCTTGCGCCGGTGTCCAAGACAACGGTTGTTCGCCATCGCCAACTCGATCTGGCACCAGCGACTCTTGGTGAAGCTGTTGGAGAGTACGACGATCACCTTGCGACTCTTCTCGATGCTCTCAACGATATTTTCGCTGATCTCTCGGCCGACCAGCTAGTCTCGCTGATGTAGGCACAGTCGGTAGCGACCTTCCGACTCGAGTCGTGGCAGCAGACTCTTGATGACCCAGACTCGGTCATCGCTGTTGTGGGCCACGAAGGCATCATAGACATAGCTGCTGCCGTCAGCCAGTTCCCTGTAGCGACGTCGTCGTGATCGCATTAGGTGAAAATAGTAACGTATGTACCAGCGTCCTCTGTACGCCAGAGAAAATATTATGGCTGTGACGAAAACTGCCGCCGCCGTTGCTACGGTGATGTTGAGATCAGTGCGCGAGATGCAATCTTCTGGCGCCACTTGCGCACTTAAAATGGGCACGCCTTGTACGGAAGCAGGCGACGCGCATGTGTACGATGATGCACTTCCGATGTTGATTACGAAGATGTTGTTGTCCTGCACGTAGTCAAGGAACCAGGTCAGGTCGCAGTTGCACGCAAAAGGGTTTTGGGACAGATCGAGCTCACTTAGTGATGTCAGCCCGGAGAACGAGGCGATATTTACAGATACGATCTTGTTTCGCGCCAGAGTGAGTAAACGCAGTTGTCGCAGTGGTTCGAAGACGGCCGGGTTCCATGTCCTGATCGCGTTGCCACTGAGAGAAACTATTCTCAGTCGTTTTGTATTGAAGAACATACCGACGGGCAGAGTTGCGATTTCACACCAGTTCAGCAAAATGGACTCCAGATTAGTAAGATTTTGTAAGATTGTCCGGATCTTGTCTGGGCGACGACCAAGGAAGCCATTCTCTGAGAGGTCTAGTTCTTTGAGGTGAACCAGAGGCTGGAAGGGTAAGGGGCGTATATATATATATATATGCACGTATGTGCGTATGTATGTATGTGTGTATGTATGTATGTATGTATGTTTCTACGTATGTATATATGTATGTATGAATGTGTGTATGTACGTACGTATGTACATACGCAAATACACTCACACATCCCCACATCTACAAATATAAATCCACATATATGTAAATACATACACATACACACGTACATAAATACATACATACATACATACATACATACATACATACATACACGCATACATAAATATATATATATATATATATATATATATATATATATATATATATATATATATAGACCTTCAAGATCCGGAGGATCCTACACAAAATCGTTGGCAACACAGATAACGATCGAGACGGGTTAATACATATAATTATATATATATATATATATATATATATATATATATATATATATATATATATATATATATATATATATATATATATATATATATATATATATATATATATATATATATATATATATATATATATATATATATATATATACACACACACATGTGGATAGGAATTCTATCAAGCATGGATTCTATACATATTTTATATAAATCCTATATATTATCGCTGGCGACAATTTATATTATATTATATTATATTATATTAATTTATATTAGTGAAGTATGCTCTCGTTGATGCATTTAGTTTGGCAATTTACTTTACTGTTATCGGGTATTTTACTCATTATGATGTTCTTCAACTAATCGCAGGCAGCGGACATTTCTATGTTGTATCTGATAGACAAGTATTATTAGAGTAATAAATGAAGTCGTACACACCTGGAACAGCGAAGATGTTTCGAGCGTAATGTCGTTTTTAGCCAGCAAGAGTATTTCCAATCTGGTCAGAGGGTCGAAAGTTCCAGGCGACAACCTACTGATTCTGTTCTCCCGCAGGTCAAGTGTCGTCAGCCGGGACAACGGCTTGAACGCGTCATCGCTGATCTTGTAGATGTTGTTATGTCTCAGATACAGTTTCGTGAGATTGGTGTAGCCTTTCAGCGACTCATAGTTGATATGCTTGATAGAATTCATATCCAAATCGAGCACGGACAGACCTGGCCACAAACCGACTCGCGTGGCTGACGGCAAATCGACGATGTTGTTGTCTTCTAGGTTCAGGTAAACTAGGTCGGGCAGATCTTCGAACACGCGGTCTTCAAACAGTGTAATTTTGTTAGTGTTCAGGTGTAACCTGGTGAGTTTCTGCAGCTTGCGAAACGCACCCTTCTTGACGGAGGCGATGCCTGAGTTTTGTAACCAAACCTGTGTGATGTTTGTGTCTCCGAGTCCTTCAAACAACGTCGCCGACAACTCGCCCAAGTGGATATTCGACATTACCAATTCTCTAAGTGGCGTCCCTTGCAGACCATACAACGCTTCGTGCAGAGCCGAACTGCTGAGCGGGTTGTCACTGAGTACCAACTCAGTTATTTTGACGAGCGGACGGAACGCCCCTCTGCTTATGCAATGCAAATTACATTTTTTCATGTTAAGTTGTTTGAGCGCAGAGTTACGCATGTGGCGAAAAGTGTCATTATCGAGTGACGTCAGGTTCGTTCCTGCGAGGATGAGCTGTTGTAATTGCGTCATGTTGTCAAATTCTGCTCCCAGCGTCATGGTCAAGTGCGGATTATTAGCAGTGTTTAGGGTGTGAAGATACCTCAACGGACGCAGTAACTCGCTGGAGATAACCTTCAATTTGTTTTTTGCCAGATCCAATTGAACTAAATGGGTGTGTCTCGCGAATATATTTCGTGGCAGAGCAGTCATATCGTTATCAGTCAGATCCAATGAAACTAGCTGTGACAGGTCGTAGAACATGTCTGCCGCCAGGCGGTGCAGTCCGCATCCGCGCAAGCCCAACACCTTCACCGAACCCCCGAAAGGATGAAATGTAGCACGAGACATGTTACTATTTTGCATTTTGAACAAAAATAGACTATGCAATTGATCGAGTTCCTCAAAGCATGAATGAAACATCGCTGAAGAGAATTTAAACATTTCCAGTTTCAATTGACGTAGATGTTTCAACAAGCATATATCTGCTTGTGGTAGTTCTATTAATTTCATGTGCATGCGCAACTGCTTCAAGTTGGACAAGACACGGAATGCGTCATTTTCAAACGTATTTAACGATTCTTCATTTAAAACAAGACTATCCAGTGATGCCAATCCTCTGAATGCTCTCTCGTCAATTGAACGGATGTTGTTCTCGGCTATATATAATGTCTCCAGGTTCGTAAGTTCCGAGAATGCGTCCGCCCGCAAACGACTGATATTATTATTTTTTATGTTAAGTTTTTGAGTCTCGCGCCGAAATTTCGGGATGTCTGTCAAATAGCTGTGACTGCAGGAAACAAACGTGCCGTTACAGGCGCATGTGAGCGGACAGCGTGTAAACGAGGTGGATGCCATGACAGGACAGTTGACAAATACAATGAAGACCAGCAGCAAGGATGACGTCGCAACATCCATCTTCAGGTTGCTTGACGACGGCGGCCACTGCAATGTGTCACCTGTAAATGAATTGCTGTAATGTTACACTGCCGCTGCAAAAGGTTATATTCCAATGAAACCCTGAATATATGGAAGATTGTACGAACATTTCAAATGTTAACGAGACAAGCCGGCACAGTTGGCGTCGACAATGCATTCAATTCATAGTAAATATTATATCACTCAAATTGCAATTTAATGGATATTCCGTGTATTGTGTAGCATTGTTTTTTTAGCTAATTAAATTAAGATATTGGTTAACATAGGAAATGTATACACGAAGCTATTTTGTAGTAATAACCGATGTAGTTTGAGCCACCTTAACCACATTTGCATATTATGCTACATGTTTGCACTGCAGAAAATGGAAAACTAAAACTAAAAGAAGTATGCTGTATCTGCCCAAAATAATATTTAGTTTAGTTTTAGTTCACACAATGGTCACACGAAATGTCCACTCAACATGTTCTTTGGAATTGGTTGTATACGTATGTATATGATCCATGATCATTCCACTCCCCAAAAAGAGACATCTAAGACTGTGCAAATATTACAGAACCGTCAGCCTCAGTAGCCACCAAAGAAATAGTATGCTATGATTCATTTTGAACAGATTGAAAGGAAAGGCAGAAAAATACTGATAGAAGAACAGACATAATATTGTCAATGTAAGACTGATCACAGAAAAAACATCTTGTTCACCAAAGAGACACGGTAAGCAATTCCATCGACTTCAGAAATGCATTTGACTTATCTCATAGAACTTCATGAGAAAATATTTCGAGGAATATCTGTTTCAAGTTACAAGGACACAATGCCAGTCCACAACGTGACTTCCGGAATCTTGGTGCAGCAGACCAGTGAGTTTAACGTCAGTGATTTGTAAATTATTAGAAAGGTTAATTAAAGACCATGTGGTGGACTTCCACGTTAAGCATAAATTATTAAATTCATCTCAACATTGATTCCTTAAAGCGAGGTCATGCTTAATAAATATGTTATGTTTTTTGGAAGAAATCACTAAGTGGATAGACGTGGGATTGCCAGTAGATATTATCTACTTAGATTTTCAGAAAGCTTTTGACAAAGTGCCACATCAAAGATTACTACTTAAATTAAAAGCCCATGGTATCGAGGATAGCATAACTGACTGGATAGAACAATGGCTGACTGACAGAAGACAACGAGTTGTAGTGGATGGAGACGTTTCAAATTGGAAATCGGTTTTGAGTGGGGTACCTCAAGGATCAGTATTAGGACCTATATTATTTTTAATATATATCAATGACTTGGACGACAGTATAACAAGTAACGTACTGAAATTTGCAGATGACACAAAACTGTTTAGTAAGGTTAATACTGATGGTGATAAACAACATTAACAAAACGATCTAAACATATTAGTGAAATGGCCTGAGAAATGGCAGATGTTGTTAAATTTTGGGAAAATGTAAATGCCTACATACAGGACATGGGAACTTGGATGTAAACTATAAAATGGGAGATACTGTTCTGGGTACTACTGTAAAAGAAAAGGACTTAGGAGTTACAATAAAGCGCTGATATGAAAGTTTCAGAGCAGTGTGGTATTGTAGCTTCAAAGGGTAATCAAATTCTTGGATTGATTAGAAGAAACATAACATACAAGGGAAAAAGTTAACTATACCTCTTTATAAAGCAATAGTTAGACCTCATTTAGAAAACTGTATACAAGCATGGAGACCATATCGTAAGAAGGATATAGATACGCTTGAACGCATACAAAGGAGAGCAACTAAAATGATTCCAGAACTTAGAGACCTTAGTTATGAAGAACGCCTGAAGGAATGTGGTTTAACAACTCTAGAGACAAGGAGGTTAAGAGTAGATCAGATTGAAGTTTTTAAGATATTGAATGGGTATGAAAATATTGATATAAATATGTTTTTCTCACTCAAGAAGGATAGCAGAACTAGAGGACATGAGGTAAAATTAGTAAAGGATCAATGTAGATTGGACACCAGGAAGCACTCGTTCTCACAGAGGATAATAAATGAATGGAACAAATTGTCTACAGATTGTGTAACTGCTAGCAGCGTGAATATGTTTAAAAACAAGGTTGACACATATCTCAGGAGGGCGGGTTATAAGTATATGAACATTGTTGGACTCTCGATAAGCCAATGGCTTCCTTGTCCACTTGCCATCTGGACCTTTGGCTTGGATGGCAAATCTTGTTAAATCTTGTTAAATAGGGTTGTTTACCATTCGAAAATTGAGATAGCATAATGCATAGTCAGAAACGGTGGAATATTGGTTAGAATAAGTATTACTATTTCACATATACTATATATACAAATTTCTTATATACATATATTAAGAAACTGTTTTTGTTAACAGAGGCAGTATTTTTCCCGGACTCTAATTCAATCGCGATAAGGGGAAATTTGTTTACAGGTCGTAAATTAAACTGCTGTACCAAACTATCGTATACATTGTTAAATATATATTAGATAAAGTGATATATTTCCATAAATTACATACATAAGGTAATATCTGACATAGTTGTAGTAAACTATTTCGATAAAAAGGAATTAACAGCAGGATTTTAGGGTAGAGTAGCATGGGGAATAACGCAAGTTTTGGGGCATAAAACCCACCCTCTAAATAGTTTCACAGCGAGTAAATAAGAATTTTGAGATCGCCAAAAGGAGCTACATACAGTTCTTCACATTGGGTTAGAATACGGTGACAGAAAGCGACATTCACGCGATATTTTTTTACGTCAAACTTTTGATTCTATAAATTATAAAAATGGTCACCCTAAAAGTCGTTTTGTGGGCAGTAACCATAAGAAATTGAGACAACGCGTTGAGTTTCTGCAGTAGACAAATATGTAATCATTAATGTTGTGAATGTTGCGGATGCGAGTGATAAAAGCCAGTAATATATAAATGTTGAAATGTTAATATCGAACGTATAGGGCAAAAAGGCCAACATTAGTGGGGGCAAAACGCACAGGGTGGAACGTTCTATATTTGTCGAAGATTTGAGTTATACAATATAACGCACTTGTTGAATTTCATATAAAAGGAGATAATTAATTAACAATTTCAGTCACGGTTCTTAATAAAATTATAATAACAAATATTACTATGATGTGCAACAATGTTTCCCTGTACTGAAGTGTACCAATAATATCACCACTTTGGTAATGCGAAATAAGTAAACTAGTAAATTAAATTAGGCTGATTAATGCATAACATCCAGGGGCGGGCGTTTTGCCCCACCATATGCTAGCGCTTGGCCTAAAATCTGTTTAGCCAAATTGGCTAAAGGTTACACTGTTCTTTAGCCAAATGGTATTTCGTTTAGCCATTTTTTATAGCAGAAACGAAGATGACAAAACGTCAAAATAAAAACATGACATAAAATAATGTGTTAAGGCCTAGTACAAAAATAAACTAGGTTCTTGTCCGCGCCCATTTCCTTTTTTGTCTACGCCTCATTTTTTATTTACTATTGAAAAATATTATTTTAAAAAGTTTTTCGGTTCTATGAAGAAATCTTTGTCCAAAATTTGCTGTACGAAGTACTGTTATACTCTTTCAGTTCACTCGTTATTCATTATACAAGGTGTAGGGATGTATGTGCATTCTACAGAGTCTAAAATAAGATTCGAATGATGATGCCTTGCATTAAATAGTCTTTTAGCAGACTTATTTACATAATCCCAGTCTCAGTCAGTATAAATGCCTGTGATATATACTAATGAAACCATGACCAAACCTGCACATGACATTCATAAATACATTCAACATTGCGTCTGCTTCTTGTTTGCTTCTGCCATTCCCACTAAAAAGTAATTGATTTGATAATGGAATGGCAGCCTACATAGTAATATACATCACTGGCATGTTCCATATTGCATCGAATAAACTACAGCTTATCAACCACAGTGAACATCTAAGACATGGCGGCCATCTTCGAAACTAATAAAAAAAATTCATAAATAGTAAATAATAAGGGCCTCCCTTCTAACTTAAAAAAGTCTGGACGAGAAACTATTTTACTAGGCCTAATATACGATACTTTATATGAACATAATATACGTATATTAAACATATAGATAGTCACAAGAAAACATAACACCAATATAAATTAATATAACAGCGTTTAATTATAAATATAATACAAGAAAATCGATCGAGCACACACTGCAAATCTCCAACACTGAGAACGTCACCATGATACAAGTCCACCCCCACTATTCTGGTCTCTGCGACAGTGTCCACTCGTTTCACTAAACCAGTGAATCCGGGACGCTGCTCCTTCACCGTACATATCTTGAAGGCTTCCTCGTATGAAAATGTTCTTAACTGTCGTGAGACAATGCTTCGCTTGCGTTTACGCGGTCCGCATATGGGCGATAATCGCCGACTTCGCGTGAACGTTCGCAGTGACCTAGTCCATCTGTCTCTGGAGCTTCGGCAGTAACGTCGATCTCCGGTGGTCGGCATATATCTCGTGTTTTGCCAAATCTTCTTGGGCTTGGCACAGTCCGTCCCGGTGACAAACACGTTCTTTGCTTTCGCATGCACGCAAACTTTGCAGCGAAAGACGTGGTTTCTGCTATCGTGAATAACTCACGCAAAACATACGAACCAGTCCGCTTTGGTCAAACGTGGCTGCGTCGTTTTCTTTCGTTTCTTTCCGCGATCATCGCCCGCCGAAGTACATTTACGAATCATTTTAACCGATAGCAAATTGAAAAACTGTGAGGAAGTGAGCTCCTACATTTTACACGTTATAATATTATTTTTGTAGCTGCCCAGCAGGACGCAAACTTTGGCCGAGAGCAAATAAGTCATTGGCTTATCGCCGGGCAATTACAGACTGGGGGCGCGAAAGCAATTCCACGGGTGGCGGGCAGCTATGATTCACGGGTTCACCGCCGCTTACATGACAATGCGTGTTAACGTGGCCATAAAAGCGTTTCGCCAAATTATGGCGCAATTGGCGATCGGCAGCGCTAGCCTAGCTGGCACCCCTGGGGCAAAACGCCCATTTTCAGGACCTCTGCTAACGTGGTTATAACTTTTTTCTGTTATATTGAACTTCGAAAATGTCAACACAACATATTCAGCTAAGATAATAAACTAGATGATACATCCAATATATCAGATATATAGCTAAAAGTCGATTTCCCGAAAAAAGTAGTCGTATTGCTCCACCCTACTCTAAGTTGGTTTACACTGACTTCGGTGTTTTGCTTACACAGTATTCTCCGTATTCGCTAGGTGGCAGGCTTTTTCTTTGCCCGTGCGAGCTTAGTAGAAAATACATAGTTAGCAAGTATATTACACTAAAGTGCTCTTTTGAACACAAAAACAGCCTTATTCAAAGCTAACGTAGCACTCAGATTAAGTCTAAATTTTGTGATGGCGCCATGCAAACGGCAGGTAAAGGCCACTAAGCATTTAATATGCAGCAGTGTAGACTTCGTCAAGTGAGCAGTCCTGGGCTGAGGTTCAGGAGGATAGTTTTAGTTTTGAGTATAGGGGATGTACGAGGATGAAGGAACTTGAGGTGGAGTTAGAACAGCTGAGGCTGCTTGTTGTGGCAGTGGGGGGAAGGGAGCAGGCGGGTTGCGCCAGTGGTTCTGGTGGGGGGGACAGTAGATGATAAAGTGGAGGAAGCTCAGAGGAGGAGGCTGAGAGGAGGTAAGGTGACAGGTTGTAGAGAGACAGGACGTAAGGAGACGGGACGTAGGGAGACAGGACGAAAGGAGACGAGAAGGAAAGACATGAGAGGGAAGACAAATGGATCAAAAGGAAAGGGGAGTGGGGGAGACAGTAGCGAATGAGTCAGGGGGAGGGGGAGGAGGAGACGATAGTTAAGGCGATGGGAGTGAAGGAGACGAAAGGGAAGGCGACGGGAGCGCAAGTTAGCCAGGAGACGGGAGGGAAAGGTGACATGTTGATGAGTGATAGAGAGAGAGAGAGAGAGAGAGAGAGAGAGAGAGAGCCTGATAACAGTCTGCCACCAAGTGACAAGGCTGCAGGACAGAATGTGATGGAGGGGATCCATCGGAAGAGCTATTCCGAGGCAGTGATAGAGGGGATGAGAAAGAGAGCGAGAGTGTTTGTGGGGGACTCAATAGTTAGGAAAACCGACAGAGTCTTAAACAAGGGAGATGACGTGGTAGTTTGCTTGCCTGGGGCCAACATAGAGGCGATAATTGACAGGGTAGAAAACATCGTGGGTTCAGGAAAGGGTGGATCTGTTTTAGAGCACGTAGGGACAAATAACGCAGAGAGGGAGGTTACAGCTGCCATAGTTAGGAAATACAGGAATTTGGTCAGAACACTAAAGCAGACGCGGGTTGAGCAGGTAATACTGTCAGGGATTTTATCAGTAATAGGAAGGAGAGGTCATAGGTATCGAAATTGCCGGGGGATGGCAATTAACGTGCTAGTCGAGAAGCTATGTAGGGAAAAGGAAGGTGGTTTTGTGGATTTGTGGGGAAGTTTTGTTGGAAGGGCTGATGTACACATGAAGGACGAGCTTTATCTAAGTGGAAAGGGGGCAGCAGTATTTGCGGATGGACTCACAACAGCAGTAGACAGTGGCATGGGTAGCATAACAAATATTTTTCGTAGTAAACACTATTTAAACTAGAAGCGCAGGTGGGTTACTTAGAGATGCGTCAAGCAGTTTATCTGTACTAGTGGCCTCATAAGAGGCCACTAGTACAGATAAACCAATAACAAAATGTCCGAAAAACATGTCTGAAGAAGGTTATAGATGCGTGTGTTTAAATGCTAGGAGTATAGCATCGTAAAAAGGACATAGAAAAGCTAGAAAAAAATACAACGAAGAATTGAGAGACCTTAATTACGAAAGTCGCTTATTACAATGTGGTTTGACAACACGAGAGACCAGGAGACAAAAAGGAGACCAAATAGAAGTGTTTAAAATAGTGAACCGTTATGAGGATGTTAATAGGAATATGTTCGTCAAACTTAAAGAAGTCAGTAGAACCAGAGGACACAAAGCAGCATTAGCCAAGGAGCAGGGTAGGTTGGACAGGAGAAAATACTCTTTCTCACAGATGGTTATAAATTAACAAACTGCCAAATGATCGTGTTAATGCTAGTAGGGTGAAATTTTTAAAAAATAGAATTGACATATATTTGATAAGGGCGGGCTACACATAAATGAGAACATTGCTGGACTCTCGATAAGCCAATGGCTTCCTTGTCCACTTGCCATCTGGAACTTGTTGTTTGGGATGGCAATCTTGTTAAATCTTGTTAAATATACATAGCCACAATGTTATTATATGGCTGCTTCTGATGCGCTGAGAAGCCTGACGCTTGGATGTTTAGTTCAGACATAGCGTACATTGAAGTATACACCGAATGCATAGTAAAAAACAAAAAGAAAAGTATAAATAATTATATAATAGTATATAATGCACGTATCCGTGATCTGAGCAAATCTGACGTGATACATACATCACTATTAAGAGTACATTGTACAATTAAGTTAGTGGAAGTAGACAACATAGTTATTAAACTATAAATGCTTTTTCTAATTCGAGTTTTACAACTGTCAACAACCGCAGCGGCAAACATAAAACGTGCACTACATCGCATAGGCAGGTTACGCAGAATCCTGAATGCATTATTGTATGACCCAATTAAATGCTGCATAAACGTCTATCTATATTTAGCCCATACAGAACATAAATAAAAATTACTGCAATAACAACTTATTCTTCACATGTTCAGAAAAGAAGTAATTTTTTTTCACATCACACACTTCGCACCTGCAATAAGTGAGAGGATCACAGCCATCAGTTGATGTTGTGGAGGACACGCAAATATAGATGGTTCAGTCACATCCTACGAATGAGCAAGTACCTTTTCGTCCAACGCGTGCTACTTGCGTCATCGCCACCCTGACCACGGTACGAGCCCGGCTGCCAGACCTCGAGCGACCCGATGTCTCTAGTGCCCGACGGAGCATTACTGTCACAAGATTCTACGCTGCCCCATCTAGGAGCCAAGCCGGACATACATAAATAGAAAAAGTAATTTTTCCGCAGTGATCTAATGTAGGACAAAACAAGAAATTGCAGATATAGAACAATGCGCTGGAACAGGTTTCTTATTTCTGCAGGGCACACAAATCCTCGAAGGAAGCAGGCTGATCACATGGAGCTACACCATATTGGATATATGCCTTCTCCAACAAGCCTGCAATATGTAGGGAGGATTGGTATGCATGTCTGGAGCGATTGACCTGCGATGCTTTTACGAAAACATTTGCCATTCCATGAAAGGCCACAAGGGCTTGAACAGGAGCTTCTACCAAACCACCATTTTTCCAACCAGTCACCAACGATCTTCAGGCCAAACATTTCAAAGTGCAATCCACCCAGAATAAGGCAGTTCGCGATTAGCCGGATTTACTGTGTATATCCACCTCGATTTGCTTTCGGGAAAGCCATGCGGCCGTGCGGACAATCACCGCCAATTTGTCAAGTGTTTCTACGCATATTGTGCTGGTTTATTACTCTCTGTATAAATACAGATTTTTCGACTTTTAGTTTTATGATATAGATTTAATCTTCTAACATGGTAACGACGAAGCATTGCTGCTACGGAGTCTGTAAAAGTGATTCCCGTTACGCTGAGACGGATTGGATGAGAAATGTCTTTTTGATTCGATTTCCGAAACCGCATTTGTGTCGAGCGAAAGCCGAACGTATGTTGACGGGAAGGGTTCACCCTTGCCTCGATCAATAAAGACACGTACATATGTTCTCTGCATTTTGTTGGAGGCCAGGGCCCCACCACCGACCATCCCGACCCAGTAATTGCAACTGCAACTCCTGTTGAGGTTAATGCCTGATTGATTAGCTACTTACGTAATGTGGGCGCGGTCTGACCGCCCCTATTCTTTTTGTCTGCCAATACACACGCTGACACAGTGTAATTCTTTGAAATGTGTGTATCATGTGTCAAGTGAACGACACCATATCTAAGGGGCATTATATAACAATGTATATTTTACTACGCCTATTAATAAAACAATATTTATTTACAGAGTCAGATTTTGCCATGGCATAGCATATACTACACTATCTAGCCTACAGCAGTGTGATGTATCAACACAGGTCTGTGTGATGCGCCTAGTGCTGTAGTGTAGTGTGTAGTATGCAGTTCTTGCTTCATACTCTCGCTTTCAGCTACAGCCGCCAGATAGCTCCTTGGAGTGAAAAGGGAGCCGAGTGCGTAAGTCTCCCCTGCTGGTACATAGCCTCTCCATAGACAAGACTCTAGCACAACCTCCTCGTGGTACACTGCGGATACTGGTACCCTGCGGCCCCAGGCAAATGTGCTAGAGATCTCGGAGCAGATTGGATCCCCAGAGGTGTCGTGTGCAGGGCCCACCAGCGAGTGAATACGTCCCGACAGTCACCATTCCAATCCCCAACTATGGGTAAATAGTCAGTGTCGGGCAGCAGCGATGCTCGTATCTGGTGCTGGCGGAAGAGTCAACTTACCTTGACCAACGGTGGCACTAGAACTAAGAGTGGAAGGCAACTTCTCTCCACTGCGGGGCAACCAGCTAGACTTCCAGTCGTCGCACGGAGTGCTCCACTGGACAAAAGTCTTCCTGGTCCAGAGGGTGTTGATACTGATGCGCGACAGTCTTGGCACCTAAAACAAGAGCGCGAGCGAAGATGTTGGGGGAAGTCCTATGGCGACGGGGTGAAAGCCACGATGGCAGGTTGGAGTAACTGGAAGCTATTAGCTGAAGCTCTACACATAGGCGGCTTGGATATGATGGTCGTGTGTTGTTGATGAACAACAACAATGCAGGGCAGCAGTCCAGGCGACCAGGCAGCCTTATCTAGGGATGCACTGCCTATCCCAATCCGGGGACGCCCCTAGAAAAGGTGGTGTAAACAAAGCTTGTTCAATTTCACTCCTGATCAGCATGCCGCGGCTGGTGGGACTCTAATACCAGCGGTACGAAACAAATGAAGAAGAAGCTATCAATAGCAACATGGAATGTGAGGACCCTATTAGACTTGAAAGATGTGGACAGGCCACAAAGGCAAACAACACTAGTTGCTCGAGAACTTGATCGATATAACATAGCTATAGCTGCTCTTCAGGAAACTCGTCTTGAAGGACAACTACAAGAAAGGAACACTACATTCTTCTGGATAGGGAAAGAACCTGGAATAAGGAGAGAAGCAGGTGTTGTATTTACGATTGCCAATAGTCTCGTTAAACAACTCCCTACTCTACCGACTGGTATACCAGAACGTCTCATCACCGTCAGAATACCTATAGGGAAAACCCGTTATGCTACCGTCATCAGTGCTTATGCACCGACTATGACAAATCCAGATCAAGCAAAGGAAGAATTCTACGAACTACTGGGTCAAACGCTCCAAAAGATCCCATCTACTGATCAAGTAATTATACTTGGAAACTTCAATGCCAGAGTGGGAGATGACTCCATGTCTTGGCCAATAGCTTTGGGAAAGTTTGGAAAGGACAAGTCAAACTCAAATGGTGAACAACTCCTTTCTATATGTACGCAATTCAAACTTGCGATCACAAACACATTTTTCAAAATGCCTGAACATTGGTACTACTCTTGGCAACACCCACGTTCGAAACGCTGTCACTTAATAGATTACATAATAACACGAAGAGTAGACCTAGCTGACATACGAAGTACACGTGCAATGCGTGGTGCAGACTGTTCAACCGATCACTACCTCATTCGCTCACTGTGCAACTTCCATATCAAGCCACCTCGTAGGAAAACTGGCCCTACACCTGTGAAGAAGCTAAATGTCAGTAAGCTGGCAGACAGCAAGATGCAGGCACTGTTAATGACAAATATGGAAGCCAACGTGACAAACATTCCATGCGATGGCACGATCAATGATCAATGGGAGAATCTCTGTGAGAAAGTGTACCAAACATCTGTTGACACAATGGGACACACAGCAAGGAAACATCAAGATTGGTTTGATGAAAATGATGAGGATATATTATCGCTACTGGATGATAGGCGTAAGGCACATGGCGCATTGCTGTCACAACAGACAAGAAGTCGAAACCAGCGCTATGCACAAGCAAAATCCAAGGTACAAAAAAAACTACGAGCGATGCAAAATGCCTGGTGGGAAAAAAAAGCTGACGAACTGCAACAGGTAGCTGATGAAAATTCCTCAAAAGGATTCTTTGCTGCAATCAAACAGATCTATGGTCCCCAAAAAGCTACTATTGCATCAGTTAGATATGCAAATGGTTCACAAGTTTTCATAGAGAAGCCAGACATTGTGCCCAGATGGAGGGAATATTTCAGCGAGCTACTGAATCGCCCAACGACTGCTACAGAAGTAGCACTTGCTACAATAGAACAACACCCAACACAGGAAGACATTGCAAATCCACCAACACTAGAGGAAATTGTGGCTGCCATCAAATCAACAAAGTCAGGAAAGACACCAGGACTGGATGGTTTACCTGGTGAAATATATAAATATGGAGGTGAAGCGCTTTATACTCAACTCCTGAAATTCTACCGCACTTGTTGGACAGCAAAAGAATTACCACAGCAGTTCATAGACGCTTTGATAATCGCAATATACAAAAAGAAAGGTGACCGTAGTGACTGTGGGAACTACCGGGGCATTTCACTGCTCTCAACTGCGGGAAAAATCCTAGCAAAAATCCTTCTGAAAAGACTACAAACAATTGTAGAATTGATTCTCCCTGAAAGCCAATGTGGGTTTCGCACCTCACGCTCCACAATTGACATGATATTCACCTTGCGGCAGCAACAGGAAAAAGCTGTTGAACAACAACAAAGCCTCTACATGATTTTTATTGACTTGTCAAAGGCATTCGACACAGTGGACATATCAACCCTGTGGATCTTACTTACAAGATATGGATGCCCTGAGACCTTTGTCAAGCTAATTCAGGAATTTCACGAAGGCATGGCTGGTTCAGTGTCTGTTGGTGGAGCAATTACATATCCATTTGAAATCAGTCATGGATTAAAGCAAGGATCCGTCTTGGCACCCACTTTGTTCACTCTCTTTCTTGGAGCAGTACTATCTGCAGCATCGTAACAGTTGAGTATGGGCGTTTTCATCCGCATTAGAACTGAAGGACAGTTATTCAACTTGGCTAGACTGAGAGCAAACACAAAAACTCGTGAACTTTGCATTCGTGAACTGCTGTTTGCAGATGATGCTGCTATTGTTGCGCACGCACTAGAAGACATCAACGAGATTTGTAAACACTTTGAACAAGCTGCAACTGTATTTGGGCTTACAATTAGTACAAAGAAAACTGTAACACTCCACCAACCTCCACCTGGACAAACTTCAACCAATCTACACATTGAAATCTATGGCACCCTACTAAAGTCAATCAATAACCTCACATACTTGGGCAGCACGATTGCATCTGACAACACCATCGACATGGAAATTAACAACCGTATACGTGCTGCCTCAGGAGCCTTTGGAGGACTTTGGAAGCGAGTATGGTCACAACATGGCATTGCAATCTCCACAAAGTGCAAGGTGTACAAGGCGATTGTACTACCAACGCTACTGTACTCAGCTGAGATGTATACTCTCTACCGTCGCCACATAAAAATACTTTTCCAAGTGCATCTTCGGCATCTACGACAAATCCTTCGGATATCATGGAAAGACCACATTTCAAATACAGACGTGTTCAGACAGGCCAACATGTCAAGTATAGAAGTCATCCTGACTGCATCCCAACTCCGCTGGACTGGACAAGTCACCCGAATGAGCAGCGATACACTCACAAAGGCGGTGTTCTAAGGGGAATTATCCAGCGGGAAACGCCTTCGAGGTGGACAACGTTTGAGATACAAAGATGTGCTAAAAAGACATCTCAAAACAACACACATCCCTGTAAACACCTGGGAACCTATTGCGCATGACAGACAAAAGTGGAGGCGGGCCATACATCAGGGAAAGATCCATATAGAAGAAAAGTTAACTAAAAAATATCAACATGATCACAATCGTCGGCATGGCCTTCTAGGTGCTTATATACCTACCGTCTTCTGCGATGACTGCGGCAGAGGTTTTGTGGCACAAATAGGCTTAAATTCTCACCGAAGAGCAAAGCACAAGGATACCCCTCTTCATTGATGTCATCATCGACAACGATGGACAGCAAGAGAGAGAGAGAGAGAGAGAGAGAGAGAGAGAGAGAGAGAGAGAGAGCCTACATCATTGGCCATAGCCTATACAGGTGTACTATAGTATAGACATAGGGAGGGAGGGAGGGAGGGAGGGAGGGAGGGAGGGAGGGAGGGAGGGAGGGAGGGACGGAGGGACGGAGGGACGGATAGAGAGAGCCTACATCATTGGCCATAGCCTATACAGGTGTACTATAGTATAGGCAGTGCGTACACTACGGGCCTTTAGCCTCAATATTTATGTTAGCATTAATATTGTTATTGTAATACTGCAATTTAATTATTAACAATGTGTTAAACTATTACATAATGAAAAGTCATCACGGAAAAGAAAATTGCAGTCAACTTAAACCGAGAAAACTGCAAGCTGCATTCACAAAAATGAAGCTGCCACCGTTCTCCTTGGACTCGCTACCACCGTCCCAGATGACACAGGCATGCACTATGGCAACATAGTAAAAAGAACACTGTATTTGTGCCTAAATCCTCAGATACTAATGTCAGGGGCGCATCAAAAAGTGGTCGGTCAATCTTAAAATGTGTAAGCCAAAAGTTGTTAAAACAAAATGATGATAACAATTGTAATTTTTTTCTATTAACCTAAGTTACCTAATACTAACACTTTGTCATAACAAAATGAGTTATGCTATAATTGGTGTGTATGTCATCATCGGACAATGAGCCGTAGCATGACAAGTCTGTGCCTACAGGGACTCAAACAGTGATTATGCACAGCGGTCCTCTCAGTGCTTTAATGACCAGTTCCAACACCGTATCGGCTGGTCCAGAGTGATGACAAGAACCAGTATTGACTTCCTCGTGCACCGCCTCCTGAATTATGTCCATTCCATGGAGTATTAGGGCCACATACTTTGTTTCATCAGGAAATAGGGCAGTATAGCTGATATGGCTGGTGTGAACTCTTGTTGCTGGCTAGCGTGATAGGCAGCCAAGGAGAATAGGCAAATGTAGAACGTGACGTCATGGCACCAGCAAAACATTAAACCTCCATCCTCAACTGGTTTAGCCTATCGCGAATCCAGAAAAAGCACAACCACCCAATAGACACAACAATCTCTAAGATATATGCCTCCCTCTTCTTTGGTGTAGTCTCCCTTTAGGTAACGAGACCTCCCGCCAGTGAGTTGTCAGTCGACACAGCGAGGCCATTATCGCTTTACCGCGTCTCTGTAACGTGCACTCTTGCATGTTCTTATTCACCACTTCGGTAAGTATTAAAACACGTTCAATACTTTCGTTGTGTTACACTCATGAGCTTTAACATGACGCAGTCGGCAAAAGACCACGAGCTCGAAATAAGACGTTAAACGGTCGGTTTGTCTATGAACGTTAGCGGCAAAATTAAACGAAAATCACGAGCTACCAGTAAACCTAGTGCCGCGGAGCTTCCTAAATACCCGCGAGAGCGCGCCACTAGCGTTGACATTAACCAAGATTCGCGCTATGGCGCCACAAACGCACCAGACTGGCTTATCACTTTCTTGTCAAAGCAAGAAGAACGCGAGTATAAACGCGAACAGCTGGAACAGGAACGGGAGCGCGCACACGATGAAAGATGAACTGTCGATGCGTCTCCTCTGCGAGACCCTTGACAGACGTGTCCGCAACAATTCACCACACCATGAACGCAGACTCAACGCACTGAGACCAACGTCCAGCGCACTTCTACCGGCCCACACGCTAAAACTAGACCACCTGAGCCAATGGCAGCAGATATAACATTACAAGAACTATCAGCATGGAGGCGTTCATGGGAAGATTTCGTAGAGCTAGAACAGCTCGACCATCTTCCAGCATGCCAACAGAGAGCCATGCTGCGCACCAGTCTCTCTATTGAAATGCGTGCTACATTGCAATTGGCCATCGGTATAGACAATGATGACGATATAACCGTCACAGCGATCTTAGACCGAATCCAAGAACATGTTCGAGGCAAACGAAATGTTACAATGGACAGGGTCGCACTAGAAGAACGGAAGCAAGAGGAAGGCGAGCCATTCGACCAATTTTACATTGCCTTACGAGAGATTGCCTAAAACGCAGATCTTTGCCAGCATTGCATAGACGATCGTTTTACCACGCGAATTATGTCGGGAATTCGTGATCCAGAAACAAGACGAAAGTTGTTAACATACAAACACTTTGTCTATTTTGGTGTGGCCTTGGTCATTGTTCGCAAGTGTAGCTTTATCATTATATGATAAAGCTACACTTGCGAACAATGACCAAAGTTGGCAAGAAAACATGGCAACGTGGTAAAACTAGAAATACCACCACTTCAAAACACAACCACAGATGTGGTTATTGTGGCAAATCGGCTCATAAAACGCGTGATGAATGTCCATCACGACGCAGTGAGTGTTCAATCTGCAAAAAAATGGGTCATTGGGCAACGTGTTGCCGTCGAAACAGAAATCTGTCGAACACAATGAGTCAGATTCGCGTGCTGGACATTCTGTGAAAGAAAAAACACCGTCGTGCTCCACGCATCAAGGTACATCTCCACCATAATGCTGATGACAGCTTCATCACAACAGTACAGGCAACACCAGATACAGGGGCCGAAGCCACTGTTGCAGGGCTTGATATCCTAAACAAATAGGATTAGACATTGGAAACACATGTCGCCCTCCTGAGGACACAATTATTGCTGCTAATGGTACATCATTCGAATGTGTTGGCACAGTAGACCTTCACATTCATGCAGCGAACAAATCTATGAAAGAGACGGTTCTTATTTGCAAAGAGCAAAAAGGACTTCTGCTGGCTTGGTATGTTTGCCGAGAGTTGGGAATCGTGCCGAATGATTACCCCAAACCAATTCGTGCCATAACACGATCAAGTGTAACAAAATCGTCAGGAAAGGATGCTACAGAAAATGAGACATCCGGCGGGCGAACACGCATTAGTAATGACATCGCTACGACAGTGGCAAGTTGCAATAAGTGCCAAGAACACCGACCCTCTCAGCAACACGAGCCACTGCGACCAGAACCTCTACCAAAGAGAGTGTTTGAAGATGTATCAGCAGACTTCTTCCACTACGCAGGACGAGATTTTCTCGTATATGTGGATCGACTTTCAGGGTGGCTGTAGTCTTTCATTTCCCAAAGGGGACAACTACATCTCGCCACACCATCTATGCATGTCGACGAGCATTTGTGGAGCTCGGAGTCCCGGTGCAATTTAAATCTGATGGCGGTCCTCAATTCGCTTCTCGTCAGTTTAACCAGTTCTTGAAACGCTGGGGTGATAGTGCTGCAACATCCACACCACATTACCACCAATCTAACGGACATGCTGAAGCAGCTGTAAAAGCAATGAAAAAACTCATTGCAACAACAACCGTGAAAGGAGATCTATATCGCAACACTCCTCGTGCACAAATTCTCTTCGGACATCCATTACCATCAGTAGTACTTGCACACCGGCAATCGTTTGCAAACAAGTGGCAAAAAACGGCGGATGAGCAGGACGCTAGCTGTAGACAAGCACACGCTCGAAACGAAGAACGCTACAACAGGCGATCTCGTCCTCTACCGCAACTACATATTGGTACACAAGTCAGATTGCAAAATCCCATAACTAAAAAATGGGATAGAGTAGGCGTGATTATTGGGATTGGCCGGCACCGCGACTATCATGTGAAATTGCCAAGTGGTCGTGTGTATTGGCGCAACCGTCGCTTCATGAAGCCAGACACTGCGCAGTCTGGGGAGAACTATCTTCGTGTCGACAACAATGTTGAAACTGAAGGTAGCGACACAGGTCACACTGAAAGAGACGACATCACGTCACCGTGTCGCAACGAACCGCGACGTAGTAAGCGTCAACGAGTACCTCCTAGTAAACTTCGACTCTAAGTCCTCCAAGGGTTTTCAGACTAAAAAAGAGAGGAGGGAATTGATGTAGTCTCCCTTTATTGCTACTACATAAATAGTAGCAATATAACCAAGCACGACGACAATGAAAAAAACAACAGTGAATACAGATATCAATGTAACCCGTAAAGAAAAGTAGTTAAAATGTAAATAGATTGTTAAAGTCTAGAAGATTTGACAAATAAATTCCGGAATTTTTTTTATCTAATGCTAAAGCAGGTATGGCCCGCCAGGACCACCTGTTCTGAAAATGTTGATGCCTAAAATTCAGCAAGACTATACACTTCAGTGTGAATTTAAAAGTAGTCTTGCTCGCCCCTTGGAAACGCTCCACCGGGATATTTATATTCTCAGTTTCCCAAAATCAGACGCTGTCACTAGAGGCGCTGTAATTGCTTAAATACTCAATACGCTTTGCCAATGGTCAACTTGTTAAATCCACCCACCCTCTCAGCCGCTGGACAATGATGTCTGCTAGCACTTTCTTGCCCAGTTTGCAAATTAAACTTTTGAACTCTTGGAGCTGAGCCAAATCCAGGGTTCCCAGGGCTCCCTCTCAGTTCCCCAATTACGTTGATCTCCGAGATCAGAGCAATTTAGCAAATGCCAGGATAAAAGGGAAGACTGAAGCATCTAAACATTACCATCAGTCTTTGGCACCATATGTATTTTGTCTATATCCACTTGGGTAGTTTAAAGTAAAAGCCCAACCTCACGATATTTGTTCGCGAAATTACCAGAAATAGCAGTACTAAACTATATCTGATAACCCTACTCACCAAAACTGACTAATTAACAGAGAAAACCAATTAATTGGTAACTCGCCCCAGCAATGGACTTTGCCCGCAGTGAGAATGTTCCTCGGATAACCTTTGACCCGTGACGTAGCAGCGGGAACCTTTTCCTGACAGCGGAATCGCAGACAACGAAGCGAAATGGCGGACACAGAATTTGATGACACCAGCGTTGATTCAGAAAGTTTTAATGACGACAACAGCAGTGACAGGAGTAGTAACATTTATGTTGACTTGTATGATTCGGATGGCGAACAATTACCGGGATCCGTCGCGCCATATGAACGTGCGGTAGATGGGTATCGGTTCGAGCCAACTGTCACCGACTCCGAGAGTGACGCTGACGATGCGGACCGTCGGGCTAACGACGCTGGGGATCCACTCGTCCCAGAACGACTGGACAACACTGACTGGTATAAATCATTCCATTAGCATAATTACGGATGTTAGTTGTAATGAATAATGAATGGCACATGTAGTTGTCTTAACTCAATGTCACGGCAACGCAGTATTGTCGGGTTTTCTATGTATATCCTTTCTGACTTTGCCAAACTCGCAGAGCTCTACATTTGTTTATAACCGTTGGCATGCATTCACTCGATGTAAGCTATTCAGAGTAATACCTAAGGAATATGCACTGCATAATCATACATGACAAGCTGCAGTTGTTAGTTAGTTATTGTAATGCATTTCTGTTGGCATTTCTGCATTTATCCGCCAGTGTCAGTGAACTTACATGATTTGACAGGCCCAATTTGACCCCAAACAATGATTTATTTGCAGGTGTAAGTGTGGCCAGTGCCAATCACTGGACACAGAAGAAGAATGTTTGTGTTGCCGAGAAATTGACCCTGTGGTGAGCACCATACAGGAGTTTGCGGCTGACGTGCAGTGCATCACTCAGCACGAAGGTTTACAGCCAGTAGTGCTGGATGTGAACGTCCTCCACACTGCCTACTTCAACTATAGGCAGCACTAGCAGTATGGGCCTCTGAATTTAACCAACAATGAGTGAGTAGTATGCATTTATCAAAACGCGATGAGGTTATGATAAATATTCAAGGCACATAAGTATACCACAAGTATACTAAACTTTTTTCAAGATGAAAAACGCCTGATATATTTTTGATATTGCTTATTTAATAACTGCTCGACAAAGAAGAGACTAAAATAGTTGCATTTGAGTGATGTAAATTTTTTTTATTCATCACATACTTCTGGAACATACAATGTGTTGGTATCCATTCAGCCTCGTGGACAAAGTATGCAAAAATCAAACAAAGCCATAGTTTCAATAATTAATCAGCATGCATAAATACATCATTATTTTTCATTAGTCATCGTACATTGGAAATTTTATTAAGTATTTTTTTAATTGCCATCATCTTCGTATCTTCCGTGTGTGTATTTGCTTGGTTTTGTTTTCAGACAGTTTCGTAATGTGGGCTACAGACAGTTGGCTAGGTGGTGCTGGGGATGGCTTGGCAAGGACATCAGAGTGATTCTGCCAGCATGTGCAGTACACAAGCTTCAGGAGACATTTCCACTTGCCCCTGTCCAAACAACAAGTTGAATACAGGGATAGGCTGTAATGTTGATGAAAGTATGCATGCATGAAAACCTTAACAGTTTTGTCATGTTTGTTTTTAGAAATAAAACAAGGTTCACGTGTCTTCACCTATCTTCTTTACAAAGATACCAAGTGAAAACAGAAGTAACATAACAAAACCTATGCTAATCATAATTATAGTTATAGCCAGCAAAGCTATTAATGGAAATATAAATATTTTTACGTAGCATATTCAACATATTAAGACATGCAAGAAGCAACATTACACACCGCACTACACCCTGCGACACTACACACAACCATACTACACCCTGCGACACTACACCCAGCGACACTACACCCTGCGACACTGCACACAGCGACACTACACCCTGCGACACTACACCCAGCGACCAATGTTATATGTAAGGTTACTGTCTTTTCAACACTACAAAAATTATACTACAAAGTTTAGCCAAGAATAATAAGCCATTCATTTTAAACATGCATGAAGCAATAGCATGAGACCACCACACCACGTGACCAGTTATGTATTGGGTTGACGTATAATGCAAAGAAAAGCCCAACTCCACAGAAATCGTGTCGGTATGTAGGAATATTAACGACACACCCGTCACCACAAAGCAGAGCATACAACGTTAAGAGGTTCTGGTACTAGCACCTCCACCTGGAGCATGTCTAGCATTGCTACCAAACTGTTCTCACGCAGCAACTCTGTCCACACCCTTCATTGCTGCAGACAATGGTGGTGGCATCTTATGACCGCGTAACGATTCTACGAGAGCTGCCTTGTTTTCTGCAATTTGCCTCAGCACACCAGAAATCATGTCTGGCCCATACAATGCAAAATAAAAACAATTGTTAACTTACATTTAACAAACTTGCCCGTGTAATATGTACTTTACAAAAACAGACAACACTGGTTGACGAACACAGTGCTACACATTCTTACCATGAGTTGCAGGAGTCTTTTCCCACCTAACTGAAGGCTCCCCCTTCTTGGCTAGGAGAGGTCTTATAATCACCTTTGCTACGCATGTTTTGTCGAGTCTGAACACCACGAGGCATGGTGTGTTTAGGAGACTGGTGTATGGCACAGGTACATGTGCAAGCTGAAGTTCCAACATCTGGCGATTCCACCTCAGGCTGACTCTCCTCGCTTCTACCTGTTGACTCGAGGCTGGTTATTCTACTGGTGGTGGTCTGTAGTTTTTGTCTTCAAATCTCTGGAGAACGTAACAAGGCAAGTGTTTAAATGTGTTACATTGGGATTGTACAATTTATTTCGAACATATGCACACTATAAGCATTCTGAAATGCAACAGCAATCTACCAAAATTATGAAATCAACACCAGCAAGACAAGCTTAGTGGGCCACTGTACATATTCATTTAAGCAGACATCATTCGAGCATCTAATTGTAAACATGTACTGGACCCGACTAATGGTCTACTGAGTCTGAGTACTGATACTGACAGACTAGGGCCTAGGCGTAGGGCTAGGCATGTATGACTATGGCTATATAACTGTCATGTCTTAGACATATAGCAACATGAATAATAATTTGACAAATACATAATATGGTAACCACTAATAGAATCTTAGGTAGATGTGCTCACTTGAAAATAACACATAATTGTAACTTTTAAACTTACCCGGTGGGCTGACAGTTTCACCAGGGCAGCACTTCGTTTTCCTTTTCGCCTCTTTGGCTTCGGTTCGTCACCGCTGGAAGTAACAATCGTCGTTCTACTTGCGTCTGAGGCAACCTTCCTGTGAGTGCTGGCATAGACTGATGGCACCGCATCGTCATTCAGTACAGGTTTTTTTGCTAAACCCTAACTGATGTTGAAGAGAGCGGTCAAAATCAGATCGAAGATAGTGGGCGGAACACAATATCGAGTGCGCCGACGGCCTGGTCTAGTCAGCTCGTTTCACGCGAACGAAACGATTCTAAAGCGCACACCTTTTGCTATCATTTATAGGAAATTTATGTAGACTTACTGTCGCCGATGTTTGATTGGAACATCCACCCGCAACACAGATTCTAGGCATGTTTTGACGCAACTGTCAGTGCGCTCAATAATGCTTGCAATGCGGCAGTCTACGATGAGTTCCCGCTGCTACGTCACGCGACAGGAAACACCCGAAGCTTCCCGAATGGTTTGCTGTGTGCGGCGCATCTCCGTGATCTTAATTACCGCCTTGTTAATTTTAGAATGAGGAGGTAATGTGACAGACTGTCAAAAATGGTTACTGATATATGAATTATTTATTCTATGCGGTAAAACCGTGACTTAAAAATTATTGGGCTTATACTTTAACTACAAACTTTTGGAAACCTGCTTTTCTGTTGCTAATATAGGCTTAACACATCGAATAAACACATCCTAATGACTTAGCAATATTAGCTATTAAAAATTAATTAAATCATACTGAGATGTACTTCACATTCGTCCCACACTTTTTTTTCCAAAACAACGTGTTGTTTTTAACACAACAATTTAGAACAAAACTTAAAGGAGAGGTCAATTTGATTGTGCTACCGTACGCCGAAACAAAGAAGTTGCTAGAATACAATCAAGAGTATACCTTCATGAAAACAGACAATATAAATGTCTTTGACATACCGGAAATATAGACGCTAGTACTTATACATGTACCATACAATATACCAAGAATACAGCATCGGTAGTCACATGCATTTTACAAGGTACCGTAGAACAAACGTTGGTACATACATGCATCATGCGAAGTACAAGAATAAAACATCGATAATCACACGCATATTACAATGTACCATAAAATACATGGGCATTTAATAAACACAAATGATCACGTAGAATATACGTTATATTCTATCCAGCACGGATACAAACGCCGATTAAGTAAATCAATGTCCGTTGGCGTATAATCCAGTGCAATAATACACAGTTGTATGTAAAAGCTACATAAACAATCACAACATGATGGTTCACAATGTTAGGATAAAGGCAAAAATACATCAACAATCCACACAAGTCAGTTCGAGTGCTACAATTTGTATGTCGACATCTTTAACAGCTAGCTGTTTCGACGTAATCTTTCACGTTACCACAGGGACTTTCTGTCCGTTTGTGACACAATTTCGGTTTCGAAACAGTACACTTATAAAGCATTAAAACCATCACGAACAAACACACTCTAACAATTGCAATGGTACAGGATATATGTCCCGGATACGTTTCCCACATTAGAAAAGTACCATTGGAGACTAGCGAAAGTGAAAATACGCATTAATTCCTGCTTGATTAAGCAACTCCTTTGTTAGAAAACCTAATTGTATGTATGTCTTCTGTGTTTTACTTGTAAACCAATAATATTATCACGAAACTTCACTAGGTAATCATGGGCTTTAGTTAATTACTGAAAGCATTTGGTTTAGCCAAGGTACAGTACGCTGGTTTCGTCGGCTGTAGAGTCGCACTAACGTTGGCACTCACGAACATCGACGTCGGTCGCTGTTCCAAAGAATATTTTTGACAATAGATCGAACATTTCGAGTAATCCCCATGAAAGCGTACGTCCCTATGGACGTATTCAGTCGACTTTGCATTTGTGTGTGAAATGCACACCTCGCGCTATTGCTGCGCATTTCTGCCGCTTTATTTCTGTCTCAGTCGGCGCTAAGTTCGGCCGCTTTCTGAAATACGTTCGACAATGACTCACTGTCACCGTCGTAGCTGTCCGCTGCTTCGCGACCAGTTACAGACCGTGTCTTTAGGCGGAGCGACCTGTCAGCCGCGGGTCGGGTAAGCCTGGGGTTCGGCTGTCTGTCATCGCGGGGCGGGTCATGCCCGTCGCTGGGTGACATGCTACGTGCGCGCTTACGTCGCTGTCGCTTTATGTGCGATTTGAACAGGCAGCACACAGGGACCGTCTCGAATTTAATCAGGGCCAGTGTCAAAGTTCATCGGTCTGTCGTTGCTGTCAGTATGTGCAGCAAGTCGTCTGCGAGTAGTGTTAGGAACCTGATGACGAACTGGACGTGGGTTGCACTAGTGACGGAGTCCCAGTTTTGTTCGGGGTTAACAATTCGACATTATTCTGCGTTTAGCACTTTGGTTTTACCTGTCTGTTGGTGGTGGAGAGAAATAACTGGATCCCTTACTCGGGTTACTGTCCAGTGTGGGGCCCACCTAGAAGTTAGAGTCACTCTCGCTTCAGATTTAATAATCACCGAATCTCCAGGTGAAATTCGACGTTCCTGGCTAACCTATCTCTGTTGTGTTTACGACTATCTTCAGTCATGGCACGAGCTATTTTCAACGCTCGCGCTAACTCATCGAGTCGATTACCAACAGTTTGGTCATTAGAAATGCATAGAGCCTTTTGTAGAGGCATACGAATGTGTCTGCCAGTCATCAAGAAATACGGTGTATAACCGGTGGTGGTTGTGGAGAGAGATGCGCGGTACGCAAGTAGGGCGTCGTTCAAAACACTTCCCAACGGGAAGGTACATGATTTACTGCCTTCTGAATCAGTTCTTTAATCGGTTTATTGAATCGCTTAATTTTGCCATTTGATTGTGGATGTACTGGAATTGTTGTGTGGTGTTCAATTCCGATTTGACTGAGATGTCGTTCGAATTCAAAAGCTGTGAATTCCTTCGCTTTAATAATCACTTCCGGCATATGAATCCGTTACTTCCGTTAGTTATGTTAGGTAATGGGAAAGCGTCGGCCCAACCGGTACAAAAATCAATGACTGTAAGAATGTAGCGGTTCCGTGTGGGTGACGCAACTAGCAGTCCGATTAAATCGGCACCTATAATTTGAATGGGGTATGATGCAATTGGCATGTCTCCCATTTGTTAGTCAAACTGCGCATTTACGTAATTGTGCTCGGACATCTTTACGCAAACCTTTCCACGCATATTCTTCTGTTATTCGACGTACAGTCTTCCAAACAGACAAATGACCACATTCTTGATGTGCGCGTGAAATAACAGCTTCTCGATAGCCTGTAGGGAGGACTAAACGAGGATATAAATGGGCGTGTAGGTTGGGAAATTTCAGACTGTATAAAACACCGTTTAAAATCTCATAGTCATCATCGGTTTTGGCTAATTGCCATAAGTGGAGAAATTTGCGGCGTTGATCCTGTGCTACTGCTTTCAAATCTAGTCCGTCACGGAGTAGTGGCAGTATGTCCGTTATATCATCGTCATTAATCATTAGATCCAGGTTAACAATATGTCTATCACAGCAACATTGTTATTCCCGATATGTTTTATACGAGATACATATCAGCACGAATGTTGTGTCGACCGGATCGATAAAAAATGTGTACTCCAAATTCAACTAGAAGAATACCCGATCTTTGTATTTTCGTGTTATTCAGTGCTTTCGTGAAAATACTCAGCAAAGGTTTATGGTCGGTGTACACATGAAACTGAGACCCAAATAAGTATGCTCGTAACTACTAATGAAGTTCTCATTATTATTAAAAAATAATATCCTAACAAATCGTGTGATCTTGATCCATTTCCTACACTTCTACTAAAAAGCTGCATCGATCAACTCATATTTCCCATTACTACTATCATAAACCTTTCAATGCAGTGTGGAGTAGTTCCACGGGATATCAAACAAGCTCTTGTAAATCCACTTATTAAAAATCAAACTTAGTTCAAACATAACGTAAAGAATTATCGTCCTATCTCCAATCTCAATTTTCTGTAAAAAAAATATTGGAAAAAAGTGGTGGCTAATCGCCTTCATGAACATATTTACAACTATCACATATCAAATGATCTACAGTCTGCATATAAACGATTCCACTCCACCGAAACAGCTCTTCTCAAGATACACAATTATATAGTTGATAACATGGATAATGGCAAAGTCACAGCACTCGCTTTACTTGATCTCTCAGCTGCTTTCGATACAATTGATCATTTAATCCTTTTTCAACGCCTCCATAGATATTTTGGCATTTCTGGCTGGTTCAAATCATATTTTTCAGACCGATATCAAAGTATTAACATATCTGGCACATTATCTTGCCCACAACACCTTCCATTTGGAGTGCAGCAAAGATCCGTCCTGTTCTGTTCACCTTTATGCTGATGACACACATGTTTACATATCACTTTCACAGTCAAATGCACAAGAATCTGTTTCGACTTTAAGTGATTGTCTTACTGATATCTTGTTGTGGATGGAATCAAGTAAGCTAAATCTTAATCCAGATAAAACATACCTTATTATTATTGGCAATAAACAACAACGAAATAGAGTCGTCAACCATTTTCCATGTAAACTGCTTGGCAGTGATACATTCCTATCAGATACTGTTCGCAATCTTGGTGTTGTCTTTGACAGTGACTTCAACGTTCGCCAGCATATTTCTCAAGTATGTAAGTCCTGTTTCTATCATATTCGTGATCTCCGTTGAATTCGGCGTCACAACAAGCACCCTACTTGGCTAGTCTCCTGCATCTTTCAAATATCCCTAGGCAGCTAAGATCATCAATTTCACAACTTATTGTACCTAAAACAAAACTTAACTTGGGTAAACGTGCTTTCTCTGTCGCTGCGCCTAGGGTCTGGAATGAACTCCCTATCACTTTGAAAACATCTTAAACTGTTGCTATTTTCCGAAAAAAACTCTTCCAAATTGCATTTCCACCATAAATGTTCGGTTGTCCCTCGTTCTGAAACTGACTTTTGCACTTATTTGGATGCCTAAAATTCAGCATGACTACACACCTCAGTGTGAATTTAAAATAGTCTTTCCCGCCCCCTTGTAAACGCTCCTCCGGGGTATTTATACTCCCAGTTTTCCAAAATCAGACGCCGTCACTAGAGGCGCTGTGATTGCTTAAATACTCAATACGCTTTACTATTGGTCAACTTGTTAAATCCACCCACCCTCTCAACCGCTGGACAATGACGTCTGCCAGTCTTCCTTGCCCAGTTTGCAAGTTAAACTTTTGTACTCTTGGAGCTGGGCCAAATATGGATTTTGCCCATATCAATTTGGGTGGTTTAACTATAAACTTTTTAGAAACCTGTTTTTTATATGTTGCTAATCTAGGCTTAATATATCGACTAAACCAGTTACCTCCAAATGACTTACTAACGTTAGCGCATAAAAACTAATTAAATCAAACTGGCCTATACTTTACAATGTGACGTCTGTGACTGCCGCCTCTATCGTAGCTGGCGACCGCTCGACGAGTTTTCGTGCTGGTTCGTTGGATTTCAATTCTCTAGCGAAGGCTTTAATCAGGAGACGTTCCTCGTCGGCGTTGCTGTGTGTCGTAGGATACGCCACATAAGCGACATCTCGAAATCGTCTGGGCAGTTGGTTCGTAAACATATTGACCAATTTTGTCAAGTTCACCAAGTAATACAACAGATTAATCCGGGCTGAGAAACAGGGCGGCAATATGGCTACTCAAATCGGCCCAAGGAACAGCTGCTCTTGCGACTTGATTTACAGCGATTACTCCTTCGATATATTGCACAAGTTCAAATTGCAAAGGTCCGGAAACAGTTTTAGTTGCAATTTCGATAATACTATCCGCACTAACCTGGTTGAAAGCCAACGTAACCTCTCGAATAAAATTTCGAAAAGCGGCTGTCGTAGAACAATCGCACATTTGTGTATGATGTATTACATTTCGAATTTGCTCGCGTTGTGTTCGAATGTATCATCTTTCGGCTTCTTGTTGTGCCAGTCCTAATGTATAGTTTTGAAATTGTGTCGCGTCCATTTTGAAACGCTCTTAAGCCAATTAACACAAATAAAACATCACTGTTCGTGTTCTTCAAAATCAATTCAAAGTCACTGTTCGTGAAAAGTTCACAGTTCGTATGCAGGGTAGTGAAAGTATAAGTTCGAAAGACACATACCTCTCTAATAGATCATCGCTGGTAATCACCGTGAATGTACGTTGAATAGGCTATCTTGTAGCCGCAAATGTACGTTGTAAAGCACGCTAGTGGGTGTACGTTAAAAAAATCGCTGCCGCAGCTAGTCAAAGTACGTTGTAAGGTGCGTTCGTCAGTGTACGTCAAAAATATTGCTGGCGCGTCTCGCCAATGTAAGATATTATGCCTCTCTCTTATCTTCATCGGGGTCGCACGCAATGGTCCGGGAGGCATTTCTCACATATGTAGATGTTTTAATTGTCCGTCATCTTTGCGCTCGCGCAGGTCAATATTTATAACTGAATTTGTACTCACTCGACCAATGAGTACATAGAGTACTACAAAAGTGTAATCAACGCATTGTTCTCCAGGTTCGAAGCGATTTTAATCGTGTACATCGGACAGCTACATACATAGTAGCAGTATAATCACACACGATGAAAATGAAAAGAAACAGTGAATATATATATATATATATATATATATATATATATATATATATATATATATATATATATATATATATATATATATATATATATATATATATATATATATATATATATATATATATATATATATATAAATATATATATATATATATATATCACTGTAAACAGTAGAGAAAAGTTGTGAATGTAAACATCACTTAAAATGTAAATAGACTCTTAAAGTCTAGAAGATTTGGCAAATACCTTTTAACCAGAAATGTTGAAATCTAATGCTAAAGCAGGTATGGCCTGCTAGGACCATCCTTACTGAAAACCCCTTAATGTGAATTTAAACATAGTCTTGCCCGCCTCTTGGAAACGCTCTTCCGGGGTATTTATACTCTAAGTTTCTCAAAATCAGACGCTGTCACTAGAGGCGCTAGTCAATACGCTTTACCATTGGTCAACTCGTTAAATCCACACAGCGTCTCAACCGCTGGACAGTGGCGTCTGCCAGCACTTCCTTGCCCAGTTTGCAAGTTATGCTTTTGAACTCTGGGAGCTGGAACAAATCCGGGGTTCCCAGGACGCCATCTCAGTTCCCCAATTACGTTGACCTCCGATGTCAGAGCAATTTTACAAATGTCAGGCGGACTGAAGCGTCTAAACATTACCATCAATCTTTAGCACCATATTGATTTTGTCCTGCTCCACTTGAGTTTTTCAACTACAAACGTTTCGAAACCTGCTTTTCTGTTGCTAATCTTGGCTTAATAACAGACTAGCCTCAACAGCAACAACAGCAGCAACAACACCAACAATATCAGTACCGGCATAACTATCTACTGTCTAAAAAAAGGTTCACACGTTAGTGCTAACCACACGAACGCACGTAATTCACCATTGCCACTGGAGCTAAAATAACATAATTACGTAACAAGCACGTAATTACTTAACACGCACGTTATTTTACTGACTGTAATAGAAAATGCTCCGGTCTCTGAGGACTCACAGTGTGAGTCAGAGATAACGCCCTCGCCAAGGAGCACAAAGTATACCACAACCAAGCTACAACGAGGTAAACCAAGGAAGAAGGCAGTGATCAGTTCGTCTACCACACTGCTAACAGAGCCAGGGAGAGGTCAGGTTGTAAAACTGCCTGCCTCGGCAACGCGGCCGACCAGCCTCTCTACTCCACTATCGACGCCACCCCACCGCTTGCACTCTCCACCATATCCGCTAACATTGTGGAAATGAGGTTGTTATTTCTAAATTAGAACAACCAATTGACGTAAGCTCAGCAAATAGTAAACATCAGAACATCGCAGATAACTTATCGTACTCACAATTGGCAGTGATATCTGCACTTCCGAAAAATCCAGCTATCATTATTAAACCTGCTGACAAAGATTCAGCCACTGTAATCATGTCGAAGGAGAACTATGTAGCAGAGGCGAATAGACAGTCGAACTATTGCTAGTCTAGTTAAAGCAACGTATGAACTATTGAAGACCGCGTATCCAAACATGCACACTCCCAAGTTTATAACAGCTTTCACTAGGAACAAGAATCTGAAGTATGATTGAGATAGTAACACTAGTAAAGGCAGGTGTGAAGTATGTAGTAACAACTACTTAATGAGTTGTACCAGGTCTTTAGGCTTTGCACTTTAATCGGCTCCTTATTTCAATGGAACTATTAACTGGTGAAGTTGCTGAGGTGCGGCATTGCTGCTTCGTGCAGCTTCGCTGGTTTTCTACCCCTTACTGAACTGAGATAGGAGTGTTGTTTTTTCAACCTAAAAGTTTCTAGAGGTTGTCAATATGTTGATAGAAATATTTTATTCAAAAATAAAGAAGTCATTAGAATCAGAGGGCACAAATGATTGAAGGAAGGAAGGAATAAAAAAGACCACACTTAATTTAAAAAGGAAGAAAGGAAGTAAGGAAGGAATTTAGGAATGAATGAAGGAAGGAATGAATGAAGGAAGGAATGAATGAAGGAAGGAATGAAGGAAGAAATGAAGGAAGTAAGTAAGTAAGGAAGGACGGAATGAAGGAAGTAAGAAACGAAGGAAGGAAATAATTAAGGAAGGGATGAATGGAGGAAGGAATGAATGAATGAAGGAAGGAAGGAAGGAAATTAGGAATGGGTAGGAAGAAATGAAGGACGGAAGGAATAAATGAAGGAACGGAGAAATGAAGGAAGGAAGGAATGAATGAAAGAAGCAAGAAATTAAGGGAGATAGGAAGGAAGGAAGGAAATTAGAAGAAAGTCGGTGTCAATAATACAAATTAAAATAACACAGTTAGTACATTTTAAACACACAGAGTCTCACTTGTTATTATTATTTAATCTTAAGCGGTATTTTATTTACTTGTACTTTTACGTTTTAAACTCACAACCTTTAAGAAGATAAAGGTAGATAAAGTGTACATTTGATAAGGCATTTTTTTTTCTTTTATTAATAGTATTACTCACGTAGCAAGCACGTTATGACCTGACCGTGTAGTTGCGCCAAGAAAATGCTTCTTTAGTATGATTACTTACATAGCTTTAGGACTGACATATCTTGCTAGAAGCGCGTAAAGAGTAGCAGTGAGTCCTGTCTGACAGGGCGACGCGTCTAGCTCTCTGCGTAAACCGAAACTATGCGAACATCACGTATTTTCCAATTGGCGCGAATGCTCAAATGAGTTCCTTGCATTAAATGTAGTAGGCAAAGTTATGAACATAATATACATGAAAACAGCACACGTGTGTATCTACTCATATACATGCATTCACCTGAGTTACCGTCAAGTAGTACGATCCAGGCAGACGTTGATTCCTGTCGTCCTCCAAGCCAGCCAGATCGTGTCGTCGTAGACTGGGACCCAACCGTTAATGACGCATGCATAGTTTGCTGGCAACCAGCCACTACATAGTCCAACCCGTTAGACCCCGCTCTCCCGCACAGCCTGAAACGACACTGCTGCGCTCAATGCCGGGTATGACCCACATTTGATTTATTTATCCGTGGCGGCACTATGACCGAGGGCGTATTCATTACAGATAGGGGTTATATATCAATTTATATATATATAGGTTCAATGGTTAGGGTAAGAGTTAGGGGCGTTTCACAATTGTTGACGTATTCGCGTGCCCAGCGTCAAAACAAACCTACTATAACATTGGAAAACAAAATAATAAAAACTATTGTACTGATATGGAAAAACCGATTTAAAAAAAAAATCTGACATTAAATCTGGCGTCGTATGGTGTGCTGCGAGATTCTGTCCGACTCGTCTAGCAGTACCTCGCTGAGTTCCTGTCTGTTAGTTGGTATCTTCGATCGACACACGCGCCTATGAAGTTCGACGTGGCTTAGATCAGGTGAATAAACATCGCTAGCTTTGCCAATCCGACCCTTTTGCCTTTTTATTCCGGAAGGATTCGCATTCGCACTACCCAAAAATGTCACTCCAGGTGCTTATTACAATGCATAGGCGGATCCAGGGCGGTCCAGGGGGTTTTGAGTACCAAAAAAATCCATTGCAATTGCATGTCAACGGGGGATAAAGGCATTGCCACGAAACAACACAAGGTCAAAACTATCACTTACTACTTGCGAATTTCAGAAACTGATTTAGCACATGCAATATACATGGCGTCCAGGGGATCCCCAAAGTTATTCTTAGCATTGTCGGTGACGTCGTTCATTGATTCACTGCACACGCACACCACACTCACGTGTACACAACACGCTCACATTTGAGTTTGACCATGTCTTCCCGCGAAACAATGAACATAATATGGGACTGTTTGGCGCTCATAGACGTGTTGGGCGCAGTTGCTGGATCTTGGCAATCTGCAGGTTGGGCTCGAGTGCGCTGCGCAATCCTCGGATACTCGAAAATCTGCAGATTGCGCACCCATCAACAGATTGTGCAGATCCAGCAAATGCGCCCAATAGACGCGCTGGTCGTTTGATGAAAATCGTCTGCATCAGTTCTTCGGACCGGACTTTCAAGATAACAATTGGCATTTTGACAGGTAAAAACTTAAACTATCCTATCGTATCTTCAACGTATTTGAACATCTTAATCATTATAACAAGTAACACACGTTTAAAAATTACGTTTCGCTGTCATTTTAACAGAAAACCAAGAGGAGTGATGTACTGTTTTAATTACACGATTAGGCTTAGCTATTTTCAAAATGGCCTGTCGGCCTGCCACTTCAAGAATCTATGCTGTCTGGTTGGCATTATGGCAGTAGCCCTTACAAAATATTTCTTTTAAGCCAGACTTATGGTAGAAGGAAAGCAAGCCCCATGAGCTTAGTTCATCAATTCATTAATTGATTGAGCCAGTCCAACCAGTAGATGTATAAGAAAAGCATTCACGTCATGAAGAGCATTGTAGAAACAGTTGTATTTTGTGGAAAACAAAACTTGCCACTTCGAGGCCACATGGGTGATCGGTCAAGTGCTTCGTGCAACAGTGGAAACTTCTGGACAATTATGGAGATGATGGCCAAAGGTGACGACACACTCCGAGAACATCTTGAGACCGGAAGGAAGAATGCGCAGTATACATCAGGAATCATCCAGAATTAATTGATTGATGTAGTAGTCGAATACAATAGAAAGAAAAAACACGAAGCCTTGAAGACGAAAATGCTTTATTTTCCATTATAGCAGATGAGGTCACATATCTACATGGTAACCAGGAGATTATGTCAGTGTGCTTGACAACGATTCCTGGAACGAATCCTAAAACATCTACCACCAGATATATAGAAAACGAAACGTGCCGGAATGTGCAAGACCAGATGAGTGGAGCGTCACACATGCTACGGCACGTTTTTTGACATGTATAAGTTCTTGTGTGAATGTCTGGAACTTTTCTATTAATTGTCTTCATAATTATATTGTGGTTAGAAAGTTATGGTCTTTTGAGGTCTCATTCAATGTGTTAGCCTCTTCAGAACTTTATCGCCAAGCTGACCTCAGTGATTCTTTAATGTCCCAAATTGAGACGGGACCGACATTAACGTGATCTCCGAGTTACGAGGGACACACAGTCAACAATGTATGTATTTTTATGATGCGTTTTAATTTACATGGCGCAAAGGTATCAGGAAACATTTTAATCTACCATTTTTAATCTGCTGTTGTTATATGGTGCTACTACTACTTTTAGCAGAATGTCTCCCAATTCAAATTCAGATCATGAATCGAATGGTGCGCTTTATACAGAGTAATTTCAAATGCAACAGTTTTGTAGCTCTCTTGAGTGGGCAATCTAGCCTTTCGGGTATTGGTTCATACATGTCTAAAAGGCTCAGTTACACCTTGTCTTGCCACGATTTTCTGTAATATGAAACCTAGCTACTTTTATTATATAATTAAGAACCACTATCAGAAGGGACTGGACGAGAAACTATCAAACACAGGCAAAATAAGTGCTGAATAATATAGAAGTAGTTATAGTGCACGAATGACCAGGCCAAAGAGCGACCAGTAGGGAGGGTCACTGTGACTTCCGGTCGCAGAGCCTTCTGGGTACCATAATCGCCCCCTAGCGGCGACCTATATACCCCTAGAGCGCCCCCTAGCGACTGGAGCTAACCCTAACCGTCGTAACCCCAACTTTTTGACATGATCCCGACCTGATCTCATCAGTGGTGACCCCTGACCCTAACGGAGTGACCGCTACCCTAACGTGACCGCTACCCCGATCCTCAAGGAGCGAAATAATTTTAATTGTACCCCAAGGCATTTAACCCCCGGCTCATTGTAGTCCGCGATACCCTATCCGTATTCTATAGCCTATAACCACCCGGTTCGTTGTGGCCCGCGTTACCCTATCTGCATTATGTAGCCTACATGGATGTGTGTGTGTGTGTGTGTGTGTGTGTGTGTGTGTGTGTGTGTGTGTGTGTGTGTGTGTGTGTGTGTGTGTGTGTGTGTGTGTGTGTGTGTGTGTGTGTGTGTGTGTGTGTGTGTGTGTGTGTGTGTGTGTGTGTGTGTGTGTGTGTGTGTGTGTGTGTGTGTGTGTGTGTGTGTGTGTGTGTGTGTGTGTGTGTGTGTGTGTGTGTGTGTGTGTGTGTGTGTGTGTGTGTGTGTGTGTGTGTGTGTGTGTGTGTGTGTGTGTGTGTGTGTGTGTGTGTGTGTAAATATTCATCCGTTCGTTATTGTATGTGGTAGCAGGATGAAACGTGGTCATATTTCTTTTACTAGCGTCGTTAACCGACAAAAAAAAATCGACACAACACCTCATTGAATGAAGTCACAAAGAAACTTTAATATTTAAAAATAACGATACATCAGATCATAGTAATATAATTATTTAAAAATAGCCATATATCAAATCATATTAAAGCATATAAATATCGTTCATCGCTTTATTTAAAAAATAGCCATATATCAAATCATATTAAAGCATAGTCATATAAATATAGTAATATAATTATTTAAAAATAGCCATATATCAAATCATATAAATATCGTTCATCGATATATTGAAACATAGTGTTCATCGTTTTTTCGATCTCAATCGAAGTTCAGGCGTGGCAGTGACTTCCCGCGTCTGTCTATGAGTTTGGTAGGCCGTTGTCGTGGCTCGCCTTGGGCGTTGCAGCCTAGCAACATTTCCATCTCAACCCGCGCATGTGGACGAAACATCCCAAGTTCCGTCATAACGGTAGCCAAAATTTTTTTGTGCTCAAGAAAGGAAGCATAATCGTTATATTCATCATCCCAACTCTCCGTAGCCGCAGGGGTGTCGTAGTCATCATCGTCGGTGTCATCATTGTCTATGCGCGGTATATAGCGACACAGTTCCTCCATCACAGCTGCCCACTGTCGTCTATGGAAGCTGAAAACCAGAGTGAAAGACACATGCAAATCGAGCCATTGTTAAAGGTACATTCGAGACTTTGTTAAAAGTATGCTATATACGTTTCTTAAATAACACATGCGTGTGTTAATAAGGTATGGGAAAACCAGAGAGCGACGAAAGGCGTACTTTCGACCCGGCTCGCTTTTTATTGCTAGGCCGGTGGCAAGCGGCTAGCAGGCGTGTAGAAAGTAGGTCACGCACAGACGATATCAGTGACCCGACGACCCGGCTCGGCTCCTGTGTTATTCGTGGCTAGGCTGCCAGTCGGCTAGCAAGAGGCGTGTGTTTTTTATGAGTAGACTTCTAGCAACCGGCTACCAGGCGTTGCGAAATAGGCCGCAGTCGCATAAAAGATGTCTCTTAAAGTTAAACTGTGTGTTATGTAGATGCTTTTTAAAAGCTTTTAAAAGCATAGGAGTATGTATTAGTTACCAATCGTGCAAACAACGACAGACATATGTACTCACGAGCGATGCAGTAGCAGGGTCAAAGCGACCCCGACTTCAACGTAGACGACCATCAGATCGGAGAACAGCGCAACGTTAGACAGCATCGTGACGTCAGAAGCAACAACAACAACATCGACGACAGCAACAGAACGACGGTAAGTGTATAAAGAAATACCTAGTCTCAGAACGGCTTTATATACCAAACGTTAAACAATGCAGACAGCTGACATAAGCCACTATAACACAATAACAAATCTGTCAAAGTCAGAAAGTTATGCGAAAAAGAAACGCCAGACAGCTGCTAGGAAACAATAATAATAAAATTTCTCAAACTGGAATGCGAAAAAACAACTCCCAAAGTCGCTAGAACAATAAGCGATCCTTCACAACGAAAAACATGTTCGTTAAGTCTGTCACAGAAGTGTCAGAGAATCGACGCTGAAAGCCAAATCCCATCTATCACGTGTAAAAAAACCAAGTCACTGAGTCCTAGACCGTCGATGCATCGAATTCCAGACATTCGACGTAATACAATAAGCAATCCCTCACAGCGATAAGGCCGCCGCAGAAGTGTCAACTAACCCACGCTGAATCCGAAATCCCATTTATCACGCGAAAAAACCAAGTCAACGAGTCCTAGGCAAATGTTGAATATCACCGGTATTAAATACAGCGCATGTAATTTTGAACAACATAAAATCAGAATGAATCGTCCTATATACTTCAGAGGAGGAAACAGTTTCCTATCTAACTTCTACGCGTGTAGGATAGATGCATGGGGTCATGTTTTTAACACCGTTGAAGCTGCGTACCAGTACAGGAAATGCATATTTTATGACGATGTCGAGACGGCGGAAAAGATGATAGCCACACGAACCGGACAACAGGCGAAATACCTTAGCAAGACCATTCGAGAGAAGGAGCATTTACGTGCACAATGGAACAAACAGAGACGATCTGTAATGACCTCGTTAGTTGCGATTAAATTTCGCGACACGACACTACGCAAACGATTGTTAGACACATATCCATCGCCGTTAATGGAATGCGTGAGAAGCAGGGAAGGATTCTGGAGCATGTTCACCTACACTGGACAGCCTGGACAGAACGTGTTGGGTCAGATACTCGTGAATTGTCGCGAGTTCGGTCGAAAAAACCAGGCGACGGGAATTCTCGCTCGTCAACAACGCCCAGACGATAGGAATGCGCGGCGATAGCGCAACGCATACCAGCGGCCCAGCTGGCGAGATAAGAAAGGCGCGCCATGCAAGCGGTCCCGCTATATAAGAGACTCGCAGCTCTAACTGCCATAACCAACGCTCTCGATTGATCGACTGACTCCTGTCTCGTATACGCTCAAGTCTTCGAAGTCATGGCCACGCAGCAGTTTGCAGAAGAAGAACAGAGGATGATGAACCTGACACGATTGCAGTCAGAGGTAAGTGCTGGAACGTACAAATTTGCAAGACCGTTAACCATAGTCGCTTGTGCAACGCAGGAGAAATATGTTGTGTATATATATCGTGCTCGCAGTGTCCCAAAGGTGTCCAGCGCCATAAACAAGGCTACTATTGTCCAGTTCACAAATGGCAGAGATCTCCTACGTACAGATACAACCTGCGTGTCCTCCTGCAGGACTGGATCGGCGCAGAAACCTGGGTCAGTGTATTTAACGAAGTGGCAGTGAAAGTACTTGGCTTTACCGCTAACGCATACGTCGCTATGATGTCAGACGAAGACCGGTCGGCTACGCTGTCGGTGCTGAGGGGGGTCCGTGTCATGGCGATCATTAAAAAACGCATAAACAACAACTACGTCAATTACAACGCGTCAGAGCTGGAAGTACTTGACGAGGCATTCTCTTTGTAGGAGGAAGACAAAGAGAATGCTGTCGTCGACGCCAGCACTGACAGCAGCACAGGTCCCGATGAAACAACCATGAGCAAAAAGGTACAGGAGTGGTTAGATGCGTATGAAGATCGTAATCTATTACCATCCTCACCATCCATCACTTCCTCTACCGAACCGACTCTGTTTATAGCAGACGAGCAAAGTAGCGATGCAGCTATTGTCGTAAGCAGCAGCAGCAGTAGCAGTAACGATGCAGCTATTGCCATAAACAGTAGCAGCTGTAGCAGCAGTAGTAACAACGGCAACGATCATGATATGCAGGTGACGGTAACGAACATAGATAGAATTTGGAATCGTGCGGAAGCCATGATGAATCAAAATACCTTCGACGCAGCGGTAGACGCAGCGTGCGTTCGGTATGCATGTAACGAGGTCGTTCGTATATTAGATATATCGGAAGATGAGTATTACGTACCGTCTTCCGGTCTTATCATGCACATCTTGCGTTGGGTTGTCATAGCGTTAGAGGAGAGGTTTGGGAAAATGCAATGGAGTCTCGATATGGCAGACACGGTCAGAGCGACCATAGCCAGTCGATATGCAGGTAAGAACGATGTTGCCGACAGTGATTAAACAGGTGTGTCTTTTGTTGTCCTGTCTATAGATACATAACGGCCTCCTACAGTTGCGCGAGGCGTACAATAACGATAGAGACGACGACAACGATCTGTTCGACAAAGCGAAGGTGGCAACGGCACCGACAATGACGCGCAAACGAATCACACCTCCGTTAGCGGAGAACGATCTGCGGTTGTTGCTCAATAAAAAGCGTCGACCAGCAGCAGCAGCAGCAGCAGCAGCAGCAGCAGCAGCAGCACCAACCGCAGCCGCAACAGCAGCAACAGCAGCAGCAGCAGCACCAACCGCAGCAGCAGCAGCAGCAGCAGCACCAATGTCACCACCACCCCCACCGCCGTCATTTCTAACGATGCAGTCGCCATTGCCACCACCACTGCCGTGAACATCGTTCGGCTTTAGTCTGTCGACGCCGCCACCATCTCCGTCGTCGCCACCGTCGTCGCCATCATACTCGCCCTCCAACACGCCGATATATTTCGACACACAGCCAGCAATGTGCGCGTGTGAATACTACTGTGAAAACACTCCACCATCGACAACTCCATCCATGAACATTATGACACCAGAAGTTGCGAACATTATGTTAACAAAAGCCATCACACATCACATTATGTACAGAACACATCACACACCTCTGACAGTAGCCGAAGCCACTGTCAACATATGCGCAGAAGCAAGCGCGAGGCTGCTGTCGGAGGAGACGCAGACATTTCTCATTCAAGAAGTGGCGTGTTTCAATCCTTGGATGTTGTGCACACACACACACACACACACACACACACACACACACACACACACACACACACACACACACACACACACACACACACACACAGTTAGTAATTGTTAATAATGTCTTTAATGTTATATAGCAATATTGCCTTTAATCATATATATATATATTAGTATTATCTTTAATCTTATTCTTTAGTTAATAATTGTTATTAGTGTCTTTTATATATCATTATTGTCTTTAATCCTATATATTAATATTGTCTTTAATCCTATATAGTATTATTATCTTTAATCTTATATATCATTAGCTTTAGACTAAGTAAGTAGTAATTGTTGTTAGTGTCTTTAATCTTATATATTGTCTTTAATCCTATATATCATTATTGACTTGATGTGATGTATTTTCTTTCAATACATTTATTTTTCTTTATCCTCTTGTATTTTGTCTATGAAATATGTATATAGTATTCTTTATGTATGAAGAGACCGACTTCTATATATATATAATTCATTATTCACGCACGTGACCTCTGTCGTGGTGTAAAAACCCACAAGTCAGTTCCATCATACTAGCCTCTGGCGCGACGGTAAACGTTCGCAAGCTACTGGTCACTATCGTGGTAATAACAAACCCGCAAACCACCGTCATATGTCATCATCTTATATATAGAGAAGTCTATCCTTTCATACCAGTACAGTATATATATATATTTCATACACAACATATGTATTCTATCGAATAAAAGTGTCAAAATGGAATGGAACGTGTTGTGTCGTCATTATTATTCCCACGAGTGACACCCCTCCTCTCGAAAGTGAACCCGTAGTCTATTATAGTGGACATAGTGGACAATAGTAGCCATTGTTATAGGAACGCCTCTTATCATACATTGACGTCTTATTAGTAAATATAGAAATACCCCCACCACCCCACCACCAAACACGCACTATATAGATGCGCTGAGAGTCCATTCCCTCTCAGTTGTAGATGCGTTCATCGTCATGAAAAGACAGTTGTCACTCGACGCCATCTTGGGACTTTCATTCATACTCGCTGGCACCACCAACAGTGGTGCCACCTAGCGACCACGCAAAGAGAGCGAAATACGCATGCGAGACATGCGGTACCACCTTCGGGAGATTGGACAACCTACAGCGTCACGTAAGGTCGGTATGTAGTAGTAGTAGTAGTAGTAGTAGTAGCAGCAGCAGTAGTAGTAGTAGTAGTAGTAGTAGTAGTAGTAGTAGTAGTAGTAGTAGTAGTAGTAGTAGTAGTAGTAGTAGTAGTAGAAGAAACACCACCGTCTACACGTGTAAGAAATGTGGACGGAAGTTCGAAAGACGTTACGAACTGACCAGACACGCACGAACCGCGTGTACCAACGTCACCGAGCCACCAGCACCAAAGAGATCAAAAAGAGAAGACACTAATCCATCCCAACACCCACTCGTTAGCGAGGAAAATCCCTTAGAACCACCCGATTGACTTCCCTTCTCCGACACTCTGTCGACGGAGTTTCTAGGTGTCGTTCGTGCGCACTGGTCTGCTATAAGGACCCACGTGTCGAGAGGTCCTCTCCAATGCAGGTACGGTTACAGATTAACCACGCTAGACACGACATTCCTAGAACCGTCTTTGAAGATCATGTTCCAGGAACAGACCAATGCGTTCAAGATTAACTTCAGTTACGGGTTCGTTCTGAGGAACAAGAACACGGGTCAATACAAGTACTGTCATTCCTCGTGTAATTGCTGTGGACGCTACCTGGACGAACCCAGTCTCGTCACCAACAACAAGGACTTTGATGACTTTCTCGAACGCATCCGAGAAACCGACGTCTTGCAATGGGCCATCAATCAAAGACCGGATTCTGCGTGGGTGTGCGAACTCGTGACGAATGTCACTTTCTTCGTTAACCGCATCATCGATCACCCTATAGGATGTGTAGGCATGATCCCTCTTCCGACCTACATCAAGAAGAAGAAAAGCGTCATCGGTCTGGAAACGGAATCCAACCATAACAAGAGATACAATGATAACCTGTGTCTCTTCCGATGTCTGGCCCTGCATCGAGGATGCGATCTACATCGATTGGAACCGGCGGTGAAGACACTGTACGAGACATACGATCGAGACCACGTACCCATGGAAGAATTTGCCGGGATCACGCTGGATGACCTCTATCACGTAGAGACCACATTCCAAACGAACGTGTGCGTGTATAAACTCGTCAAACCGGATGCAGAGGATGTGGAGGATGGTAAGTCGACTGCCGAACTGGTCCGTCGATCGTTATGCAAGTACCCCAAAACAATGTATCTCAACCTTCACAAGGCACATTTTTCATTCATCCAAGATGTCCGCATGTACTGTCACTCGTATCGATGTCGGAAGTGCGGTGACTCGTTATGGAATATAGCATCTATGCTGCATATGCATGAGCGCACGTGCACGGGGGGTGTGCGTCGAGTCTATCCTGTTGGCGTGTACCATTCGACTCCATCGGTGTTCGAACGTCTGGACGACGAGAACATTCGCGTGGCTGAATCGTTGCGCTACTATCCGTATCGAGCCACCTTTGATTTCGAGTGTTGGTTCGACACGGAACAACTTCCGTCGGATAGTGACAAGGTCCACTGGGTGGCGCGTCACGTTCCACTGAGCGTCAGCGTCGCATCCAACGTACCCCGACACGAGCGAGTGCAATGTCTCGTCACGGAAGGAGACACCAACAAGTTGGTGAGTAGAATGATGGATATCTTACAAGCGATGAGTGACGCCGCGTACGACAAGATCAAACACTCGTACGAGGATGTCTTGGAACAACTTGCAGAGGAACTGACGAACTGGGACGAAAGGGAGGAGACTACACGAGCAGCTAACGACAAGAAGAAATCTCGTCGAACTACCAATCCATACAAAAAGCTGATGGGACAATTTTATGGATGGATGCATCAGTTACCCGTCATCGGGTTCAATTCGGGTAAGTATGATCTCAATGCCATCAAACAGTTCCTCATACCCTACTTCCTATCCACCACGTCAAAGACAGGGGAACAAGAACAAGAACAAGAACAAGACGACAAAGAAGAAGAGAACGAGGGTAACGGGTCTTTTTTCGTCATCAAACGCAACAACACGTTCATGTGTCTTTCGACGGATCAGCTGAAATTCCTAGACATTATCAATTACATAGCACCCGGGTTCAGTTACGACAAGTATCTGAAGGCGTACGCATGCGAGGTGACGAAAGGTCATTTCCCGTACGAGTACATGGACCGTCTGGATAGACTCGACGACACCGCACTTCCATCGAAACAGGCCTTCTTCAGTCGACTGAAGAACGAAGGTATTTCCGACGAGGATTACGCCAGTTGTCAAGAAGCCTGGCGCGACAACTCCATGACGACTTTGCGAGACTTTCTCGTCTGGTACAACAACAGGGACGTGGTTCCCTTTCTGCAGGCCATCGACAGACAGTTTGCCTTCTACCAGCAACGTGGCATAGACATGTTCAAGCAAGGCATCAGCGTACCTGGTCTGACCTTGCTCTACCTGTTCAACGACCTTCCAGAGAAGACATACTTTACCATCTTCAACGAGAAGAATAAAGATCTTCATAATCTCGTCAAAGATCACGTGGTTGGCGGACCTTCGCTCGTTTTTCACCGCTATCACGAGAAAGGGGTCACCACGCTACGTCAGAACGAGTACGGAGAGGCCGCTCGTTCGTGTCGGTCCATCGTCGGATACGATGCCAACGCCCTGTACTTGTGGTCACTCATGCAATACATGCCTATGGGATGGTACACGCGACGACGGGAAGAGAACGACTTCCGACCCGAATCGGCGCAGTTGTACAGTCAGATGGCTGCGGAATGGTTGACTTTGGAATCCGAACGCACGGGACGCGTCATACGACACCAGATCAACGGTAGAGAGAAGAGAATAGGCAAACTGTTGGTGGATGGGTGGTGCAGCGAGACGAAAACGGCTTATCAGTTCCACGGATGTTTTTTCCATGTTCACTCGTGCACTGGTAAAGAGGTCAACGAGGTCAACGGGAAACCCATGGCTGAACTGCTCGCCGAGACCCGAAAGAACACCGCCTACCTCCGTCACTTTGTCAAGGTCGTCGAGTTGTGGGAATGCGAGTGGAAAGAGACGAGACGAGATCCTGTCGTGAAAAAGTGTCTGGATGCTGCATTTCCGCGACGACGTCACGCACGATGGACGATGACGTCGCAACAGATCCTGAGCGGCGTGCGTGCCGGAACCGTGTTCGGTCTGATCGAGTGTGACCTTCGCGTACCGGAAGCATTGCGCGAACACTTTGCCGAGATGCAGCCCGTGTTCAAGAACATCCGTCTGACACGCGACGATCTCGGACCGTTCATGCGCCGATACGCAGAGGAGCACAACATCATGGCGACTCCGAGACGCATGCTCGTGGGTAGTTTTCGAGGCGATAAGATCTTGCTCGCCACTCCTCTGCTGCGATGGTATATGGACCACGGTATCGAAGTGACGCACGTGTATCAAGTCGTTGAGTACGATCCCGTCGCGTGCTTCCGTCGGTTCGGCGATGCAGTGTCCACGGCGCGACGCGAGGGAGACGTCCACTCGCACAAGGCCATCATCGCAGACACCATGAAGTTGCTGGAGAACTCGGGTTACGGAAAGACCATCACCAACGTGGACCGACATCGCGACGTCAACTACTGCACTGAGAAGGCGGCGTCGCTCATGGTCAACGATAGACGATTCAGACAACTCGACGTCGTCGTCGACGATGCGTACGAGATAGAGATGAACAAGAAAACCGTCACGTACACCCTGCCCGTACACATGGGATTCTTCGTTCTACAGTACGCCAAGATGCGCATGTTGCAGTTCTATTACGACTTCATCGACAGGTACCTGGAGCGCCCTATTTTTCAGTACTGCGAGATGGATACGGATTCTGCCTATTTGGCCTTGGCCGCCGAGTCCGTCGACGCTCTCGTGACCCCGGAACTACGAGAACATTACTTTCGGCACCGCTCCGAATGGTTGCCGTCCGAATGTTGCGACGACCATCGGAACGAGTACGTGCGCTGTCGACTCGCCAATAGACCGTGGGTCGGCGACGAGGCGTGCTGTAAGGCGCGCAGGGCGTACGACAAGAGGACACCTGGTCTGTTCAAGGTGGAATGGTCCGGCGACGGGTTCGTGGGGTTGTGTAGCAAGACGTACTATTGTTTCGGACCCACCGACAAATACAGCACTAAAGGACTGAGCAAACGTCACAACGACATCGACAAGAACGCGTTCCTGGAGGTGTTCACCAACCGTCGGAGCGGAAGTGGAAAGAACCGCGGGTTCCGGGTGCGTCACTCGACCGTGTTGACGTACGTGTAGGAACGAGCGGCTCTCACCTACTTCTACGCCAAACGCGTGGTGCACGAGGACGGGGTGAGCACGGGTCCGGTGGACGTGTAGAAAAAGGCGATGCACTGTGGTCGTCTTTCATAAGCGACCATGGACGCGCGGTGGAAACATCCTTTCACGTGCATCGTCGCCGGACAGACGGGATGCGGCAAAAGTACTTTCGTAACGCGTATGCTGCGTCACGCTGCTGGGATGATCGATCCACCTCCCGAACGGATCACGTGGTGTTACGGAGAATGGAAAGAGGCTTACGCAACGACGGACTTGATCGACGTGCGGTTCGAAGAAGGGTTGCCGAGTACGAGCATGTTCGATTCGTCGACGAGGAACCTCATCGTCATAGACGATCTCATGGCAGAAACGGACGAACGGGTCACGACCTTGTTCACTAAAAAAAGTCATCACAGCAACACGTCCGTGCTGTATCTCGTACAGAACCTGTTCCCCAAAAACAAAGAGAGTCGTACCATCTGTCTGAATTCTCAGTACATGGTGGTGTTCAAGAATCCTCGTGACGTATCGCAGATGTCGCACTTGGCTCGCCAGATGTATCCGGGGCACGTCAAGTTCGTTCAAGAGGCTTTTAAAGACGCCACGTCGGTACCGTACGGCTATCTATTGGTCGATCTCAAACAGGACACGCCCGAGGACATGCGTCTGCGCACGGCCATCTTTCCATACGACGGTGTTCAGTACGTGTATTTGCCGAAGGTATAAAAACACCGCACGCGTGGATAGTCTCTTCATTCGCAGGATGTCTGAGCTGGTGAAGAGACACATCGTGTTCATACAGGCACTGAACAGAATCAAGAGCAACAAATTGAAAAGGGCCATCATCGCCAACGCCGACGCCGATCTGCTGTGTGCACTAGCCGAGTGTGCCTACAACATATTAAAAAAGAACATTCCATTGACCGAATTGCAGAGGCGTCGTTTGAGTAAATACAGGACGAAGTTACGCGAGTTGGGTCAGAGACGAACGCCAGCTGCCAGGAGAAGACGCATCTTGCTGCAACAGCAGGTCGGCGAGGGACAGAGCGGTGGTTTCCTATCGGCCTTCTTAGCACCGTTGGCAAGTTCGGTCTTTCTACCCTTGCTCCGAGAGGTGCTGCTCAAGAGGTAGAGAGAGAGAGAGAGATGGAACACGCACGCAAGATGGCCTTGGTGGACCCACGAATGTTGGACATGCTTCGTTCACCACCACCCCCGACGGACACCTTAGGTAAGAAGGTGCACGCCCTCGATGACGAGATGAAGACCATAATCGACAGAAAGGACCTCGACGACAGGACCAAGGTAACATTGTATAATCAGGTATTGCAACGGTATAACGTCTTGTCTGATAAACACGCCAAGGAACCGACACGCGTGGTCACGGTGAACGAGTCTGGGACGGGGGCGGGGGCGGGGGCGGGGGCGGGAGCGAGAGTGGCGGAGGGAGCAGTAGGAGTTCCTGCTACTAGCGCTACTAGCGAGATAGAAGCCGACGTCGTGGACACCGTTCCCAAGACCATGCAAGGCAAAGCCAGACGTTTGATGGAACATCTCAAAAGAGATATTGCGTGGACCGCTCGCGACGAACTGATCCACGAAGGTGTGCCGGTTGTCGGAAGTAACGTGGTGGATCTCGTGAATGATCTGTTGCGTAAGAGAAAGACCGATCCAACGGGATGGCAACCGTTCGCAAGACAACTCCGTGCCATGAACCTACCCATGGAGTTGGTCGGTAACGTCACCAGGAGAGCTTACATACGTCAGGCAACGACGCCGACGATGACATCCACTCCAGGTCGCCGTCGTCGAATGCCGACTACCCCTCGCTCTGGCGGTGGTAGCGCACGAAGATCGCTCAGTTGGACACCCCTCGCTCGTCGACGCGGTCAGATGGAACATTCCATGCTCACCCCACCTCCAGAACGTCAACGCAAGGCTCTGGCGTCATTGGCTAGTTGGGAAGACATTTAAGACGGTGCGGCACGTGTCCATTGCACAGTGTGCGCTCCGATGTCGAGCGATCCACAGGACACGTACTACCGTTGCGTCATCGTTGCATCATTTTGCGTTGGACTTTACGTGATCGTCGACGCTATAGCTCGAACAGCGTTCTCGTTGTCACTCACCGAGAACCGTGCTACAGAGTCAACGTCACAACCACCAATCCATCGGAACACTTTTAATGGCGCCTAGGAAAGAACAACCACTGAGGACGGTCTACTTCGACCCGAAAAGGGTAGGTAGTTACGGCGGAGTCGATGCGTTGCGACGCGTCGCGCGCATACCACGAAAAAGGGTCGCGGAATGGTTGTCAGAACAGGACGCCTATACCCTACACAAACCGGCTAGACGTCATTTCAAGAGACGATGCGTCATCGTGGGTGGTCCACGTCAGCAGTGGCAGGCCGATCTCGTCGATCTGTCGAATTTAAAAAAGGACAACGACGGTATGACCTTTCTCTTCACGGTGATCGCCGTCTTCTCGAAAGTGGCCTGGTGTGTTCCCATGAAGAACAAGTCTGCGGCGTCGTTGGTAGCGGCGCTTGACAGCACGTTCAGCAAAGGCTGGCCAAAGACGTTGCAGACAGATCAAGGACTGGAATTTCTGAATAAATCCGTTCAGGCTCTATTGAAGAAGCACGACATCCATCACTTCTCCACGCACAACGCGGAGACGAAGGCGAGCGTCGTGGAAAGATTCAACAGAACGTTGAAGACGCGCATGTGGCGATACTTCACGAAACACCAGACGTGGCGATACATCGACGTCCTTCGGGACTTGGTACAATCGTACAACAACACCCACCACCGCAGTATCGGCATGGCTCCGTCGCAGGTAAGTTACCAGAATCAAGAACAGGTGTGGCAGCGTCTGTACGGACACGACGGTAAGGGCGCGCCCAAGTTGCGCGTGTCGGATCGCGTGCGCATCAGCAAGTACAAAGGTAAGTTCGAAAAAGGCTACGCGGCGAATTGGAGCCACGAGATGTTCACGATACACGAGGTTCATCCCTCCAAACCACCCGTGTATCGAATGAGGGACGACCTCGGCGAAGTGCTGGAAGGCACCTTCTACGAAATGGAGCTGCAGAAGGTGTCGGTACCCGCCGATAAACTGTACTACGTGGAAGCGGTACTGCAGCGTCGTAAGGTAGGTAGACGAACGGAGGTTTTGGTGAAATGGTTATGCTACCCCTCCAAATTCAACAGTTGGATCGATGCCAAGGCACTCGTCCACTCTACTATAAAGACTAGCCACGCGTACGGTGACACTTCATTCGAGAAATGACACAAGACACGACGACACGAGACTTCACCACCACCACCGTCATAGAACAGGAGGAGGAGGAACAAGAGGACGTAGTAGCAGCAGAGAACAGTACTGACGCGCAGAACGCAGAGGACAGTAGCAGCTGCAGCAGTAGCAGCAGCAGCAGCAGCAGCAGCAGCAGCAGCAGCAGCAGCAGCAGCAGCAGCACTCCTTGGCATCTGTTCGGTACCGTGTGTCCTAAAGAGGAAATAGTCTTTCTGTGTCAGGTCCTCGTCTTGTTCACGGTCATCCTGGTAAGTATTTATAACCTGACCACAGGTCACGAGAATTATAATCTGTGGACGGCCCTGTTGAGTAGTTCTTTGGGTTACCTGCTCCCCAATCCCACGTTGCGACGCAATGGCGACTGATTTCTACCTGACACTGCCTAGCAACGCTTCCATGAAGATGTATCCCGACAATTCGTTGGCTCATTACATCACCGACTTACCTCGACGTATCGATCTGACTGGCGAGTGGGAATGCGGGTTGGCAGAGATACAGTACCCGCATACTTGGTACAATGTTACAGACGAAGATGTCTGGTTCTTCCTCAGTGAGAAAAATCCTACGGGTCTTGTCCCGAGTATGAAGTTAGCCTCGGGGTATTACAGAGGTCCCGTGACATTGATGAACCGTGTAAACAGGGGTCTGCGACTTGTGGCGACGGACAAGACACGAGCTAAATTGACCTACAGCATGATCACTCAAAAAATGTCGTTGCATATGTCATCCGACACCGTGTTCACCATACCGTACCACAGTGCGTTGGCACCTATGTTAGGATTTCGTGAGTCGATCAGCAGCACCAGCAGCAGATAGCACACGCCAGCACGATCACCCGAGACCAGTTGGAACGTCAGCCACCGTGATTATACCACCGCCACCTACCCACAGTCCCGATGGTTCGTACCCCTTCCGTAAAGTAGCCGAAGACGTGGTGAACATGAATCGCGGGTTCGATACCATCTACGTATACACGGACGTCGTGGAGTCTCGCATAGTCGGTGACAGCGTCGCGCCTTTGTTGCGAGCCCTCCCGGTTGGCGGAAGTCACGGTGCCACGGTATCCAATAGGTTCACTAACATTCACTACGTGCCTCTGATGTACTCGCACTTCAAGTCGATCGAGATGGATATAAGAGACGACACCGGCCGGCGCGTGCCATTCGAGTACGGTAGAGTGACGGTGACGCTTAATTTTCGACGGCGCAGAACCGGACTGTTCTGAAGATGAATTACAACGAGTATTACGCGCGTCAGGCGGGTGGTGCACTGCCCTTCTTCGCCGGTGCCCAATACCAGCGGGGTCACGGACTAGGCAGTCTGTTCGGAGGTCTGTTGCGTAGTGCCATGCCACTCATCAAGAGAGGTGCCGTGGCGTTGGGAAAGGGGGCGTTGAAGACCGGCGTGCGCATAGCCGACGACGTCATGTCTGGACATAGCATACAAAGGGCAACCAAACGACGCGTCGCGGATGCCGGTAGGAATCTGATGCGTGGTCTTTTGGCCCCTGGCGTGCGAGCTCGTAAACGTATAAAACGCGCGCCGGCGAAGAAAGGAGTCACTTTAGCAAAGAGACGACGCAAGAGACAGACGTCCGCGAAACGTGAAGCCGACATATTCGATAACGACGATGGCTTTCGTACATAGGCAGTCGAGCGAAGGGGTCAAGACCGAACTGGATCTCTTTACCGTACCCCCCACTCAGAACAGCATAATCGACAGCCACGTAGTGGAACATCAGCCCATGTCCTCTCTGGACTCGGGAATTCCTCATACCCGGATCGGGCGACGATTACCTGGATCTCGCCAACACGATGCTGCACGTGCACGCGAAGGTGACACGAGCCAACGGGGACGATCTCGACTTGGCCGACCCCGAGGCCAGGTACGCCGGCGTCCTGTCGTGAAGGGCGCGGAATACAAGAACGAGTAGTTTGTACTCAAGGAGCCACTTCACCGGCAGCCAGTGGAATTGCTTCAGCGCTGTCGTCACGCTACGCTGATCACCCCGCCTAATTCGTAGGACGACTCTGGCTGCCGAGTGGTGGGCCAACTCAAGGCGGTGGAGTAAACGGTCTCATATTCCGTACAGCATAGCGTTGCTGTAGTCGACTCTGGAAGTATATAATGCATGCACTAGACACTTGGTTGTACCGATCGTTAGTGTGTCACGTATGAGTGAAATTCGGTACAATTGGCAATATGCACTCCGGCATGCATTTGCTACGTATGCCGCCATCGAGATATCGGCGTCAATGGCGAATCAAAGATGGATTTAGGCATTATATGCCTGTTGTTTAGGCATTAGATGCCTTAGAATCAACTGTGTAGCTTTGAGCAAAGGGAGGCGGTTGTAGGTCACGTTAGATAAGTCTACACGCCAACGTGGTAGATGTCCCTGCGGGAGTATTGATAAGATATGTTTTAGGTTGAGTTTATGTTAGAACAGTTTTCTTTGTGTTAGGATTATATGTCAGTAGAAGCTTCTACGATTAGATTTAAACGGGTGATTAACCCCGGTCCGATTGTCAGAGGATCAGAATATTATATTATATTACGTAGACCCAGGAGTCTACTTGTTTCCTTGTAAATTACTTACTAACTGTCGTGTATTAAACGTTTATTTTTCTTTAACTTGATTTTGTTGTATTGTTCACTTATGCAACAGTAGTTAAGGAGCATGAGTGATACCCAAATGCTTTCCATGGTTGATGGAAGTCTGCCGCATTCCGGCGTTGCGTACGTATTCCGATGCTCTAGATTAATATACCTTAATATTATGCTTAAAATAAAAAACGTAAAGTCATAATATACATAAAATCAAATAAACAAATATAATAAAAACAGAGAATATTTAAAATGGTGGTGTAGCACTCAAATATTTGTGCAGTGACTTTTTGAAACTTCCAACAGGCTGGCTATTTTGATTGTCTTGTGGTAAGCAATTCCATAACGTCAAACCGGACACACTAGTAGGACACAATAGTAGGCAGTTCTGGTTTTAGGTGGTTTTGGCTGTGAGGCATTTCTGGTATTATAGTAGTAAATATTTGGAGCAAACATATCACACAAATATTATGGTTCTAGACATTCATACATTTGTACATTAAAACACCTTGATGAAAACACCTTCTTTGTTGTAATGATAGCCAGCATAGCTCTTTGAACATAGCGTTACTCTAGTGGGTGTATTAACAAGCTGAGTTAACTGATGTTACTCACAAGTATGTACAAAGTGCTTAGTCTGATTTTCTAATGGAATTTCTAATTTCTGTAGTTCTGTGAGTCTAAGTAGGTGCATGGGACTTATCAGAGGTCATACAGTAGACAAGATGGTGGTCTGCAATACCACCAGATATGACATCATGCTCCACTAATGCTCTCATAATCACATCAATTAAGGTACGACTTGTTGGTGTTACTCTAGTGGGTTTGATAACGAGCCGGCTGGGTAACTCACAAGTATGTACAAATTGCTTAGTGTGATTTTTCAATGGTTGTTTTAACAAATCACATTGAGATCTCCATTGATGATAAACTCCAGTTTAGTGTCACTAAAATTATCATGTATTTTATATATATTATCAAGCCAGTTTATCTTCTCATTAGGTGGTTTATATATGTAGGCAACAATAATTCTATGTTTATTTGGGAATGTGACTACTCCACAGATACCTTCAATATTTTGTGGTATCAGGTCTAGTTTTTCATCAAAGTTTACATTGTCACTAATATAGAGAGCACTTCCTCCTTCTGGCTTTTGACCCACTTTCTTCCTATCAGCTGGGAATAATTCATATCCGTCAATATCAAAGTTACTAGTTGGCATATCATTAGTGAGTTTTGTTTAATTTATGCCAATAATGCCAAAAGCCTTTCGTTGAAATTTAATTTAATCTTTCCGACCCTCGACATCCGTTTACATTAATATGAACAAAAGATAAACAAGAGACAGTGATAGGGTCTAATATTGTATGTGTGTCTGCATCAATGACAATGATTAAGTATCTATCACTGCCATTAAACACATCACATTCTATGTTATTGATGTAATTTTTTTTAATGTTCTTCCCTTTCACATCCTGAAATCATAAAGGGGATGTCATGAGTTTCAAATGCACAAAGCTCATGTTGGTTATTAACACAGCTGGGGTGCAGACAAACATCACAAGTGACACATTACAGACCTTGTTGTGTGTCCACTTCCTTGCTGCAAACATGGGAGTCATTCTCTGAGGGTCCTCGGTTAATCTGAATATCCCCCCGCCTTTAATAACTTACAGTCCAGGTAGAATGTGTAAGGTGGTTGCTCTCTGTATGGGTTTGGGTTTGCTGTGTGACCCCAAGTGATCCTAAGTCCACCATGTCGAAACTCCAAGTTACGATAGAAAGTCCCATTAAAATGGTAGTTAATGTTGTTTTGGAGCACTGCGGTTTGTCCACCTAAGGTCACATTTACCAGCTGTGGTGTTATACATGTATCATTGGTTTTGTTGTGTGCAGGACTACATACTTCATTGACCTCATTCATCTGCCTACATGCAAAGAGGTTTAAGGCAACTATAGCCCAGGTGGTGCACAGTAAGGTGAGGGGACTAATCCCCAATAGCCTTTTGTTTCTAGTCCTGCTAGACTTTGAAAACAAGTGGAAATGTCCAATTATTGTTCTCCATGTACATATATCAACTCCCATTTTGGTACAGTTGGTCAGCAACCATTCACAAATCATATGATCACAAATGTAACAATTCCTAGGTTATCAAATTCTAGAAAATCGTACGGTTGCCGTTTTACGAATGGTTAAACCATCACGCGCTGCAGAAACGGACGATATGTTTACATCCGCTGTGTTGTGATTCTTACCAGTCTACGTGGCAGTCTACAGCCCGGCGAGTATTTCGTAATAGCAGCGTTGGCAAACCGGGCTGCTACGCACTGACGCGCACCTGAAGCGCGCTGAGACACCGAAGCGAGTCGATTATATTGACAATGTTGCACAACAGTTTGGCCTATTATTAGTTATTATTAGTCCAAACATAAACGAAGAGGACAACACAAAAATAAAAAACGCTATAAAGGAAGTTAGTAAAGGGGAATGTATCATAATGGGAGATTTTAACCATGGACACATACAATGGAATTCTCTAGAGAGCACAGGGATTGAGGACCAACAATTTATATTTTTAATTCAGGATAGCTTTCTTACTCAGCACGTACTAGAACCAACCAGGGGAGAAAATGTATTAGATATAGTTTTGTCATCACAAAAAGAATTAGTGGACAATGTAAAAATATTTGAACCATTGGGTAATAGTGACCATAATCAAATACATTTTGACATCAATGTAAAATCAGAAAGTAAAAATAAGAAAATGTACAAGAGAAACTTCCACAAAGGTAACTACAAAGATATGAGAAAATACTTAGCAAAGCTAGATTGGAATAACATGCTGATGAATAAGACCGCAATTGAATGTTGGAATATTCTAAAATATGAAATTGAGAGTATCATCGATAAATTTGTTCCCTTCCAAAAACAAGGAAAACGGTGTAGAAAGAAACACTTGTCAAAAGAGGCTATTAGAAAAATAATGCTAAAACAAACTATGTGGAGGGTTTATAGGCGTACCAGAAAGGACGAAGACTATGCAAAATACAAAGAGGCACTTAATGCAGCTACAACTGAAATCAGACAATCTGAAAGAAGCTATGAGCAAAAACTAGCATGTAACATAAAAAATGACAGCAAGAGTTTTTATGCATATGTCAGGAGTAAACAAAACGTACAAGACAAGGTTGGACCTCTAGAAGACAGTGCTGGAAATATAATATCACAGGGGTTTTTAATGGCGGAAGACCTAAATGGTTACTTCAGTTCAGTGTTTACAAAAGAAGATATTAGTTCATTACCAGTTGCTGATGCTAAATTTCAGGGGGCTAAATCTGACTATTTAGGTCCGTTAGTTGTAACTCCAGAATTGGTAGCTAAGAAAATAAAGGCAATGAAAGATAACAAATCACCGGGAGTGGATGGGATTCCTCCAAAATTACTAATGGAAACAGTAGAACAAATCAGTATACCACTTGCAAGAGTATTCAACTTGTCATTAAAAGAGGGAGTTGTTCCGTTTGAATGGAAAGAAGCAAACATCATACCATTATTTAAAAAGGGTTCGAGAAATAAGTCAGAGAATTACAGACCAGTGAGTTTAACGTCAGTGATTTGTAAATTATTAGAAAGGTTAATTAAAGACCATATGGTGGAATTCCTCGTTAAGCATAAATTATTAAATTCATCTCAACATGGATTCCTTAAAGCGAGGTCATGCTTAACAAATATGTTATGTTTTTTGGAAGAAATCACTAAGTGGATAGACGTGGGATCGCCAGTAGATATTATCTACTTAGATTTTCAGAAAGCTTTTGACAAAGTGCCACATCAAAGATTACTACTTAAATTAAAAGCCCATGGTATCGGGGACAGCATAACTGACTGGATAGAACAATGGCTGACTGACAGAAGACAACGAGTTGTAGTAGATGGAGAAGTTTCAAATTGGAAATCGGTTTTGAGTGGGGTACCTCAAGGATCAGTATTAGGACCTATATTATTCTTAATTTATATCAATGACTTGGACGACAGTATAACAAGTAACGTACTGAAATTTGCGGATGACACAAAACTGTTTAGAAAGGTTAATACTGATGGTGATAAACAACATTTACAAAACGATCTAGACAGATTAGTGAAATGGTCTGAGAAATGGCAGATGTTGTTCAATTTTGGGAAATGTAAATGCCTACATACAGGACATAGGAACTTGAATGTAAACTATAAAATGGGAGATACTGTTCTGGGTACTACTGTAAAAGAAAAGGACTTAGGAGTTACAATAAGCGCTGATATGAAAGTTTCAGAGCAGTGTGGTATTGCAGCTTCAAAGGGTAATCAAATTCTTGGATTGATTAGAAGAAACATAACATACAAGGGAAAAAAGTTAATTATACCTCTTTATAAAGCAATAGTTAGACCTCATTTAGATTACTGTATACAAGCATGGAGACCATATCATAAGAAAGATATAGATACGCTTGAACGCATACAAAGGAGAGCAACTAAAATGATTCCAGAACTGAGAGACCTTAGTTATGAAGAACGCCTGAAAGAATGTGGTTTAACAACTCTAGAGACAAGGAGGTTAAGAGGAGATCAGATTGAAGTTTTTAAGATATTGAATGGGTATGAAAATATTGATAGAAATATGTTTTTCTCACTCAAGAAGGATAGCAGAACTAGAGGACATGAGGTAAAATTAGTAAAGGATCAATGTAGATTGGACATCAGGAAGCACTCGTTCTCACAGAGGACAATAAATGAATGGAACAAATTGTCTACAGATTGTGTAACTGCTAGCAGCGTGAATATGTTTAAAAACAAGGTTGACACATATCTCAGGAGGGCGGGTTATAAGTAGATGAACATTGTTGGACTCTCGATAAGCCAATGGCTTCCTTGTCAACTTGCCATCTGGGCCTTTGGCTTGGATGGCAAATCTTGTTAAATCTTGTTAAATTATCACTCACAGGCGAGGCCAGCAGGTTCTTCCGGTTGCTAGTCACTGACACACATCTGAAGCGCCTCTAGGCAGCGAAGCGTGTCGATCCTATTGACAATGTTGCACAGCATTTTGTCCAATTATTACTCACAGGCCAGGCCACCAGGTTCTTCTTATTTTGTACAAAAACACCGTGGCTCAAAACTTGCTACTTGCTACACCGACTTGTTGAGTTGCAATGTTTTAAGACGTTTCATTCGTTACCAATTTCATCGTTCACAATTAATCAAATTTGCTGATGTTTTATCCGCTCGGAAAACAGGTCATTCATCGACACCTGCCTGGCGACAGAGCATTCTCACCGCGCGGATCAATCTTACCATGCGTGCTGCAGATTGTCATAACAGCTTCAAGAAGCAGATTAAGACTCTTCTTTTTAAAAGTGCATTTTCTCTTTAAAGAACATTAACACCAGAGTCTTGCCTCCCCCACCAGCGCCCTGGGGCCCAGGGCGCCTCCCACCAGTCTTTCTCAAAATCATCGATGCTTATTTTTTACCATCGCCAATCGGTCACGCGCGATCGCGTTGTGTCACGGTAGTCAGAGCGGGACAGGGTTTAAGTGCAGAGCGCTCGGACAAAAATTATGTACGCCGGCCGTCCCCCGGGGGGGGGTGAGCAGTCCACTTTGGGGGCCGCCCCGACTGACCTTTCAGAGGTCGCCCGCTGGTATGGAGTATCGTGGTGCGATCTGATCGGACCAGCGGCAAAGGCCCGATACTCCGGCGTTTAAGTCCCACCGCCTATGCACCAATTTGGGACGCCCGCCGCGGCTCCGACCGGCCTTTCTCGTAAAATTAAACCCTGGAGGGGCCAATGCACCGGCGCATCGGTACCCGGGCTCTACTGGTTTTAGAAGGAACCATTTAGACATGTCTCTAGTAGAGTATATATATGAGGTACCTATTGCACGATGTACGGTCACAATAATTGTCAATGACTGAAGATCGGCGAAATAGGCTTATGTGGTCAATCTTGTATTGGGACTTATTGTAAGGTTCACTTGTTAAAAAGTAGACAGGATAGAAAGGTCCCCGAACCCTGCCGATCCTGCCACAGGGGGACACAGAGTGAGCTGCCACGATCCTTAAAGGTTTTTTTCCATTTTGGGGTTATTTCTGGACCTATCAGACAATGTGTCAGTACCACAACACTAGTAAAATAGCTAATAAAAGTAATTGGACAAATTATTTTCTTTTTCTTCTTGTCATTGTGATTTGTATAACCATGAAATTCTCAATAATCTGTAGGTAATCTTTCCTTGTTGTCTGGTAAACTTACCTTTTTCATTTTATGAAGTGTTCATATCAAATTATGCGGCATTGTACCAAGATAACAACTTAGCACTTTCTTATGAAAAACAAAACTGTTTCCAAAAACAAAAGCCCATTAAATTTCCTCAAATAATTACTGCTAATTAGCTCTTTAGCTTAAATGGTATTATAGAAATTTTGGTTTATTTACAATGTTACGGGACTGACAGAGGTATTACGGGACTGACCGAGGTGTTACGGGACTGACATAGGTGTTACGGGACTGACAAAGGTGTTACGGGACTGACAGAGGTGTTACTGGACTGACAGAGGTGTTACGGGACTGACGTATAATTTCGGGACTGACATTTCGTTTCGGGACTGACAAAAGTCAGTCCCGAAACGAAATGACATTACTAAGTAAGCAGATTAAAAGTAATGGAAACAATGAACAAGTAAATTTAGTCTTTGATATGTTATCAACATCAAACACTTAATACATCATATAATTAGGATACATATATTTCAGAAGATTAAGCAAACTGGTTGGAATGTGGCAGCAGTTTTAAGAATTTTAAGAAGTTGATATGTGGTGACCTTACGAATATCGTAGAAAACCACAATGTGTCAAATGTGTCCAATCTTGCTCAAGGTCCGCATTATAATATACATGTCCAACGAAAAGCATAACAATGTGTATACACTTTGAAGTCGAAAATATAAACACAATAAACATATAATTCACAAGTTATCATCATTATGTCTGGGCAAATTTGATAATGCTTTTTGCTGATGTAACTGGGGATGGCTCCGGTATTAGTCACTTCCGACAGGAGATTCGTCGAGGCTTGGTTACGACAATTTGATTTCGGTGTTGAAGTCAAAGAATAATTTCTCCCATCGCTACGAAGACAACCCAGATTCACCCTCGCTTATACTGGAATTCAGACAGGACACGTCACTTGCGACCTGAAAGAAAATTATGTAATTACAAAATTTTTTCTTATTATTTATAATTCCCATTCCTCAAATATATACTCCCTATTCATAGATGTATGCAGGACTTTCTGAAGCTGGGCGGGATGCAGAGGCTTGACGGCTCTATGTCCGTTTGGGAAACAAGACCCCATCACCGACCATTTCTTTAACTTTCACACAACGCCGACCCTTATACGCCTAAATCCTTATACAATGTAACTGATTTAACTTGTACATTGGTATTCCAGTGGCCCTTTCGGGTACCCAACTCTCTATTAGCAAATCACTCGTTATGTATCGTTATAGCATTATTCGACACTCAATATTTTCCCCGTTGTATCTTGTAATTTTTATGTATAGATTAGTTTGGATATCTAAGACATAACTATTTTTGCAAACAATAACTTTCTATTGAACTCAAACCATTGGCGACATAAATTTTTCTTCTTTTCTGGTGATTGACCCAGATACACATTCTTTAACGTATAAGGTGGCGTATGGAAATGAAGCCGTTCGTGTCGTATCTTATCAAATAAAACTATGAAAGCAGTCACATAAACAATAACATTTAACAAGCCTGACACGTTTGAATTGACCCGAAATCCTGTTATAAGTGAAAATGTTATATTTTCTTACAAAGTCGTGCCATGTTTGGTTAAAATCAAGCAATTATATGGATATGAATTTGAAAATAAACTCATTAGTACATTTTAAAGAGACAGTAAGCAGGCTTCGTTGGTTCGCAATGCTCTGGAAATCTAGTGTACATGATATATGATTTATCAAGTGTCAAAATGGACCTATAGTTAAATTATGTTAATGGTTTTCAGCTAATATTACGGTTAAAGTCATGGTTTAAACTTGGCTGTCAAGCAAACAATAATGACTTGAAAAGCAGGAGTTTTCCATAGTGTGTCTACATATACATTGTGCCGAAACTTGCTTTAAAATTTGACACTTTCTAAAAAACTATTTGGGATAAGACCACAGTTGACCTTCCTGTTTATTGTTTCACAAGAATATAGGGCGTATTACATTGTGATATGTGAATTTAAACAATTCATGTGATATGACATAAGAACTATTGAGCAGGCATATTCACGGGTTTCGTTTTAGAAATGCATTTTTTAAAGAGTTTAACAGGCGGGGGGATTTAAGGGAATTCTTCTGCTATAGGTCACGTGGGCACATGAATACATGGTTATTTTTGTAAAAATTGGCGGGTATCCATAGAGTTACATCATTAATCATCCCCCCTATACACAAGAGCGATAAGCCAGCTCACTGCCGTGAAGCAGGCATAGACCACTGGCCGGCATTTCATTGCACGGCAGAAACAGTTGCATCCACTGCATGACACATAGGGTAGTACTGTTTATAGTGTGAACATAGCATGTTACAAATAGTTGTCTAACATATGTATGTAAGTAAGCAAGTAAGTAAGTAAGTAAGTAAGTAAGTAAGTAAGTAATTAAATAAAACATTTATTTCCTCCTCACCATCATCATGTACAATATAAGGGAAACAAAAGCAATGAAGATGAGGTGGCTACCAGAGAAGTATAAGGGTGGTCCTAGCATTTGTGTTATAAGTGTGGGAAGTTGGGCTGTTCATACTGGAGTGAACATCGTGCATTAGTGTTAAACTCTTAAAATATAAACATTTTGGAAGTTTGCAGGAGACAGTTGTGGGACAACGAATATGGTTATTTCCTGTGTGGCTTACAGCTGTACGAATCGACAGAAGACAGGACCTAGATTTTTTTTGCAAAGGTGAGGATCCTCATTTGTAGAAAAATAGTTTAGTTGACTGTCAGCATGAACATGCATGGACAGATTGTAATAAGGCATTAGATAACTGTAGCAAGGATCAGGATGGTGATCTCTGTCTCTTTGAAGTTATTGATTAATTGCGCTGTGAGAGGGTTGATCTTCCTTGAGCAGTGCCCAAAACGTGTTTGTAAACAACAGTGCAATGACAGCTATATATATATATATATATATATATATATATATATATATATATATATATATATATATATATATATATATACGTGTTTGTAAACAACAGTGCAATGACATATAAATATATATATATATATATATATATATATATATATATATATATACGTGTTTGTAAACAACAGTGCAATGACAGCTATATATATATATATATATATATATATATATATATATATATATATATACATATATATATATATACACACATATATATATATATATATATATATATATATATATATATATATATATATATATATATATATATATAATATATATATATATGTTAATAATCTCTTATTAGTACTGTATATATATCGTTATATGATGAAGACTGGGTGCCGTACAGTATAAACATTGCGCCTCCAATGGGTTCTTGCATGCAGCAGCATAAATGTCACTGGCCCTTGCCTGCATTATTGTATCATGTGTCGAATGATAAGGGCTCAGAGGTCTTGTTTTACTAACGGGTGTTCTATTTATGTCTGTGTGGGCATCGTACATAGGGGTGTTTTAAAAGAGCTGTAGGTATGTTATTTTTGACAAAACTTGGTCAGCATATCAATGAGATGATGGCAGTTGCTGTGAAACATTTTCTGAATTTTAGATGGTAACGTTTTCGTATAATCAGACAAATCGTAGCATGGCCACCAGTGCAATTTTGTACTGTAGTCTGCACTCCTGCAACGCGGACAGCTATTTCGGGACCGTGAGGGAAGCACGTCGTGACCGTTGACCAATCCCATGCGCGCTTCACTGACATGGATGGCGATTCGTATCGAAAGGCCCGCTCTTCGGCTTCAGGGGACAGACCACAGTAGAGTATTGCATTGGTGGCCATATTAACGTTTTATCTGATTATAAGAAAACCTGACCATCACAAAATCTGAAACTTTTTTTACAGCAACTGCCATCATCTCACTGACGTGCGCACCAGCTTTTATACAAATCACATACCTCCAGCTCTTTCAAAATGCCCCCACGTGCGATGCCCGTCAATATTTACAAAAATAGCCATGTATTCAGGCGCCCACGTGGCCCATAGGAGAAAAATTCCCATAAATCCCTCCGTCAGTTAAACTCTTAAAAAATGCACTGTTTCACAGCCAATAGCTTCTACAAACAAACCTGTGAATATTCATGCTCAAAGGCCCTCATATCACATAATATGAATTCATTAACTTCCCATTTCACAATTTCATACGCCCTACATTCGTGGTCTTACCCCTGCAGACGGTGCGCTCTTCGGCAGAGGAAGGCCGGCCTTTCAGCTACAGACAGTACACTTTTTAGCAGCCGACGGCCCGCTCTTCGACGCCTGAAGGTACGCTCTTCTTCAACGGACGAGACGTTCTTCGGTTACAAACGACACGACTGCCAAAATGAGACGTCAAAAGGCGACAACATTCCGTACACGGCGACCGGGAAATCATATCCGTCTCCCGTGTAAAGACAGGCGGTAACGGGGACACGCCGCCACACAAAGGGCAGGCCTAATGAACGGTTTGTGAGAATGCAGAGACTCGACTGTGAGGGTGTTTAGACATTAGATGCCTCACAATCAAATGTGATGTTGTTTAGGCATTTATATGCCTAAGATTTAATTAAAACAGATAATGATTGTCATGTTTGCAGTTTTATGGATAAATAACATAACAGCCCACAATTCAATCTAATCATCATTATTCTTATGCGAACCCTTTTCTTTGGCTTTTGACTGCATTGAAACGTTGTATGTAGAACGTATTCAAGGACTCAGTTCGGTCAGTTCTCGAGGATGGTATATTGACAATGCATTGGGTGGCTAGTACAACTAATGATGGATTATAGTAAATCTGCGGGTCAATAGCGGACAGAACCTTTATATTTATATCTGCGCAACTAGCCCAAGTTTAGGCGCTGAAGGACGTCTGGCTCCCTGAAAAAAAGTATGCATCTCATATAAGCTTGAAAAAACAAAAGCTTCCTTCTGACGTGGGTGTGCGGTACCTTTACCAGCCAGGCGAGCTGGAGTGAGATGCTTATGATGGTACATTGACAGGCCGCAAGCAGCTCTCGCTTTTTAGCATTAGTTACTTTGCGTCTCGGCCGCCGGGACGACTAGGACAGTCTCCTCTTTAAACAGTTGATCAAGAAGTTCGTCACAGTCCATCGTTTCTAAGACAACTCGAAGCTTTGATGCTACCATGCCAGCCCGCCTTATGTGTCTAAAATATTCGTAGGCCCCCACCCCAGGACACTCAAAACACACCTGCAATGCTACGCGGCTCTTGGAATATGGAGGTCGGACCCCGGTAAACAATTCGTACTCATCCCGGAGGGCACGTGCGCGTTGTGCAAGCGTCATCTCAGGTGTACGCACCACCCGACCTGGCGGGGTTATACACACTACACGACGTGTCTCTAAATGGGCGTTTGTTTTAAAAGAAGCTGCCGTATTACCAGTCTGAAGTTCTCTCTTGCTTTCTTCTCTTTGGCGAGAAGTCTGTGACGAAACTTGCCTCTACCACAGGCTCGACAAAGTGGCAGCTCACTCTTTGTCCCCCTGTGGCAGGATCGGCAGGGTTCGGGGACCTTTCTATCCTGTCTACTTTTTAACAAGTGAACCTTGCAATAAGTCCCAATACAAGATTGAACACATAAGCCTATTTCGCCGATCTTCAGTCACTGACAATTATTGTGACCGTACATCGTGCAATAGGTACCTCATATATATATACTCTACTAGAGACATGTCTAAATGGTTCCTTCTAACACAGTAGAGCCCGGATACCGACGCGTCGGTGCATTGGCCCCTCCAGGGTTTAATTTTACGAGAAAGGACGGTCGGAGCCGCGGCGGGCCTCCCGGCGTACATCATTTTTGTGCGAGCGCTCTGCATTTAAACCTTGATACAACGCACCGCGCGTGACCGATTGGCGATGGTAAAAAAGTTTTGAGCCACGGTGTTTTTGTACAAAATAAGAAGAACCTGGTGGCCTGGCCTGTGAGTAATAATATGACAAAGTGCTGTGCAACATTGTCAATAGAATCGACTCGCTTCGCTGCCTATGGCCGCTTCAAATGTGTGTCAGGGACTAGCAGCCTGGAAGAACCTGCTGGCCTCGCCTGTGAGTGATAATAGGTGAAACTGCTGTGCAACATTGTAAATAGAATCGACTCGCTTCGGTGTCTCAGCGCGCTTCAGGTGCGCGTCAGTGCGTAGCAGCCCGGTATGCCATCGCTGCTTTTACGAAATACTCGCCGTGCTGTAGACTGCCCCGTAGACTGGTAAGAATCACAACACAGTGGATGTAAACATATCGTCCGTTTCTGCAGCGCGTGATGGTTTAACCATTCGTAAAACGGCAACCGTACGATTTTCTACTATTTGATAACCTAGGAATTGTTACATTTGTGATCATATAATTTGTGAATGGTTGCTGACTAACTGTACCAAAATGGGAGTTGATATATGTACATGAAGAACAATAATTGGACATTTCCACTTGTTTTCAAAGTCTAGCAGGACTAGAAACAAAAAGCTATTGGGGATTAGTCCCCTCACCTTACTGTGCACCACCTGGGCTATAGTTGCCTTAAACCTCTTTGCATGTAGGCAGATGAATGAGGTCAATGGAGCATGCAGTCCTGCACACAACAAAACCAACGATGGCAGTGGTATATATTCAATCATTGGCATAGATGCAGATAAAAAAGCAATATTATACCCTCCCACTGTCTCTGTTCTATCTTTTGCTCATATTAATGTAAACAGTTTTGATGTTGAGGGTCGGATAGATTAAATAAGACATCTTTATCAAAGAAAGCCTTTTGATGTTAGTGGCTTTAATGAAATAAAACTCCCTAATGATATGTCCCACTAGTAACTTTCATATTGACGGATATGAATTATTCTGTGTTGATAGGAAAAAAGTGGGTAAAAATCCAGGAGGAGGACGTGCTCTCTATATTAGTGACAATGTAAACTTTGATGAAAAATCAGAACTGAAACCATAAGAACTTGAAGGTATCTGTGGAGTAGTCACATTCCCAAACAAACATAACATTATTGTTGCTAATATACACACACGCGCAATGAGAATGAGAAATTCAAAAACTTTAACATTGATGACTTTTGTAATGATTTAGACCTTTGTGACTGGGTTTCTATTGTGCTGTTTGAGGATGTGGATGAGACTTAAGGAGATTTAAGGATCTCTTTACACATGTCTGTAACATGCACTGCCCGTTTGCATTCATTCTAAATCTCTTTCTGAAATCTGGCAAGTTTATCACTATATGGAAGCATGCAAAGTGTTGCCACTTTACAAATCAGGTCCATATCTGGGTCTAGTCTGCGACAAAACAGAAACGCTAAGTTCAAAGAGCTAGGCTGGCTATCATTACAACAAAGATAGGATTTTCGTAATTGCGTTTTTAGGTACAAATGTTTGAATGGTCTAGCACCACAATATTTGTGTGATATATTTACATCAAGTAGTCACTCCTATAATAGTAGAAATGCCTCACAGCCAGAACCACCTAAAGCCAGAACTGCCAACTATCAAAATAGTTTCAGTGTATCCGGTTTGAAGTTATGGAATAGCTAGCCACAGGACATTCAAAACAGACAATCTGTTGCAAGCTTCAAGAAGTCACTACACAAATATTTGAGTGCCACCCCATTATTTTAAATATTCTCTGTTTTTATAAATTTTATTATTTAATTTTTTTATTTCAATCAAAAATAGTGTGTAACAAAGAATGTTACCGAGTAAAAATAAAATTATCAATCAATCAATTTCAATCAATCAATCAACAGCCTTATTGCACGACCAGGCGTCGACCACACAAACCCTACCCCTTACATTCTTCCCAAATTGCTAAACAAGCAAAAGAACAAACAATAATTCGAAAAGCATTGCAATTTGCTTAGGTACATAAAGATTCAGCACGGAGAAGAGGAAGTGGGTATTTCACTCGTATGGAAAAAGAAACTATTTCCAATTGTGTTGGTGTCTAATTTGGCGAAACTTATTGCTATGCTTTCGCGAACATCTAGTATTGTGTTTGGTGTATTTATATAGCTAGATATCTATCAAGGTGTGTCCCATCATATATAATATGCAGAATCTTCTGACTTTTCTTGTCTAGGGGGTTTCCCATCCAATGTCTGTAAGGAGTAACTAACTATTACTAATTAACTGATTACTTTGTGTAATTGCATGCATGCAAACATTTGTAAAAGCAAAAGTAGCAGGTAACGTGTGGCAACGCCTCGCGGCGGAGGGTTCGGGAGGTGGTTTCCTTCCAACATGCGGATTTTGTAATTAGGTTCTTTTCGGTGTCTATTTATTTTCCACGTAACTGCAGCCTGGAGTATCATAGCAATGTGGCATGCATCCCAACCTTTTGAACTTTGCATCCGGGGTATTTCCAGGATTAGGGGAGAGCGCTGCACAATTTGGCTTCTGATGCATTCTGATTCAGGAAATTTATTAAACATAAGTTTCTTCTGAAATTTCACGATTTTTACTTTAGTAAATGCCATTCATAATACAAACCTGAAATTATATAAACAGATGAAAGCGGTGGTTTATCTCACATTCATGAGTCTGTTCCAACTGGCGAACTGTTCCGCATAGCGAAGGCATGCGCTCTGTCGTTGTAATTATTATAATAATTATTACTGTTATTAGTGTAGTGCTGGGCGGGAGCTCTGCTGGCATTTCAGGAAGATTTACAGTGTTGGACGGGAGGCGGGAGGTAGACGGTGATTTTCGGTTGACTCCCAGTCAGTAGAGTTACGATGCTTGATGTGGCATTGCGGCTTCAAAGGGTAATCAAATAGCGTTAGTAAAAGAATAGTGTAGATTGCATTAAAAAAAATACTAGTTCTCCAAGAGGACGATAAATGAATGGAACAGTCCCGAACAGATTATCTACTGATTGTGTTAATGCCATCAGTATGAGTATGTTTGAATATAAAATGTGAGACCCTTGCCTCCCTCCGCTCAGAGGAAAGTGGAAGGTTGAGACCCTTGCCTCCCTCCGCTAAGAAGAAAGTGGAAGGTTGAGACCATTGCCACCCTCCGCTCAGAGGAAAGTGGAAGGTTGAGACCATTGCCTCCCTCCGCTCAGAGGAAAGTGGAAGGTTGAGACCCTTGCCTCCTTCCCCTCAGAGGAAAGTGGAAGGTTGAGACCCTTGCCTCCTTCCCTTCAGAGGAAAGCGGAAGGTAGATACCCTTGCCTCCCTCCGCTCAGAGGAAAGTGGAAGGTTGAGACCCTTGCCTCCTTTCCTCAGAGGAAAGTGGAAGGTTGAGACCCTTGCCTCCCTCCGCTCAGAGGAAAGTGGAAGCTTGAGACCCTTGCCTCCCTCCCTTCAGAGGAAAGCGGAAGGTTGAGACCCTTGCCTCCCTCCCCTAAGAGGAAAGCGGAAGGTTGACACCCTTGCCTCCCTCCGCTCAAAGGAAAGTGGAAAGTTGAGACCCTTGCCTCCTTCCCTTCAGAGGAAAGCGGAAGGTTAAGACCCTTGCCTCCCTCCGCTCAGATGAGAGTGGAAGGTTGAGACCCTTGCCTCCTTTCCTCAGAGAAAAGTGGAAGGTTGAGACCCTTGCCTCCCTCCCCTCAGAGGAAAGTGGAAGGTTGATACCCTTACCTCCCTCCGCTCAGAGGAAAGTGGAAAGTTGAGACCCTTGCCTCCCTCCGCTCAGAGGAAAGTGGAAGGTTGAGACCCTTGCCTCCCTCCGCTCAGAGGAAAGTGGAAGGCTGAGACCCTTGCCTCCCTCCGCTAAGAAGAAAGTGGAAGGTTGAGACCATTGCCACCCTCCGCTCAGAGGAAAGTGGAAGGTTGAGACCATTGCCTCCCTCCACTCAGAGGAAAGTGGAAGGTTGAGACCCTTGCCTCCTTCCCCTCAGAGGAAAGTGGAAGGTTGAGACCCTTGCCTCCTTCCCTTCAGAGGAAAGCGGAAGGTTAAGAACCTTGCCTCCCTCCGCTCAGATGAGAGTGGAAGGTTGAGACCCTTACCTCCTTTCCTCAGAGGAAAGTGGAAGGTAGATACCCTTGCCTCCCTCCGCTCAGACGAAAGTGGAAAGTTGAGACCCTTGCCTCCCTCCGCTCAGAGGAAAGTGGAAGGTTGAGACCCTTGCCTCCCTCCGCTCAGAGGAAAGTGGAAGGTTGAGACCCTTGCCTCCCTCCGCTAAGAAGAAAGTGGAAGGTTGAGACCATTGCCACCCTCCGCTCAGAGGAAAGTGGAAGGTTGAGACCATTGCCTCCCTCCGCTCAGAGGAAAGTGGAAGGTTGAGACCATTGCCTCCCTCCGCTCAGAGGAAAGTGGAAGGTTGAGACCCTTGCCTCCTTCCCCTCAGAGGAAAGTGGAAGGTTGAGACCCTTGCCTCCTTCCCTTCAGAGGAAAGCGGAAGGTTAAGACCCTTGCCTCCCTCCGCTCAGATGAGAGTGGAAGGTTGAGACCCTTACCTCCTTTCCTCAGAGGAAAGTGGAAGGTTGATACCCTTGCCTCCCTCCGCTCAGAGGAAAGTGGAAAGTTGAGACCCTTGCCTCCCTCCGCTCAGAGGAAAGTGGAAGGTTGAGACCCTTGCCTCCCTCCGCTCAGAGGAAAGTGGAAGCTTGAGACCCTTGCCTCCCTCCGCTCAGCGGAAAGTGGAAGGTTGAGACCCTTGCTTCCTTCCCCTCAGAGGAAAGTGGAAGGTTGAGACCCTTGCCTCCCTCCGCTCAGAGGAAAGTGGAAGGTTGAGACCCTTGCTTCCTTCCCCTCAGAGGAAAGTGGAAGGTTGAGACCCTTGCTTCCTTCCCCTCAGAGGAATGTGGAAGGTTGAAACCCTTGCCTCCCTCCGCTCAGAGGAAAGTGGAAGGTTGAGACCCTTGCTTCCTTCCCCTCAGAGGAAAGTGGAAGGTTTAGATCGTTGCCTCCTTCCCTTCAGAGTAAAGGGGAAGGTTGAGACCGTTGCCTCCTTCCCCTCAGAGAGTAAACTTAGTACTATTGTACATTTAAATACTCCCATCAGCATCAAATCCCTAGAATCTATCAACTAGCCTGGTTAATATTATTGCACCTTCCAGTTACCAGCCGACGGTATTCAGCCTACAACGCACAGGGATGCCATTAGCAGCCTGATAAGATCTGACAACACTTGATTCTCGCCTAAATTTACTGTATTTCACGTAGTTCACAGTTCCTGCTCTGTCGTAAATGTGTCATGGCAGTACCAGAGTCGCTCCTGATAAAAATTAAGGGACGTGGGTTATAAATTCACACATTTTGTACTAATTCGTCATACACTGAATTTCCTTGTTACTTGATTTTTCGAATAAACAATCCCTGACTCCCGATCCAGAAAGATGCAGTGCAGATGCAACTGCATCGGTCAGATCTAAAAGGCATCGGTCAGATGCAACTGCATCGTGACGTGCCGCTTTGTGTATAATTCTTAGATAGAAAATTACGAGACGTGGGTGTCGCGCATTCTTCCTTGTCGTGCAACACTGAAATGATGATGCTGCTGAACAACGGTTCGGACCAGAATTTATTTATAAATTCATATATTTTGTATTAATTCGTAGTACATTGAATTTCGTTATATGTTACTTGTCTTATCGAATAAACTAATCAGATAAAACTGCAGTTCAGATGCAAATGCATCGGTCAGATATAAAAGGAATCGGTCAGATACAACTGTTTCGTGACGTGCGTCAAAGCGAATGTTTGAAGACAGATTTTGCCGACTCAAGCGTCATATATACCTACACAGTTCACACAAAACCAGGCTCTGAACGGCTAACCGTGGTCTACATCAAATAGGCGGTAGGACCTCGGTTAGCAGGTATGTATTCTGGACAATGTCCTCGGTTGACACATTTTACGTTTGCGTATATATGAAAGCACAGTGTAATAAGAAATATTGAATCTGTCAGATCTTAGGCATATATTTTGCACTGTGCTGCATCGTTGAAGATGTTAATTTGTAACGAAATAATAAATAACGTATTAAACGTTCACAAATGATACGTGCATAATAGAACTTTCAGTACACAATTTACAGAATCGCTCCTGATAAACATTACCGGACGTGGGTTATAAATTCACACATTTTGTATAAATTCGTAGTACACTGACTTTCCTTATATGTTACTTGTTTTGTCGAATAAACTATTCAGATACACCTGCAGTTCAGATACAACTGAAGTTCAGATACAACTGCAGTTCAGATACAACTGCAGTTCAGATGCAACTGCGTCGTTCAGATCTAAAGGAATCGGTCAGATGCAATTGCATTGTGACGCGCGTCAAAGCGAGTGTTTGAAGAGAGATTTTGCCGACTCGAGAGTCATATATACCTATATAGTTCACACAAAACCAGGCTCGGAACGGCTAACCGTGGTCTACATCAAATAGGTCGTAGGACCTCGGTTAGCAGGTGTGTATTCTGGCCAATGTCGTCGGTTGACACGTTTTACGTTTTGCGTATGTATGAAAGCACAATGTAACAAGAAATATTGAATCTGTCAGATGTGAGGCATATATTTTGCCCTGTGGTGCACTGTTGAAGATGTTAATTTGTAATGAATTAATAAATAACGTATTTAACGTTCATTAAACAAATGATACGTACATATTGAACTTTCAGTACATAATTTATACATACATTAAAATTGTTATGTTAATGACAACAATACATTGATACTGAGAACATGCCAAAAGCTTCGAGTCTAAACAATGCGTAGCGGATGCCATATTAATATTGGGCATGTCAATGAAGTATCAGCCGAATATTACGTCGGTGAAGTGAATATAGTATTTTGTGGAAGATCTTTGCTGACACTACATTAAAAAAACGGATGCGTAATACCAAAAAGCTCTATCCAAGATTCGTAAATGTGTCATGGCAGTATCAGAATCGCTCCTGATAAAAATTACCGGACGTGGGTTATCAATTCATATATTTTGTACCAATTCGTAGTACACTGATTTTCCTTATATGTTACTTGACTTGTCGAATAAACTATTGAGATACAACTGCAGTTCAGATACAACTGCAGTTCAGATACAACTGCAGTTCAGATACAACTGCAGTTCAGATGCAACTGCATCGGTCAGATCTAAAGGAATCGGTCAGATGCAATTGCATTGTGACGCGCGTCAAAGCGAGTGTTTGAAGAGAGATTTTGCCGACTCGAGAGTCATATATACCTACACAGTTCACACAAAACCGTGGTCTACATCAATTAGGTCGTAGGACCTCGTTTAGCAGGTGTGTATTCTGGCCCATGTCTTCGGTTGACACGTTTTACGTTTTGCGTATGTATGAAAGCACAGTGTAATAAGAAATATTGAATCGGTCAGATGTGAGGCATATATTTTGCCCTGTAGTGCACTGTTGAAGATGTTAATTTGTAATGAATTAATAAATAACGTATTAAACGTTCATTAAACAAATGATACGTACATATTGAACTTTCAGTACACAGTTTATACATACATTAATATTGTTATGTTAATGACAAAAATATATTGATACTGAGAACATGCCAAAAGCTTCGAGTCTAAACAATGCGTAGCGGACGCCATCTTAGTATTTGGCATGTCAATGAAGCACCTTGTGGGATTTCATGTTAAGTATTTCCTCTCTCCGAATTCATATTAGCATACCCATGCCAGCCGAATATTACGTCGGTGACGTGAATATAGTATTTTGTGGAATATCTTTGCTGACACTTAATTCACAAGACGAATACGTATTACCAAAAAACGTCGCCATCAAAGATGCGTAAATATGTCATGGCAGTATCAGAGTCGCTCCTGATAAAATTATAGGACTTGGGTTATAAATTCACATATTTTGTATTAATACGTAGTACGCTGAATTTCCTTATGTGTTACCTTTCTTGTCGAATTAGTTATTCAGATACAACTGCAGTGCAGATGCAACTATATCGGTCAGATCTAAAAGGAATCGGTCAGGTGCAACTGCATCGAGACGTGCGTTAAAGCGAGTGTTTGAAGATAGATTTTGCCGACTCGAGAGGCATATATACCTACACAATTCACACAAAACCAGGCTCGGAACGGCTAACCGTGGTCTACATCAAATAGGCGGTAGGACCTCGGTTAGCAGGTGTGTATTCTGGCCAATGTCCTCGGTTGACACGTTTTGCGTATATATGATAGCACAGTGTAACAAGAAATATTGAATCGGTCAGATATGAGGCATATATTTTGCCATGTGCTGCACCGTTGAAGATGTTAATTTGTAATGCATTAATAAATAATTTATTAAAATTTCGTCAAACAAATGATGCGTACATATTGAACTTTAAGCACACAATTTATACATACGTTGATAAATATTGTTATGTTAATGGAAAACATGCATTGATACTAAGAACATGCCAAAAGCTTCGAGTCTAAACAATGCGTAGCGGATGCCATATTAATATTGGGCATGTCAATGAAGTATCTTATCGGATTTCATGTTAAGTATTGCCTCTCTCCGAATTCATATTTGCATACCGACGCTAGCCGAATATTACGGCGGTGACGTGAATATAGTATTTTGTGGAAGATGTTTGCTGACACTTCATAAAAAAACGGATGCGTAATACCAAAAAGCTCTATCCAAGATTCATAAATGTGGCATGGCAGTATCAGAGACGTTGATAAAAATTACGGGACGTGAGTTATAAATTCACACATTTTGTATTAATTCGTAGTACTCTGAATTTCTTTATATGTTACTTGTCATCGCCATCCAAGCACATTTCTCGTTTAATCCGTGGATGATCTCAGTCAGTCAGTGATCAAGTCCCAGCATATAACACGGGCGGATCCATATCCAGAAAAAGTACGTGCCTAGTTTCCAAAGAAGACAGTAGGTGGTACCCGCATACACCGATGCGCCGACACACATGCGCAATCACGTACCCACGCACCTACCCACCACCCAAACATCCACCCAACTACATACGCACACACGCGCACACGCACACAAGGCACGTTACGACACTGCCTTGCAATCAGACGAACAGAGTCAAAATCAATCTAATTCGACTTTTCGAGCAGACTGTTCGTTATGTTGCTGTCAATGAATATATTTTCGGAAACTTTAACGTGAAATTTATAACACGTGAAATTCACACCAAACAGATAATGTCGTGTTGAGATATCGATTAACCAGATTCATCTCCATTCGCTGCTGGTGGTATGTGAAAAGTAGGTTGAGTATTCAAAAAAAGTGTTGTCAGCACAATTAATGTATAAACTTGTAGCTACACCACACACTAATGACACTGGATGCAACAAAATAAAGCAATAAGAGATACCTAGGCTAATTGGGACAAAACAGCATATTTCAAGATTGAGTTTCGAATTGATACCCGATCGACAATTTTTAATGCCAACAAAACGTCAAATATCTCCCGCAGATAACAAGTGCATAAATAAATGCATATGGCAATGCATATTTGCGCAACAATACATTTTATAAGGTATCTTTAAATGTTTACAATTTACCCCTATGCTGGGCAAATTGTAATAGCTGCGGGGCAAATTGTAACTTATATGTTTTACCATTGAGACAAAATGTGACACACCAGTATATGCAATTAGTAGCAAGAGATTTTTGACATTGCGGCTACCGAAGAGTCCCGTCCTTAAACGCCGAGGTCGGCCTCGAAGCAACAAGATTAGCGTTGAATGGAAGACATTGCGTTATTTACAGGCGACGCACACGGACTGTAAGTTATGTTTACCCACAGATGTCTATCAATACCTTTCTCACGCGAAGTGACTTTATCAGATCAATGTTTCCGCCAGACCTGTTGCTGCTAGAGCATCGACTGATCTGATTGTCTAGGGCTAACACAAGAGGTTTATTTTAAGAGTTTTCCTTGTCTATGGTTTAGTGAGTGCACGAATAGTTTTTTTGTATCTCTCCACGTTTCATTAGGTCTCCTAAAATGTTTACAATTTACCCCGATGCTGGGCAAGTTGTAACAGCTGCGGGGCAAATTGTAAAATATATGTTTTACCATTGAGACAAAATGTGACACACCAGTATATGCAATTAGTGGCAAGAGATTTTCGACTTTGTCGAGACACCACACATTGTGGTTACCGGCGAGTCCCGTCCATACACGCCGAGTTCGGCCTCGAAGCAGCAGGAGTAGCGTTGAGTAGAAGACATTGCACTGTTTACTGGCGACGCACACGGATTGTATCTTATGTTTACCCACAGATGTCTATCAATACCTTTGTTACGCACCTCACTTGGAACTCAGCTGGCTTTTGTTCGAGAACTACTTAAGTATGCCTTATTCAGCCATGCATATTGTTAAATTATTACTTCCAACCTATTATTAAAAGCCATACGAAGTGGCAGCATCGAATGCAGTGTTGTACACAACCAGCAATGTATTACATTTAACCCTAAACATTGAGACCGTCACGCTAGGGTTTGTGTAACACGCGAAGTGGCTTTACCAGATCAATGTGTCCGTCAGACCTGTCGCTGCTAGAGCCTTGATTGTCTAGGGCTAACACGAGAGGTATCAGAGTTTTCCTTATCAATGAGTGCACGACATGTTTATCCATCTCCCTGCGTGGTATGGTTTACTTCCCCTGGAAAGGCACTAGACAGAGGGAACTAACGGCTTTTTAGGCTTCATCCCAAAGACACAGGCAAAGGAACATATTATGAATTGGTACCGCAGCATTAATGTGTGACCGAATTACCTTATACGGTCACAAGAATCCTTACGATAAGCGCTTGTTCTACACCAATAACATGTATAAAATTTGTGTGGGGGGCTTACTAAGCAGGGAGTTCGAACAGGATGCTGAAAACCTGAGTTGGTATTTGCTGAATTTCCTCTATATATAAGGGTGGCTGTAATAAGATATAACATTTTCAGTAAAAAGATACCGATTTTTTACGTTGAGCGGGTTGAAATACACACACTTTTCCATGGACAGGAGTCACATTCCACAAGTTAAGCAAAATTATACTCTTTTCAAGTTGAAGGAATAAAAGCACTGTTTCATGATATGTCCTGTAGATTAATTTATTGTCATATTATTTCGGTGAATTATTCACTTTAATTAACATTCTTATCTACGCATAAAATATTGTTTTATCACTACATTTATATACCTTAAAGTACGAAATATGAAAGCAATGAGCCTAATGGCGTTGCATGGGTTAACGTGCGTTGGATACAGAAACTAAAGAAAAACGTGGATTTTGTCGGGAGGATGATCCATTGTTGCACTAGCAATGTATATAGTGTTCCCCCTCCCATGGGCACAACTCGGGAAATGACGTAGTGGCTAGTTTTAGTATTGCGATAGTTATATTACTATTGAACTACTATTGCGATAATATATATATATATATATATATATATATATATATATATATATATATATATATATATATATATATATATATATATATATATATAGCTGCAGTTCCAAACATAATTTATTGGTGGCGCCATCGCGTGGCTTTGGATGCAATTGATTTGTATGGTCAATGACGTCACTGCAATGCGGACAGCTATTTCGGGACCGAAAGGGAAGCGCGTGCGACCGTTGAACAATCCCATACGCGCTTCATTTACAAGAACGGCGCGACGCGGTGCGGTGACTGACCAATCCCATGAGCGCTTCACTGACATGAGCAGCCCTTCATACAATTGGTGGTCATGCTTCAGTTTGACTTACTGGTGTGTTACACGAATGTAGGGCATAGTAAGTTTGGTTATAGGACGTTTTAAAAAAATCATACGATCTGACATAAGTGCTTTTGGGCAGGGACATTACCAGGTTTGCTGGTGGAAGCTGTTGAGAGTGAAATGGTGGACTTTTAGATGATTTTAAAAGGCGGACGGATATTTGTGATTTTTTTTGGCCACTAGATACGTGTGCGTCGTAATGCCGCGCCGCCCCCTTCGTTCCGTGGACGGCGCGCTACTAACTGTTCCCTGCCACAAATTTGAACGGTACTGTCGCCGTTCTTATGGAACGCGCTTCCCGAAGACGTGTTAGCGTAGACTAGGCATTCATTTCTTTCTAGTCAGTAAGTGAGGCAGAACTGCTAATGTGAAACATTTCTTTATGGCGTAGTAATGCAATTACACGAGGCAGCTTACTATGATGCTAACTAGACATCTATCATTTGAAACTTTCGGGGTTAAATCATGGCAAGTACTATATGCCGTGCCATCTAATAGTTAAAACATTTATATTCAAATAACAATCTCCTTAATTCATCTTACATGTATGATCAGATATAGTTAATAGAATGCTAAACGTAAAACGCTATGATTTCGCTGTACGATTACCATTGCAAACAGTTCATTTAATGGGTCGACAGTCGACTCGTGGCCCTCGTTGTCGTTTGCTGAAGGCTCTCTGTACTTGGGCAACGTCGGCGCCCCTGTGTGCGAAGGTAGGAACGGGAAGTGGCTGCAATAAGTGTGTTTACTCAGTCTTGCAGACAAGAACTTCATGTCATACGCTTTGCTGCCTCTCACCGACGCGGCACTTCCGTCATGCGTATTAACGTGTCCCGCGAACGCAGTTATTTACCCCGAGACTCAAGGTCGCCCGAAATAGACATAGGTCTGCTTCAACATAGAGGTGCATACTTCCGATCTGTACAGTCGTATTACATAGTATGGTCACCGGTAACTGTGTTGCAGACGAAATGTGATACAACGCTCTAGATTGGAGAACCTAAACCAAACAAATGTCCTTGTTGTCTAAGATCTGCTGGATACATCTGACCATTTATATAACTTTATATACCATGCAACACATTTGAGTTACAAGATCTACTAGTAACATATTTTAGGTATTTTTCGATTCACAAAAGCAAGGCATACATTGTTGAGTATAACCAAACAATTTGTCTTCAGAATGTTGCCACCAGGTCATATATCAGATTGTATAGATCAAGGGACTGTGTTTCTGTAGATACACATGTGTAATTAATCAATTAAACAAGCTAATTTGAAATGTTCATTGTGACAACATGACAAAGTATTGGTTTCCAACATGCTCACTAGATGACGCCGTTTTCGATTTTAAGCATCCTGCTATACTATGAAAATATATCAATAAAATGCAGAATTTACGTGTATTCATGTTTGTAAATCTAGGTTCTTCCTTCACCGGAAGCTAAATATTAAAAATGAGTGCCGTAAATAATTATTTATGTAGTAGAGATTTATCACTGCACGGACGGCGCCATCTTGCGGCCCAAAATGCAGTATTTCCGTCTGAGCAGGGATCAGTTTGCGCAAGGGTTATTTTATGTGGAAGCAGACCTTGTGAAGCCCAGAATGTCGAGAGAGGTTAAATTCCCATGGCAAAGGCTTGCTATATGTCTGAGGTAAGTGACTTTAAACGAATATTATGTAAATCAGTTGTTTTACTTAATGCAGAAATATTTGCACATACCTGAATCATGTGCAAGTAATTAAAATACAAACAATTTATATTGCAATTGTGTTAATGAAACTGCAATAACAAAACTGTATTAATTTTAATACAGTGGACTTCAGTACAAATACATACCTATTGTATGTACAATTATCAACGTATTTGAAAATGAGGAATGGCATATACTATGTGCCGACCTACACATAATCATGCGTATTGACGAGGTCAAAGGAGCCACAGTCCTAGGATACGCCGTAGCCATCTAAAAGGTAATCGCCAGGGTGATGGGAAAGATTCCCGCAAAAATGATAGTGAATATAGGCGTGATAGGGGAGAACGTGTAAAAAAACAAAGACCATGATAACAGTGCCATGAAGGATAGTGATCGCTCCCAGTTTAAATATCACAGTCGGTATCAGGCAGGATATGACTATAGTCGTAGTCCCAGCCCAAGTCCTCGGAATCTTCCCGTCTCCTCCGAACGAATGGGAGAAGGTCTGGATACGTCGTCGTCAAACTAAATTGGGTGAATCCAGTTGGCCATGGATCCACCTCATCCCTACTCCATTTTCAGGGTAATGGTCAACTTACTCAATGGTGTAGTCCATCTTCAAACCATGACATTACTATTGGGAAAAAAATCAAATTCGACTTGCTATCTTCAAATAACAGCACCCCTGGGGCAGACGTGAAACCCTCCTCGCCCTTAGTCAGGAGCCACATCTACACACGTCCAGCTGCACGTAACACATTGTTGATTCTAGCAACTATTTCTAATAAAGACACTTTAATGGTAGTGGACACTGCGGCTCAGATTTCAATGGTCAGCCAGTCATTTATCGACTCATTAGGTCAGATATTTACTATGTCCCCAGGAGGTATAGTTACCAAGAATGCAGAGAATGATTCGTATATGCAGTGTCGCCTAATTAAGGGGTTACCAATAATAATACAGCAAAATATATATCACATTGATGTGGCTGTTGGACCGATAACAGATAATTGTATTTTAGGACTCGATTTTCTACTAGAACATCACATTGTGGTGGATGTAGTAAACGGTGCTGTAACACTTGATGGCGCCACTGTTCATGCCTTGATAAGAAAGGGCCCGACAATGTGCTATAATGTGACCAGAGTATTAGTGACACAACATATTACAATCACACCACGACATAGAGTTTGTGTGACGGTGAATTTCACCAACAAATATTTCAACTAGAGAACAAATTGCTTTAGGACTCTTGTCAGGTATGTTGGTGTTTTATCTAAGAACAGTAGAGATTTTGCGAAGTTCACTCTGTTGCACCATCGCATAAGAACTTATAATGAGGATCCCGTCAGAGAATGACTGAGGTGCACTCCATTAAAGTTTCAGGAGGAAGAGGAGACGACACTAACTGACACGCTGGAGGCTCAGGTTATGAAGCCATCCACATAAGATTGGGCATCGGCACCAGTCTTAGTAAGGAAAAGGACGGGGAATTGAATGTCAAAGGTGTGAAAGGTGCCTATCCACTGCCACTGAGGAGTGCATTGATATATTGGCGGGTACTTTGTGGTTTCTTACACTAGACCTGGCGGCGGGTTTTGGAAAATATTTGCTGACGAACGCGATAGTCATAAGACTACATTCCTGACTAAGTGTGGTCTGTTTGAACATATCAGAATGGCCCAGGGCTTGTGCAATGCAGCCGCGACGTTTCAACGAGTTATGCACCTGGTATTGCGTGGTCTCGCGTGGAGCAAGATACTTGTCCATTTGGATGATGTAATTGTGCTGGGAAAGAGCTTTGAGGAGTCTCTTGAAAATCTGGAGAAAAGTGCTCAACAAGCTCAACTGCACATAAGGCAGGGCCCAACAAAATGTGTACACAATAACAATCCCAAAAGCAAAAGGTTTATAACGTAAATGGTGACAGATGGCATAATTAATGTAAACTCCAGACCATAGTCAAAGACAAAACATCCCGAAGTAACCGTAGAAACGGCAGCTCATTCCACAATCCGCGAAAGGGCAAAGCTTAACATATCGCCCACAATCAAGGCAAAACGAAAAGATACGACGCTAATACATTAACGCTATCAGTGACACATCGCCCACACTTCCACAACACTGCCAGATCGCAGACTTTGGTTTTGGCTAGCTATGCTGGACTATTTTGAGATAATTAAGTAATTGTAAAATATAAGTTATTAAGATACATCACGGTATCAGTTGCATGGGTGTATGCTAATTAGTTTTCATGGTACAGCACTTTAAAGACACCCCCGTGAACATTTTCAAAACTTATTTGTTTCTATTTTGATCAAAATAGTGTGCATTGCCTAAGATATAGACAAATATTAATTTTAACTTCTTTTACCTAAGAGATAGACTAATATTAATTTTAACTTCTTTAGCATATTCTGGAACTATTACATTTTGTCAACCTATTGATGGTCAAAACATAACTGTAGCTTCATTGTTTTGCCTGTAACAGAGTTGCAAACAATGAAAAATGTGACCAATTTGACCACATTATCGTTTTATCGTGTTATCGTTTTAAATACGATACACAATCATGCATTGAATAATGACTTTATCCATATGCTATACACATATGTGTTGTCTGTGCTGCTGTTTCTTTAATAGATAACTGGGAATGTGTTATATAGATACATACACATGTGTAATTAATCAATTAAACAAGATAACTTGAAATGCTCATTGTGACAACATGAACAAGTATCGGTTTCTAAAATGCTCGCTAGATGGCGACTTTTCCATTTTAAACATCCTGCTGGACTATGAAAATCTATCAATAAAATGCAGAATCTACGTGTATTCATGTTTGTAAATCAAAGTTCACCCTTCACCGGACGCTAAATATTAAAAATTAGTGCCATAAATCATTAATTATGGTTTTACAAACAGTGGTGGACAGGCATTTCCTGATCGTTGCGATTCTGCGAATGTGACAGTATGCAACCTGGCAGACGCAGCGTATGAGCTCCGCCATTGACATTAGGACGAACCAGCCACATACATCAATGATTAAGTCAACAGGAGGTTGCGATTATGCGCAGCGGAAAAGGCGACGGCTTCAGTTTTGGGCTCGTAACGAAGAATGTTGTGGGACACCATCCATGACTTTACATCGGCGGTACATCGCGATGTGCGGTCAGTGGCAGTTGTAGCATGCGCTGCTGATCACGTGGAAATTCAACATACAGCTGGGTATCGTCAGCATACAGGTGGATTTCGAAGTTGAGCACCAGATTGTAAAAAAAACAAGGGTCCCAGCAGTACACAAAGGGCCCCTGCGGTACACCGAAGTATAAATCAACATCACCTCACTTCTTGAGGTGATGTTATCGACTTTGACAGCTTGCGTTTGCTGCGAAAGGTACAACTGTATCCAGCGGTGTGCTTTGTTACGTATGTCAATTTCGTGCAGTTTATCTAGAAGCAGACGATGTTCGACCGTATAGAAGTTTTGATATCGCATGCAAGGCGCATGCCTAATTTTCAATCAGAAACCGACACAGTTGTCCAGCCTAACATCGCAGTAATAAAAAAATGCCACTATTGACTTTGAACGCCACTGTTTGTCATGGCGAGACTTTCTAATTGCGACCGAGAGCGTGCCGTGTGTCGTCTGTAGGCGGGACAGTCGATAGTAGAGGTAGCGCATGCCTTTGGGTGCAGTAAACACAGGACACAAGTTCAACAAAATGAGTCCGTGGCCGATCTCCCAAGGTCAGGGACACCTCGTTTGACGTCACTCGCAGAGGACCGACACATCCGGTTGCCTCATCTACGTCATAGATTTGCGACTGCAACCGCCACCAGTGGGCAAGTCTTTAGAAGAAGGGTGACAGTGAAGATCTCCGAAATCGTCTGGTCCCGGCAGGCAGGAATTCGCACCAGGAGACCCTAAGTTGGACCAACCTGTGTACCATCAACAGCAACTTAATTTAGGTTGTAGCATATCAATTATTTTACAGACAGTTTCTTCGTCATCTGGTTTAACTTGAAAGACTTGCCTACTTGGATTGGTTAGACAGTTGTTTTAGATAGTTGATGGTAGTGAAGAATTGTTTGCAATAACAAGTTCGTTAGTTACTGTAAACCCATTTATATTAAAAGGTTCGGGTAATTGTTTTCGCTGACTGGTTTTGCCAATAATCTCTAATAACTGAAGAGGAATTCTAAACGTACAACGATGATTTTTACGCTGTACATTTAGCTACGGAGACGACTCTCTACAGGTCAACAGTCTAAAATTCGTAGTTTGCTGAAGACTTCCAGCACTTTGTTACTGTCGGCGGCCCTGTGTACGAAGGAAGGAACGGGACGTGGCTGCAACAGTCGTGTTTGCTCAGTGTTCCTGATAAGAACTTGATGTCGTACGCCTTGCTGACTCTTATCGAAATTTCACTTTCGTCCTGCTCAGCAACGTGGGACGCAAATGCAGTTATGCCCCGAGATTCACGGTCGCCTGAAATAGATATAGGCGTGCTCCAACATACATGGTCAATACAACAAGTAGGCACCCATAACCCGCATTCTTACTTCTAGTACGTCGTACTTAGTACATAACTGTGTCAACGTCAATGTTGAATAGTGAAGATTAATCTGGTTTGTAGGGGACAAGATGCCGTACAACGCTCTAGATGGGAGAAACTAGGCATTATTAGCAATAATTACTGTGGGTAAATATTATAATTATTGGTTTTATGTACCTTGAAAACAAATACATATAAAATGTAGAACGAGTAGTAGCCTTTACATAACAGCAATATGTTTGGTTATGCTAAAAGTTGATCCAAGTAGTGCATAAAACAGGCAAACGAAGACAATAATTAAAAAGTATCTTAACATGCTTTATTGCGAATGAATGAGATCTCTGTTGAACAATTCAAAACAATCATACAAATTTGAAAAGATGTGATACCCAAATATGAAGTAAATAGAAAGTAAGAGCTGCCTAACGATTAATCAAGTAGAATGGCATCATATACGAATAATGTTTTATAGTCTTACCAGGCACAATATTGTCGAGTACACATCCAACGAAGCCTCCGACAAACATAGCCGTGGTTAGTAGTGCGGTCAGAACTTGGTCTAGTTCAAAATAACCTGAAACATATAGAGATATCACAAATTGGCATTGATCAATCGCATCGTATATTGACCACATTTATTCGATAAAATATCATTATATTTACAAAATGTTCGTGTGTGCAGTGTGACATTTAGTGCACTACTCACTCAAAGGGCTGATCGATAGATGGTGGTAGAGTCATAAATGATGGAAAATGTTCTGTTTCATCATGTCCGTCTTCGTTCTGTTTCACCATGTTGTTACATGTTCTATTTAATCATATTGGTCCTTGTTCTATGTTTATATTGTCCCTTGCCCTGTTTCATCATGTCGAACCTTTTTATTATATTGCTCCCTGTTCTATTTCATCATGTTGGGCATTGTTCTCTATCGTAGCGTTGATCTTTGTTCTGTTTCATCATATAAATCGTTGTTCTCTTACATCACGTGAGTTTTTCTCTCTTCCATCCTGTTGATACTTGTTCTGTTTAATCATATTGATAGTTGAACTGTGTCATCATGTTGGTCCTTGTTCTCCTCTCCTTTGTCGTGTTGAAATTTGTTCTGTTTCATCATGTTGGTCCTTGTTCTTTTTCATAAGGTAGATCCTTGTTCTGTTTCATCATTCCCATCCCTGTTCGGTTGCATCGTGATGGTCCTTTATCTGTTCCATCATGTTGGTCCTTGCTATGTTTCATCAAGTTCTATTTCATCATGATGTTCCTTGTTTTGTTTCATCTTGTGGCTCCATGTTCTTTTTTATCATATTGTTCTTGTTCTGTTTAATCATGTTTGTCATTGTTCTGCTTTATCTTATTGGTTCTTACTCTGTTCCATCGTTTGCCCCCCTTCCTTCTGTGCAGTCATGTTGGTTATTATTCTCTTCTATTATGTTGGACCTTGTCCTATTTTATAAAGTTGCTTATAAAACCTGTCCTGTTCTATCATGTTGTTCCTTGTTCTGTTATATCATGTGTTATGCTACTAATATATTTATTTATCCAATATATCTGATATGTCAGTATGTTATTACAATTATATATTATTATATCAAATAAAGGAGTGTCGTTCAGACATGCTGACGACATTTTGGATCAACAATTAAGCATAAAGATATAGGACCAGGCATAAGCAACAATGTGGAAGTACATCAGATATGAAGGCCAACGTTTTGTTCAACCTAATGTATGCACATTGCGAAGCAAGCACATACCGGTTTTGATGGCTCCTGGGTGCTGTTCCAACCACGGCGGCAACATCATGCCCAGCATCATGGCGATACCGAGAATCATGAGGTTCCGTGCCACTCGCATGTCGATCAGGTTGATGTTTGACAACGCAGTCGAGATGATCATTCCCAGTCCGATGACAAACAATGCCCCGATCACCGGCTCAGGTATGCTGGCGAAAACGGCGCCGACTTTGCCAAACAAGCCACATACCATAAGCAAGACACCGACCACTTGCCACGTGAACCGAGCAGCCATCTACAACAGTCGCAGCAGTTGGGTGGACGGCATAGACGACACAACAAGTTCGCTTGTGCTTCATATTGATACCGGAGCATTCGTCGGAATGTTGGCGGCGATATATATATATATATACACACACGCACACGCACACGCACACGCACACGCACACGCACACGCACACGCACACGCACACGCACACGCACACGCACACGCACACGCACACGCACACGCACACGCACACGCACACGCACACGCACACGCACACGCACACACACACACACACACACACCGACCATCAAGTTATTAATGTTGCTATTCCTCGTTGCTATATATTAGTGAAGATATATTCAGTGAAGAATAACACCATATCGCCTACCCCCGTGACGCCGATGAAGCCAATCACGGTGCTGTAGGTCGACGTGCCATGACAGACCCCGAAGAATCCAAACAGTACGTTGGCCAGTCCGTCGATGGCGATGCCGCGGTTGATACCATGTTGAGGTGGCGATGGCAGGGCACATATGCGAGCTATCCCGTAGCCAACTCCGACCTTCTCGATAATCGTGGCGATGGTCGCCGCCAACATTCCGACGAAGGCTCCGGCACCAAACGTCGGCCACCCGAATTGACCTATGGAGAGCACAGGGAACGATTATATTTGTTTTCGGTGATGCATATTCGACTAATTGACCATTTTATTTTAATATCACAAATCTCGTACATGTTTAATTGCGTAATTATGGAGTGTTTATACGCTCTTTTTTAAAGTCCACCAATTACTGCCAATATTTTTACTAACCACATTAAAGTTGTAATGCATTAAATACATGTATGATACATAGACAAAATAAATTACTTAACTAGTATCCCGAATGGTCATTTACGCGCAAGCGCGCACGCTCACATGCACTCACTCACGCACACACGCACGCACGCACGCACGCACGCACGCACGCACGCACGCACACACACACACACACACACGCACGCACGCACGCACGCACGCACGCACGCACGCACACACACACACACACACACACACACACACACACACACACACACACACACACACACGGTCGCACGCATGCTCACACACATTATACATTATAATATACAACACCAGTTATGAACTAGCGTACGCACACACGCTTACACATATTATACATTATAATATGCAGCACCAGTCACCGGAGAGGAAGTTGTAGTAATATATCGACGCCACCTACCGGGGTACGGCAGGTATATCCAACTGGCCATGGTGATTGTAGACAATTTGGAGTCTGTGCGAGCCTTGTAGTTGGGGTGGCTTGGATCGTCCGGGAAGAAATTGGTGATTGTTAAGATATGGGCGATAATCCAACATATAATGACGGCAAGGGCCAGCTGAAAACAAAGTTGATCTAATATGAATATTCTCAACGGTGACCTATGTAAATCTGAACACGAATAAAAACAGTTCATTTGCAGTAGCTGAACATTATACGTTCATTCCACGAAATTGTTATATCCGTGCACACCAAAATTAGATAGTGATCGAAAAGCAGTGCGAATAAACTATCAATTGCGTTTGTGTCTTCACTCTTCACAAGTTCGCACACACGTTCGCATCCATACTAACACGTACACACGCATGTACACACGCAATACACACCGCACGTAGCCAACATAACAATCAGCCTACAACAACTCCCTACACATAAACAACACGACACAGCACACCACACCAAATAGATATGTCCAGGTGCCGTCTGAAATGTCCTGCATGTCTCGGTTAACGTACCGCGAATAACTGAAACACGGGGTAAGTTTCCGTGTGGCATCCTTCCGTACGATTCCACGTAGGCAGAGGCAGACGGACTTTGCGGAGTCCCAGCGAAAACCCACATATTAGCGCCACTCCACTGAAACAGCGACACGCCCGAAATAATCACTTATTTGGACATTCGAGAGAACCGTGGATAATTATGTAATCATTATTTGAAAAGCATGTGTAGTGTTTTTACAACAGCATATATATATAAGAGGCGGTATCGCATCTTAGTGGAGTCATGTCTACATTACCGATGTAGGGTTTCCGATTCCTGAAATTTACTTATCTTCCTCAACGTAATATACACATCTTTACTATCCGGGAGAAGGCTCTGTTGAACAATGCTCCTTTCTCGCAACACACCACATCTACACTATCCGAGAGAGGGCGCCGTAGAACAATGTTCTTTCTCGCCATTCACCACATTGATACTATCCGAGAGAGGGCGCCGCTGAACAATAACCTTTATCGCTACTCACCACATCGACAATATTCGAGAGAGGGAATCGATGAACAATGTTCGCTTCTCACTACTTACCACATCGACACAATCCAGCTGCTTTGGCACGCATTAGTTGCCGCGCTGACCATTGACAGTCCGACGAGACTGATCGTTGGGATGATGGTCAAGGGTCCAATGAACCGCATGAGTGTCCCAATGATACCAGAACATCCAATGAACACTTGAACGAGCGACGCCAGAATCAGACCTCCGGAAAGCTGAAGAACATGTTTTAGTTCACTTCATGTGAGACTTGTGCAGCATATTGGCACCCATTTATTGTGTACGACACCAAACATACCTTATTTAGATTGTGTAGTGTTTGGTGGCTTTTTACCCATAAGTTTAATGCAAAAGAGAAAAGGTGCTTATCAATTATACAATAATAATAATGGTTAATATAATTGCAACCAAAATATGACAAAATATTATGAAATATATTCACTGATTATGATGAGGACGATAATGAAGATTGATGAAGATGACAATGAATGATATTTATATAGTTATTGTTAGGATATTATATATATATACATATTTATATATATATATATATATATATATATATATATATATATATATATATATATATATATATATATATATATATATATATATATATATATATATATATACATATATATATATATATTATAATGATATAATCTGGCTCTATGCTACAGTTATATAGTACATATTCTAACAATCTAGCCTTCATATCTACTGTACCTCGGCAATTCGTACATTCCACGGTTCGACATCGCCAGACGTTATGTTTCCGCCGTATTGAGCTTGTGTGACTGCATCGAACAGGACAATGTCATTAGATATATAAATGCAATGTAGTGAGAAACTGGAAGGTCGGCCGACGTTGACATATCCCGGAGGACTGCGAGGGTTGTCAATGTATCGGAGCAGTAATCAATAACACGTAATTGCACCGTCTAAACGAACTATTGGGAAATTCGTGTATTTATTACGTGCTCAATACAACGTACACAATTTATAAGAAAATAAACATGATGTTCCAGTAATACTAACCATTGTGATCAGGTAAATGTTGCGGACATTGCCACTGCTTCGTTGACATCATCGCAAGAACGGGAGAAATGAATACAAAGGAACTTCCTTGAATGACCGGCAATCTGAGAAATACGAGAGAATCGTTTGTCAATACTAAAAACACCAAAATACAACGTTGTTGAACAATGATTAGACTACACAGTATATCGGAGTGACACACTATGGCGGTGCTATGTGAAATACCACCCCTCTCCACATTCCTGCTGTACAATTGCATTAATTACAAGATTTTCATCTCCGACCTGTTTCGCTCTTTTTCCAGACCCACTTTCTTAAAACTGTATAATTTCTTCTGACAATCACCGGCCCAACCCGTTTACCCTTCCATCTTTATATTTGGAAGCCTAATTATTCTTCCTTTCCACGAATGGCCACCATTAATGCAAATTCAAGGTCTACAACAAAGATATATGACGCGAGAGTGTATCCTGCCAGAACCTCAAAAATGTCAGATTCTCAATGAGATGATACCACCTTTGCTTTGTGCCTTCAAACATCCTGGCTATGATATCGCATTTAAAAGTAAATCATGACTACCGTAGGCACTATGTATATATGTGGCATTTTATCATGGAAAATTAATTGTTTTATCAGTCTTCCTGAAATGTTTGTAGGCCGATTATGGCAGGAGAATATGTGACACTTTAGGACTTCCATTTTGGTTGCACCCAAAGTAACTGTCAATTTCTTTTTCTGCTGAAGATCATTCAACTGTAAGTTGTAACCATAATTCACTTTCAGCGGCGACCTATATAACGTAACGCTTCTTGCGTGGACGTGACATTACTATTACGTACATACCTCATTCCTAACGTGGTTTGTAGGAGCGTGGCGACTCCTACAAGGAACACGGATGTACTGAGGAACTGAGCCACGAGAAGATTGTTGTCGCCCGCACAGATACTCTCTGTGATGATCAACACGGTCACCATACATCCCGTGATACTTCCTAACGCTTGCTGAAATAAAACGGCGGACACAGATCTTTATCGCATTTTTAAATATCAGAAGTATTACGCACAACTAATATTGTGGATAAATATCTAAAGTTATCATACGTAGCACCTTAATTAACATATTTGAATATAATATGTATACGTAGTGGACCTAAAAAGCGTATCTTGCTGAGTACAAAGTCGTGAACATAACAACAGGAAGTTTGTCAGCAGGACATCAGTGGAGCAGCACAGCGGCAGCGGCAGCTTCGGCGGCGGCAAGAAAAAAAATTCCAACGCCGCCACCATCCTCACCGCCACCAAACCGCCGCCGCCGCCACCACCACCACTACCACACCCAATAAACAATTCAACTCAATCAACAGCACTACAAATTCTCCATCTTCACCCCTATCTAATTCAACAACACTACACTACATTCCATCACCATCACCATTCCATCACCGTGATTCGTCGTCAAGAGGTCGCACCTGTAGAGCGTATACGAAGGCTATGTAGAACGGCGGACAATCATCGACGTCGAAAATGAGCGCATGTCGGTCAGTCCACACTTTGTCCAGCCCACTGCTGGGCGTCTCTCCCGATGGGTCTTGGACATTGTTCCCTGATGAAATATTCGTTGCCGTGTCCCCAGTATCCTCGACAGTGATGCTGTTTCCATCGATGTTCAACACTTCTTCGATGGGACCTGAATCGAACAAGCGTCGACCATCACACCGAACTGACAACATTGATTACATCTCATTTAGGATGTCATTGAAAATTCTTTGTGCGAGTCTTGTTAAATTGTGTTATTGGAAGTGTATCAATTATTGCAGTCGGGTCCGAAACGCGCTAAACGGTATTTTTGCGCCTGTTTGTTCCGAGTAAGATACAATCGTGCCGTCCAACGGACTCAGCCACCAGTTACATTTCCCATCAGTTTTTTCCTGCAAATGTCATCATCCCATTGACATGCTGGTCAAGTTTTGTCAAAATTAGATTTTTCTAACTCTAGTAATATGCCTGTGTGTGCGATACTGCTCAATGTTTACCAATTTTGGCAGGAATTACGACGCACACGTGTCTAGTGGCCAAAAAAAATCACAAATATCCGTCCGCCTATTAAAATCATCTAAAAAGCCACCATTTCACTCTCAACAGCTTCCACCAGTAAACCTGGTAATGTCCCTGCCCAAAAGCACTTATGTCAGATCGTATGATTTTTTTAAAACGTCCTATAACCAAACTTACTATGCCCTACATTCGTGTAACACACCAGTAAGTCAAACTGAAGCATGACCACCAATTGTATGAAGGGCTGCTCATGTTAGTGAAGCGCTCATGGGTTTGGTCAGTCACCCCACCGCGTCGCGCCGTTCTTGTAAATGAAGCGCGTATGGGATTGTTCAACGGTCGCGACGCGCTTCCCTCTCGGTCCCGAAATAGCTGTCCGCATTGCAGTGACGTAATTGACCATACAAATCAATTGCCTCCAAAGCCACGCGATGGCGCCACCAATAAATTATGTTTGGAACTGCAGCTATATATATATATATATATATATATATATATATATATATATATATATATATATATATATATATATATATATATATATATATTATCTCAATAGTAGTTCAATAGTAATATAACTATCGCAATACTAAAACTAGCCACTACTTGTCGCATTTCCCGAGTTGTGCCCATGGGAGGGGGAACACTATATACATTGCTAGAGCAACAATGGATCATCCTCCCGACAAAATCCACGTTTTTCTTTAGTTTCTGTATCCAACGCACGTTAACCCATACAACGCCATTAGGCTCATTGCTTTCATATTTCGTACTTTAAGTTATATAAATGTAGTAATAAAACAATATTTTATGCGTAGATAAGAATGTTAATTAAAGTGAATAATTCACCGAAATAATATGACAATAAATTAATCTACAGGACATATCATGAAACAGTGCTTTTATTCCTTCAACTTGAAAAGAGTATAATTTTGCTTAACTTGTGGAATGTGACTCCTGTCCATGGAAAAGTGTGTGTATTTCAACCCGCTCAACGTAAAAAATCGGTATCTTTTTACTGAAAATGTTATATCTTATTACAGCCACCCTTATATATAGAGGAAATTCAGCAAATACCAACTCAGGTTTTCAGCATCCTGTTCGAACTCCCTGCTTAGTAAGCCCCCCACACAAATTTTATACATGTGATTGGTGTAGAACAAGCGCTTATCGTAAGGATTCTTGAGACCGTATAAGGTAATTCGGTCACACATTAATGCTGCGGTACCAATTCATAATATGTTCCTTTGCCTGTGTCTTTGGGATGAAGCCTAAAAAGCCGTTAGTTCCCTCTGTCTAGTGTCTTTCCAGGGGAAGGAAAACATACCACGCAGGGAGATGGATAAACATGTCGTGCACTCATTGATAAGGAAAACTCTGAAACCTCTCGTGTTAGCCCTAGACAATCAAGGCTCTAGCAGCGACAGGTCTGACGGGCGCATTGATCTGATAAAGACACTTCGCGTGTTACACAAACCCTAGCATGACGGTCTCAATGTTTAGGGTTAAATGTAATACATTGCTGGTTGTGTACAACACCGCATTCGATGCTGCCACTTCGTATGGCTTTTAATAATAGGTTGGAAGTAATAATTTAACAATATGCATGGCTGAATAAGGCATACTTAAGTAGTTCTCGAACAAAAGCGAGCTGAGTTCCAAGTGAGGTGTGTATCAAAGGTATTGATAGACATCTGTGGGTAAACATAAGATACAGTCCGTGTGCGTCGCCAGTAAACAGTGCAATGTCTTCTACTCAACGCTACTCCTGCTGCTTCGAGGCCGAACTCGGCGTGTATGGACGGGACTCGCCGGTAACCACAATGTGTGGTGTCTCGACAAAGTCGAAAATCTCTTGCCACTAATTGCATATACTGGTATGTCACATTTTGTCTCAATGGTAAAACATATATGTTACAATTTGCCCCGCAGCTTTTACAACTTGCCCAGCATCGGGGTAAATTGTAAACATTTTAGGAGACCTAATGAAACGTAGGGAGATACAAAAAAACTAGTCGTGCACTCACTAAACCATAGACAAGGAAAACTCTTAAAATACGCCTCTTGTGTTAGCCCTAGACAATCAGATCAGTCGATGCTCTAGCAGCGACAGGTCTGGCGGAAACATTGATCTGATAAAGTCACTTCGCGTGAGAAAGGTATTGATAGACATCTGTGGGTAAACATAACTTGCAGTCAGTGTGCGTCGCCTTTAAATAACGCAATGTCTTCCATTCAACGCTAATCTTGTTGCTTCGAGGCCGACCTCGGCGTTTAAGGACGGGACTCTTCGGTAACCGCAATGTGTGGTGTCTCGACAAAGTCAAAAATCTCTTGCCACTAATTGCATATACTGGTGTGTCACATTTTGTCTCAATGGTAAAACATATAAGTTACAATTTGCCCCGCAGCTATTACAATTTGCCCAGCATGGGGTAAATTGTAAACATTTTAAGATACCTTATAAAATGTATTGTTGCGCAAATATGCATTGCCATATGCATTTTTTATGAACTTGTTATCTGCGGGAGATATTTGACGTTTTGTTGGCATTAGAAATTGTCGATCGGGCATCAATTCGAACTGCAATCTTGAAATATGCTGTTTTGTCCCAATTAGCCTAGGTCTCTCCTACTGCTTTATTTGGTTGCATCCAGTGTCATTAGTGTGTGGTGTAGCTACAAGTTTATACATTAATTGTGCTGACAACACGTTTTTTTGAATACTCAACCTACTTTTCACATACCACCAGCAGCGAATGGTTAATCGATATCTCAACACGACATTATCTGTTTGGTGTGAATTTCACGTGTTATAAATTTCACGTTAAAGTTTCCGAAAATATATTCATTGACAGCAACATAACGAACAGTCTGCTCGAAAAGTCGAATTAGATTGATTTTGACTCTGTTCGTCTGATTGCAAGGCAGTGTCGTAACGTGCCTGGTGTGCGTGTGCGCGTGTGTGCGTATGTAGTTGGGTGGATGTTTGGGTGGTGGGTAGGTGCGTGGGTACGTGATTGCGCATGTGTGTCGGTGCATCGGTGTATGCGGGTACCACCTACTGTCTTCTTTGGAAACTAGGCACGTACTTTTTCTGGATATGGATCCGCCCGTGTTATATGCTGGGACTTGATCACTGACTGACTGAGATCATCCACGGATTAAACGAGAAATGTGCTTGGATGGCGATCAACAAACCACGCTTTGTCGTTTGGCCAAATATTTGGCAGACCCTATCCTGTTTGGCCGTGTGTGTGCGTGTGTGTGCGTGCGTGCGTGCGTGCGTGCGTGCGTGTGTGTGTGTGTGTGTGTGTGTGTGTGTGTGTGTGTGTGTGTGTGTGTGTGTGTGTGTGTGTGTGTCGTGTGAACTCACAAAATCACAGGCAAATGCTGCAACCTCTAAAGCATTTCATTTCTAATGTTGTTGGGTACAAACAAACACACCCACCTTGCTCCCATATCTCCTGAAGAGTTGACGACATGCTAAGGGGTGTTTAGTTAAAGTAGCGTTTGTCCCAGAATCGATCGAACAGCTGACTCGTTCTCCGCTCCTAGTCAGAGAGACCCTCACAGACGATGTCGGTTCGACATATAGTATTCCGATTTGTCACAGTCCAGTGGCTTACTTAAGAAGCCATACCAAAGCACCAAAATTGGGGCACTTTTTTACTTGATGTAAATATACCACACAAATATTGTGGTGCTAGACCATTCAAACATTTGTACCTAAAAACGCAATTACGAAAATCCCATCTTTGTTGTAATGATAGCCAGCCTAGCTCTTTGAACTTAGCGTTTCTGTTTTGTCGTAGACTAGACCCAGATATGGACCTGATTTGTAAAGTGGCAACACTTTGCATGCTTCCATATAGTGATAAACTTGCCAGATTTCAGAAAGAGATTTAGAATGAATGCAAACGGGCAGTGCATGTTACAGACATGTGTAAAGAGATCCTAAAATCTCCTTAAGTCTCATCAACATCCTCAAACAGCAAAATAGAAACCCAGTCACAAAGGTCTAAATCATTACAAAAGTCATCAATGTTAAAGTTTTTGAATTTCTTATTCTCATTGCGTGTGTGTGTATGTTAGCAACAATAATGTTATGTTTGTTTGGGAATGTGACTACTCCACAGATACCTTCAAGTTCTTATGGTATCAGTTCTGATTTTTCATCAAAGTTTACATTGTCACTAATATAGAGAGCACGTCCTCCTCCTGGATTTTTACCCACTTTTTTCCTATCAACACAGAATAATTCATATCCGTCAATATGAAAGTTACTAGTGGGACATATCATTAGGGAGTTTTATTTCATTAAAGCCACTAACATCAAAAGGCTTTCTTTGATAAAGATGTCTTATTTAATCTATCCGACCCTCAACATCAAAACTGTTTACATTAATATGAGCAAAAGATAGAACAGAGACAGTGGGAGGGTATAATATTGCTTTTTTATCTGCATCTATGCCAATGATTGAATATATACCACTGCCATTAAACACATCACATGCTATGTCAATGGTGTAATTTTTTCATTTTCTTCTCATTCACATCTTGAACACATAAAGGGGATGTCATAAGTTTCAAATGCACAAAGCTGCTGATGATTGATATTAACACAGCTGGGGTGCAGCCAAACATCACAAGAGTCACATTATAGACCACGTTGTGTGTCAACTTCCTTGCTGCAAACATGGCAATCATTCTCTGAGGGTCCTGGGTTAATCTGAATATCCCCGGCCTTTAATAACTTACAGTCCAGGTAGGATGTGTAAGGTGGTTGCTCTCTGTAAGGGTTTGGGTTTGCTGTGTGACCCCAAGTGATCCTAAGTCCACCATGTCGAAACTCCAAGTTAGGTTAGAAAGTCCCATTAAAATGGTAGTTAATGTTGTTTTGGAGCACTGCGGTTTTTCCACCTAAGGTCACATTTACCAGCTGTGGTGTTATACATGTATCGTTGGTTTTGTTGTGTGCAGGACTACATGCTCCATTGTCCTCATTCATCTGCCTACATGCAAAGAGGTTTAAGGCAACTATAGCCCAGGTGGTGCACAGTAAGGTGAGGGGACTAATCCCCAATAGCTTTTTGTTTCTAGTCCTGCTAGACTTTGAAAACAAGTGGAAATGTCCAATTATTGTTCTTCATGTACATATATCAACTCCCATTTTGGTACAGTTGGTCAGCAACCATTCACAAATTATATGATCACAAATGTAACAATTCCTAGGTTATCAAATAGTAGAAAATCATACGGTTGCCGTTTTACGAATGGTTAAACCATCACGCGCTGCAGAAACGGACGATATGTTTACATCCACTGTGTTGTGATTCTTACCAGTCTACGGGGCAGTCTACAGCCCGGCGCGTATTTCGTAAAAGCAGCGATGGCAGACCGGGCTGCTACGCACTGAGGCGCACCTGAAGCGCGCTGAGACACCGAAGCGAGTCGATTCTATTTACAATGTTGCACAGCAGTTTGACCTATTATCACTCACAGGCGAGGCCACCAGGTTCTTCCAGGCTGCTAGTCCCTGACACACATTTGAAGCGGCCATAGGCAGCGAAGCGAGTCGATTCTATTGACAATGTTGCACAGCACTTTGTCATATTATTACTCACAGGCCAGGCCACCAGGTTCTTCTTATTTTGTACAAAAACACCGTGGCTCAAAACTTTTTTACCATCGCCAATCGGTCACGCGCGGTGCGTTGTGTCAGGGTTTAAATGCAGAGCGCTCGCACAAAAATTATGTACGCCGGGAGGCCCGCCGCGGCTCCGACCGTCCTTTCTCGTAAAATTAAACCCGTCGGTATCCGGGCTCTACTGTGTTAGAAGGAACCATTTAGACATGTCTCTAGTAGAGTATATATATATGAGGTACCTATTGCACGATGTACGGTCACAATAATTGTCAGTGACTGAAGATCGGCGAAATAGGCTTATGTGTTCAATCTTGTATTGGGACTTATTGTAAGGTTCACTTGTTAAAAAGTAGACGGGATAGAAAGGTCCCCGAACCCTGCCGATCCTGCCACAGGGGGACAAAGAGTGAGCTGCCACTTTGTCGAGCCTGTGGTAGAGGCAAGTTTCGTCACAGACTTCTCGCCAAAGAGAAGAAAGCAAGAGAGAACTTCAGACTGGTAATGCAGCAGCTTCTTGTAAAACAAACGCCCATTTACAGACAGGTCGTGTAGTGTGTATAACCCCGCCAGGTCGGGTGGTGCGTACACCTGAGATGACGCGTGCACAACGCGCACGTGCCCTCCGGGATGAGTACGAATTGTTTACCGGGGTCCGACCTCCATATTCCAAGAGCCGCGTAGCATTGCAGGTGTGTTTTGGGTGTCCTGGGGTGGGGGCCTACGAATATTTTAGACACAGAAGGCGGGCTGGCATGGTAGCATCAAAGCTTCGAGTTGTCTTAGAAACGATGGACTGTGACGAACGTCTTGATCAACTGCTTAAAGAGGATACTGTCCCAGTCGTCCCGGTGGCCGAGACGCAAAGTAACTGATGCTAAAAAGCGAGGGCTGCTTGCGGCCTGTCAATGTACCATCATAAGCATCTCACTCCAGCTCGCCTGGCTGGTAAAGGTACCGCACACCCACGTCAGAAGGAAGCTTTTGTTTTTTCAAGCTTATAGGAGATGCACACATTTTCTGAATTTTAGATGGTAACGTTTTCGTATAATCAGACAAATCGTAGCATGGCCACCAGTGCAATTTTGTACTGTAGTCTGCACTCCTGCAACGCGGACAGCTATTTCGGGACCGTGAGGGAAGCACGTCGTGACCGTTGACCAATCCCATGCGCGCTTCACTGACATGGATGGCGATTCGTATCGAAAGGCCCGCTCTTCGGCTTCAGGGGACAGACCACAGTAGAGTATTGCATTTGTGGCCATATTAACGTTTTATCTGATTATAAGAAAACCTGACCATCACAAAATCTGAAACTTTTTTTACAGCAACTGCCATCATCTCACTGACGTGCGCACCAGCTTTTGTACAAATCACATACCTCCAGCTCTTTCAAAATGCCCCCACGTGCGATGCCCGTCAATATTTACAAAAATAGCCATGTATTCAGGCGCCCACGTGGCCCATAGGAGAAAAATTCCCATAAATCCCTCCGTCAGTTAAACACAGCCAATAGCTTCTACAAACAAACCTGTGAATATTCCTGCTCAAAGGCCCTCATATCACATAATATGAATTCATTAACTTCCCATTTCACAATTTAATACGCCCTACATTCGTGGTCTTACCCCTGCAGACGGTGCGCTCTTCGGCAGAGGAAGGCCGGCCTTTCAGCTACAGACAGTACACTTTTTAGCAGCCGACGGCCCGCTCTTTGACGCCTGAAGGTACGCTCTTCTTCAACGGACGAGACGTTCTTCGGTTACAAACGGCACGACTGCCAAAATTAGACGTCAAAAGGCGACAACAATCCGTACACGGCGACCGGGAAATCATATCCGTCTCCCGTGTAAAGACAGGCGGTAACGGGGACACGCCACCACACAAATGGCAGGCCTAATGAACGGTTTGTGAGAATGCAGAGACTCGACTGTGAGGGTGTTTAGGCATTAGATGCCTCACAATCAAATGTGATGTTGTTTAGGCATTTATCTTCCTAAGATTTAAATAAAACAGATTATGATTGTCATGTTTGCAGTTTTATGGATAAATAACATAACAGCCCAAAATTCAATCTAATCATCATTATTCTTATGCGAACCCTTTTCTTTGGCTTGTGACTGCATTGAAACGTTGTATGTAGAACGTATTCAAGGACTCAGTTCGGTCAGTTCTCGAGGATGGTATATTGACAATGCATTGGGTGGCTAGTACAACTAATGATGGATTATAGTAAATCTGCGGGTCAATAGCGGACAGAACCTTTATATTTATATCTGCGCAACTAGCCCAAGTTTAGGCGCTGAAGGACGTCTGGCTCCATGAAAAAAAGTGTGCATCTCCTATAAGCTTGAAAAAACAAAAGCTTCCTTCTGACGTGGGTGTGCGGTACCTTTACCAGCCAGGCGAGCTGGAGTGAGATGCTTATGATGGTACATTGACAGGCCGCAAGCAGCCCTCGCTTTTTAGCATTAGTTACTTTGCGTCTCGGCCGCCGGGACGACTGGGACAGTCTCCTCTTTAAGCAGTTCATCAAGACGTTCGTCACAGTCCATCGTTTCTAAGACAACTCGAAGCCTTGATGCTACCATGCCAGCCCGCCTTCTGTGTCTAAAATATTCGTAGGCCCCCACCTCAGGACACCCAAAACACACCTGCAATGCTACGCGGCTCTTGGAATATGGAGGTCGGACCCCGGTAAACAATTCGTACTCATCCCGGAGGGCACGTGCGCGTTGTGCAAGCGTCATCTCAGGTGTACGCACCACCCGACCTGGCGGGGTTATACACACTACACGACCTGTCTCTAAATGGGCGTTTGTTTTACAAGAAGCTGCTGCATTACCAGTCTGAAGTTCTCTCTTGCTTTCTTCTCTTTGGCGAGAAGTCTGTGACGAAGCTTGCCTCTACCACAGGCTCGACAAAGTGGCAGCTCACTCTTTGTCCCCCTGTGGCAGGATCGGCAGGGTTCGGGGACCTATCTATCCCGTCTACTTTTTAACAAGTGAACCTTACAATAAGTCCCAATACAAGATTGACCACATAAGCCTATTTCGCCGATCTTCAGTCACTGACAATTATTGTGACCGTACATCGTGCAATAGGTACCTCATATATATATACTCTACTAGAGACATGTCTAAATGGTTCCTTCTAACACAGTAGAGCCCGGATACCGACGCGTCGGTGAATTTGCCCCTCCAGGGTTTAATTTTACGAGAAAGGACGGTCGAAGCCGCGGCGGGCCTCCCGGCGTACATCATTTTTGTGCGAGCGCTCTGCATTTAAACCTTGATACAACGCACCGCGCGTGACCGATTGGCGATGGTAAAAAAGTTTTGAGCCACGGTGTTTTTGTACAAAATAAGAAGAACCTGGTGGCCTGGCCTGTGAGTAATAATATGACAAAGTGCTGTGCAACATTGTCAATAGAATCGACTCGCTTCGCTGCCTATGGCCGCTTCAAATGTGTGTCAGGGACTAGCAGCCTGGAAGAACCTGGTGGCCTCGCCTGTGAGTGATAATAGGTCAAACTGCTGTGCAACAGTGTAAATAGAATCGACTCGCTTCGGTGTCTCAGCGCGCTTCAGGTGCGCGTCAGTGCGTAGCAGCCCGGTCTGCCATCGCTGCTTTTACGAAATACGCGCCGGGCTGTAGACTGCCCCGTAGACTGGTAAGAATCACAACACAGTGGATGTAAACATATCGTCCGTTTCTGCAGCGCGTGATGGTTTAACCATTCGTAAAACGGCAACCCTACGATTTTCTACTATTTGATAACCTAGGAATTGTTACATTTGTGATCATATAATTTGTGAATGGTTGCTGACCAACTGTACCAAAATGGGAGTTGATATATGTACATGAAGAACAATAATTGGACATTTCCACTTGTTTTCAAAGTCTAGCAGGACTAGAAACAAAAAGCTATTGGGGATTAGTCCCCTCACCTTACTGTGCACCACCTGGGCTATAGTTGCCTTAAACCTCTTTGCATGTAGGCAGATGAATGAGGTCAATGGAGCATGTAGTCCTGCACACCACAAAACCAACGATACATGTATAACACCACAGCTGGTAAATGTGACCTTAGGTGGAAAAACCGCAGTGCTCCAAAACAACATTAACTGCCATTTTAATGGGACTTTCTAACCTAACTTGGAGTTTCGACATGGTGGACTTAGGATCAATTGGGGTCACACAGCAAACCCAAACCCTTACAGAGAGCAACCACCTTACACATTCTACCTGGACTGTAAGTTATTAAAGGCGGGGGATATTCAGATTAACACAGGACCCTCAGAGAATGATTGCCATGTTTGCAGCAAGGAAGTTGACACACAAAGTGGTCTATAATGTGACTCTTGTGATGTTTGGCTGCACCCCAGCTGTGTTAATATCAATCATCAGCAGCTTTGTGCATTTGAAACTTATGACATCCCTTTATGTGTTCAAGATGTGAATGAGAAGAAAATGAAACAATTACACCATTGACATAGCATGTGATGTGTTTAATGGCAGTGGTATATATTCAATCATTGGCATAGATGCAGATAAAAAAGCAATATTATACCCTCCCACTGTCTCTGTTCTATCTTTTGCTCATATTAATGTAAACAGTTTTGATGTTGAGGGTCGGATAGATTAAATAAGACATCTTTATCAAAGAAAGCCTTTTGATGTTAGTGGCTTTAATGAAACAAAACTCCCTAATGATATGTCCCACTAGTAACTTTGATATTGACGGATATGAATTATTCTGTGTTGATAGGAAAAAAGTGGGTAAAAATCCAGGAAGAGGACGTGCTCTCTATATTAGTGACAATGTAAACTTTGATGAAAAATCAGAACTGATACCATAAGAACTTGAAGGTATCTGTGGAGTAGTCACATTCCCAAACAAACATAACATTATTGTTGCTAATATACACACACGCGCAATGAGAATGAGAAATTCAAAAACTTTAACATTGATGACTTTTGTAATGATTAAGACCTTTGTGACTGGGTTTCTATTGTGCTGTTTGACGATGTTGATGAGACTTAAGGAGATTTAAGGATCTCTTTACACATGTCTGTAACATGCACTGCCCGTTTGCATTCATTCTAAATCTCTTTCTGAAATCTGGCAAGTTTATCACTATATGGAAGCATGCAAAGTGTTGCCACTTTACAAATCAGGTCCATATCTGGGTCTAGTCTACGACAAAACAGAAACGCTAAGTTCAAAGAGCTAGGCTGGCTATCATTACAACAAATATGGGATTTTCGTAATTGCGTTTTTAGGTACAAATGTTTGAATGGTCTAGCACCACAATATTTGTGTGGTATATTTACATCAAGTAGTCACTCCTATAATAGTAGAAATGCCTCACAGCCAGAACCACCTAAAGCCAGAACTGCCAACTATCAAAACAGTTTCAGTGTATCCGGTTTGAAGTTATGGAATAGCTAGCCACAGGACATTCAAAACAGACAATCTGTTGCAAGCTTCAAGAAGTCACTACACAAATATTTGAGTGCTACCCCATTATTTTTAATATTCTCTGTTTTTATAAATTTTATTATTTAATTTTTTTATTTCAATCAAAAATAGTGTGTAACAAAGAATGTTACCGAGTAAAAATAAAATTATCAATCAATCAATCAGGATGTTGTTTAGCCATTAGATGTCTTAGCATCAACTGTGAAGCTGTGAGCAAAGGGAGGCGGTTGTAGGACTAGTCACGTTAGATAAGTCTACACGCCAACGTGGTAGATGTCCCTGCGGGAGTATTGCGGAGATATGTTTTAGGTTGAGTTTATGTTAGAAAATGTTTTGTGTGTGTTATGACTAGATGTTAGAAGAAGCTTGTAAGATTACACTGGATGATTAACCCCGGTGCGATTGTCAGAGATTCGGAAGAATAAACTATATTACATAGACCCAGAAATCATCTTGTTTCCTTGTAAATTACTGACTAACTATCGTTTATTAAATGTTTATTTTTTTCACTTGTCTTTGTTGTCTTGTTCATTCGTGCAACCACTATTCACGAACGTTGAATTATGGAAATGGGGCATCCCCACTAGACCCTAGCCAACTAAGTCATCCGAAACCCAGCCAATTTGTGACAAACAGATCGTGCGAGGAGTGGCCGATCGTAAACCGAATTACCATTATCCTCCAACATTTTCGTGGTTGACGAAAAATACGTGCCAGACATTGAGAGGTAGTGAATACAGGTGAATACAGTTTTCACTTGTTCAATTCTGATGGCCGGAGGTGCAGGCGTACCTGCAGCAGCACCAGCGCACCAGCACCAGTAGCAGCTGCAGCGGCAGCAGCAGCAGCAGCAGCAGCAGCAGCAGCAGCAGCAGCAGCAGCAGCAGCAGCAGAAGCAGCAGAAGCAGCAGAAGCAGCAGCAACAACAACAACAATAACAACAGCAACGACAGCAACAACAGTAGCACCAGCAGCACCAGCAGTAGAATACCGACATGTTATGTTGCTAGGTGGGTCATGCACCGTGGTGAACTGCTTACACGGAATACTGATATTATCATATTCGTAGAAATACATTAAGGTGTTTTATTATAAGTAATTTTATGTGTGCAGCCAGGCAATACCCTCCGCCATAACAGTCCGTGTCAGCCTGACATGTCCAACAATGAAGTATGAAGCACTTGGGTTACGTGTTGCACTGGGTTACGTGTTGCACTGGGTTACGTGTTGTACTGCACGTGCGGCACCACTTCATACAGCCAGCACGTAATACAGTTCATTCATTGTGATTGGCGGATACAACGGCAAAAAGCCCGTAGTACAACAATCGACTCCAAAATATACATATTTCGAAGTTTCAGCTGATGTACAAGTTGGTTACGGGGCACCCCAGAACATCAATGCATGACACAAGTTCAAAACATGAAATCAACGTCAAACAACATCAGATTGCCGACTGCATAAAACATTTAAAATGTTGATTATTTTGAATTAATTATCTTAAGCTGATCGTATCCTATGTATTGTATGTATTATCTTTGTGTTATATTCATTACAACTTGTTAATTACACATAATGTTCAAACGTTGTTGTGGAATGTTATTTTAGAAATCCATTATTTTTAATTTACCGTTCATATTGTAACTACGTTTTAAATTTATTTAAACCAATTGGGTCCATATTATTGTTATTATTATCATTATTATTGTTATGTAAAATACTGCCGAAATTTTAGTTTTAGAGTTATTCTTTAGCACACGAGCAACCATATTGCATACCCTTAGCCTGACCTTGTCCTAGGTGACGTAGTTCTGCCACCGACTTTCTCTTATCATCCGTTTGGCTAAAAAGTGCCCCAATTTTGGTGCTTTGGTATGGCCTCTTATCTAAGCCACTGGACTGTGACAAATCGGAATACTATATATGTCGAACAGACCTCTTCTGTGCAGGTCTCACTGACTAGGAGCGGAAGACGAATCAGCTGACGTCACTAGTAGTACCTTATAGCTTTTCAAACCTCACGAATTTGCACCCATGGTCTACTTCTACATCCGGTTGCGCGCGCAGCCTTACACGAGCCCGCATCCAAGAGCGCAGTGCCTTCTGGGTAACCTAAGCGCCCCCTAGCGATTGGAGCTAACCCTAACCGTCTAGAGCGCCCCCTGGCGACTGAATTAAATGTTTTTTTGTTTTTTTTATATATATTTTTTTAATTATTTTTTTTCTTATTATTTTTTTCATTTTTTTTAATATTTTTTTTATTATTATTATTATTATTATTTTTTATTTTTTTTTATTTTAACTGTGCGCGCAGCCTCACAACCTTCTGGGTAGCCCGAGCGCCCCCTGGTCCGTAACCCTATCCATAACCCTAGAGCGTCCCCATTGGCAAGCCGTTACAACGAAGCAATAGAAAAGCTACGCAATATTGTCCACAAACGTTAGACAGAGGACTCTGAAGTCTCTTGATATTACCATTAACAAATTCATTAATAACTGAGATCAAAGGACCTAACGAGGAGACGAGAAACTAACAAAACACGATATCGTACTATATTTTCTTTATATGTAAATATTAAAAAATAATGCGCTCTTACACTTTATCCATAACTCCTACAGTTTACCCAAAATTCCTTTTTTTTTTTTGTTGTTGAAAATAATGACACAATATCGTCCACAAACGTTAGACAGAGGACTCTAAAGTCTCTTGCCATATGCATATTTTCGTTATATGTCAATATTGTTAAATAGTGCGCTCTTACACTTTACCCATACCTCCTACAGTTTACCCATAATTCCTACAATTTACCTATAATTCTCCTATTGAATAAGAGTACAAGGACATTTTATTAAATATTTGAAAATAATGACACAATATCGTCCACAAACGTTAGACAGAGGACTCTAAAGTCTCTTGCCATACGCATATTTTCGTTATATGTCAATATTGTTAAATAGTGCGCTCTTACACTTTACCCATAACTCCTACAGTTTACCCATAATTCCTACAATTTACCCATAATTCCTACAATTTACCCATAATTCCTACAATTTACCCAGCACACATATGTAGTGAAGTGTGTTTGTTCGTTCACCTAGCTATAAAAAGAATGGGACTTTAGTTTCATACAACTAGAATATATATATATATATATATATATATATATATATATATATATATATATATATATATATATATATATATATATATATAATATATATATATATATTCACTGTACCCACAGTACAGAGCTAGAATACATAGTCACTCTCTCACAGTACACAGCTAGAATACATATACACTGTACCCACAGTACACAGCTAGAATACATAGTCACTGTATCCAGAGTACACAGCTAAATTACATAGTCACTTTACCCAAAGTACACAACTAGAATACGTAGTCACTGTACCCACTGTATGCAGCTAGAATACATATATATATACATACTGTACCCAGAGTACACAACTAGAATACACAGTCACTGTACCCACAGTACACAGCTAGATTACATAGTCACTTTACCCACAGTGCACATATAGAATATAAATTCACTGTACCCAGAGTACACAGCTAGAATACATAGTTACTCTACCCACAGTACACAGCTACAGTACATAGTCACTGTACACACAGTACACAGCTAGCATACATAGACACTGTACCCACAGTGAACAGCTAGAATACATAGTCACTGTACCCACAGAACACAGCTTTAATATATATATATATATATTCACTGTATATACAGTACACAGCTACAGAACATAGCCACTGTATCTACAGAACACTGATAGAATATATATTCACTGCACCAACAATACACAGCTAGAATTCATAGTCACTATACCCACAGTACATAGTACTCAGCTACAATTCGTAGTCACTGTATCCACAGTACAGAGCTAGAATACATAGTCACTGTACCCACAGTACACAGCTAGAATATATAGTCACTATACCCAGAGTACACAACTAGAATACATAGTCACTGTACCCACAGTATGCAGCTAGAATACATATTTACTGTACACAAAGTACACAACTAGAAAACATAGTCATTGTACCCACAATACACAGCAAGAATGCATAATCACTGTACCCACAGTATACAGCTACAATTCGTAGACACTGTACCCACAGTACAGAGCTAGAATACATAGTCACTGTACCCACAGTACACAGCTAGAATATATAGTCACTGTACACAGAGTACACAGTTAAATAGAATAATTAGTCACTGTACGAAGAGTACACAGCTAGAGTACATAGAACTGTACCCATAGTACACGGCTAGAATACATAGTCACTGTACCCACAGTAGTCAGCTAGATTACATAATCACAATAACCACAGTTCACAGCTAGAATACATAATCAATGTAACCACAGTACACAGCTAAAGTACATAGTCACTGTACCCACAGTACTCTGCTACAGTACATAGTCACTGTACCCACATTACACAGCTAGAATACTTAGTCACTGTATCCAGAGTACACAGCTATAATACTTAGTCACTGTACAAAGAGTACACAGCTATAATACATATTCACTGTACCCAAAGTACACAGCTAGAATACATAGTCACTGTACCCACAGTATACAGCTACAATTCAAAGTCACTCAACCCATAGTACAATGCTATAATACATATACACAGTACACAGTTAAAATACATATTCACTGTACCCACAGTAAACAACTAGAATACATAGCCACTGTACCCACAGTACACATGTAGAATACATAATAACAGTCACTGTACCCACAGTACACCACTACAATTCATAGTCACTGTACCCACATTACTCAGCTAGCATACATAGTCACTGTACCCACAGTGCACACCTAGCGTACAATATTACTGTACCCAAAGTACACAGTTAGAATACATAGTAACTGTACCCACAGTACTCAACTATAATACATAGTCACTGTACCCACAGCACACAGCTAGAATACGTAGTCACTATACCCACGGTACACAAATAGAATACATATTCACTGTACCAACAGTACAGAGCTAGAATACATAGTCACTGTCCCACAGTACACAGCTAGAATACATATTCACTGTACCCACAGTACACAGCTAGAATACATAGTCAATATATTCAGAGTACACAGGTAAATTACATAGTTACTGTACCCACAGTACACATCTAGAATACATATTTACTGTACCCAGAGTACACAACTAGAATACATAGTCACTGTACCCACATAACACAGCTAGAATTCGTTGTCACTATACCCACAGTACACGGCTAGAATACATAGTCACTTTACCCACAGTGTACAGCTAGAATATAAAGTCACTGTATCCACAATACACAGCTAGAATGTGTAGTTGCTGTACCCAGAGTACTCAGCTACAGTACAGTAAACAGTACACAGCTAAAATTCATATTGACTTCATCCACAGTACACACCTAGAATATATAGTAACTGTGCCCACATTACACAGCTAGAATACATAATCACTGTACGCACAGTACACAAGTAGAAGGCATAGTCACTGTACCCACAATACACAGCTAGAATATATAGTTGCTGTACCCACAGTACTCAGCTACGGTACATAGTAACTGTACCCACAGTACACAGCTAGCAAACATAGTCACTGTACCCACAGTACACAGCTACAGTACCTTTTCACTTAACACACAGTACACAGCTAGAATGCATAGGTACTGTACCACTATACACAGCTACAGTACATAGACACTTTACCCTCAGTACACCGCTAGAATACATAGTCACTGTATCCAGAGTACACAGCTATAATACATAGTTACTATACCCACAGTACACAAGACACAGCTACATTTCATAGTCACTGTATCCATAGTACACAGCTAGATTACATAATCACTGTACCCACAGTACACAGCTAGAATATGTAGTCACTATGCCCAGAGTACACAACTAGAATACATAGTCACTGTACCCACAGTACAGAGCTAGAATACATAGTCACTGTATCCAGAGTACAGAACTAAAGTAAATAGTCAATGTACCCACAGAACACAGCTAGAATGCATAGTCTCTGTTCCCACAGTACACAACTGGAATACATAATCTCTGTACCAACAGTACACAGCTAGAATACATAGTCCCTGTACCCAGAGTACACAGCTACAGTACATAGTCACTGTACTCACAGTACACAGCTAGAATACATAGTCACTTTACTCACAATACACAGCTAGAATACATAGTCAATGTATCCAGAGTACACAGCTATAATACATAGTCACTAAACCCACAGTACACAGTACACAACTACAAATCGTCGTCACTGTATCAACAGTACACACCTAGAACACATAGTCACTGTACCCAAAGTACACAGCTAGAATACATAATCACTGTACGCACAGTACACAAGTATAATACATAGTCATTGTACCAACAGAACACAGCTTTAATATATATATATATTCACTGTATGCACTGTACACAGCTACAGTACATAGCCACTGTACCTACAGTACATTGCTAGAATACATTTTCACTGTACATACAGTAAACAGCTAGAATACATCATCACAGTAACCACAGTACATGGCTACAAAACATAGTCACTGTACCCACAGTAAACATTTAGAATACATAGTCACTGTACCCACAGTAAACATTTAGAATAAATAATCACAGCAACCATAGTACACGGCTAGAAGACGTAATCAATGTAACCACAGTACATGGCGAGAATACATTGTCACTGGACCCAGAGTACACAGCTACAGTATATAGTCACTGTACCCACAGTACAATGCTAGAATACATATTCACTGTAGGTGCAGTACACAGCTAGAATACATATTCTCTGTACCCACAGTACACAGCTAGAATATTTAGTCACTATACCCACAGTACACGGATAGAATACATAGTCACTGTACAATAGTGCACAAATAGAATATAAAGTCACTGTACCCATAGAACACAGCTAGAATATATAGTTATTGTACCCACAGTACACAGCTACAGTACATATTCACTGTACCCACAGTACACAGCTAGAATACATAGTCACTTTACCCACATTACAGAGTTAGAATATATAGTCACTGTACCCAGAGTACACAACTAGAATACATAGTCACTGTAACCAGAGAACACAGCTAGAAAACATAATCACTGTACCCACAGTGCACAGCTACAATTCATAATCACTATACCCACAATACTCACCTAACATACATAGTCACTGTACCCACAGTACAGGGCTAGAATACATAGTCACTGTACCCACAGTACTCAGCTAACATACATAATCACTGTACCCACAGTACACGGCTAGAATACATAGTTAATGTACCCACAGTACTCAACTATAATACATAGTCACTGTACCGAAAGTACACAGTACAAAGCTACAATTCATAGTCACTGGATCCACAGTACACATATAGAATACATAGTCACTGTACACAAGGTACATGTCTAGAATACATAGTAACTGTACCCACAGTATACACCTAGAATACAATGTTACTGTACCCACAGTACACAGCTAGAATACATAGTAACTGTACCCACAGTATTCAACTATAATACATAGTCACTGTACCCACAGCACACAGCTAGAATAGGTAGTCACTATACCCACAGTACACAACTAGAATATATATATATATATATATATATATATATATATTCACTGTACCCACAGTACAGAGCCAGAATACATAGTCACTGTCCCACAGTACACAGCTAGAATACATATACACTGTACCCACAGTACACAGCTAGAATACATAGTCACTGTATCCAGAGTACACAGCTAAATTACATAGTCACTTTACCCAAAGTACACAACTAGAATACGTAGTCACTGTACCCACTGTATGCAGCTAGAATACATATATATACATACTGTACCCAGAGTACACAACTAGAATACACAGTCACTGTACCCACAGTACACAGCTAGATTACATAGTCACTTTACCCGCAGTGCACATATAGAATATAAATTCACTGTACCCAGAGTACACTGCTAGAATACATAGTTACTCTACCCACAGTACACAGCTACAGTACATAGTCACTGTACACACAGTACACAGCTAGAATACATAGACACTGTACCCACAGTGCACAGCTAGAATACATAGTCACTGTACCCACAGAACACAGCTTTAATATATATATATATATATTCACTGTATATACAGTACACAGCTACAGTACATAGCCACTGTATCTACAGTACACTGATATAATATATATTCACTGCACCAACAATAAACAGCTACAATTCGTAGTCACTGTATCCACAGTACAGAGCTAGAATACATAGTCACTGAACCCACAGTACACAGCTAGAATATATAGTCATTATACCCACAGTATGCAGCTAGAATACATATTTACTGTACACAAAGTACATAACTAGAAAACATAGTCATTGTACCCACAATACACAGCAAGAATGCATAGTCACTGTACCCACAGTATACAGCTACAATTCGTAGACACTGTACCCACAGTACACAACTAAAATACATAGTCACTCAACCCACAGTACACAGCTAGAATGTATATTCACTGTACACAGAGTACACAGTTAAATAGAATACTTATTCACTGTACGAAGAGTACATGCTGTTTATCACCATCTCAGCATACATTTATTTATTTTATGACACTGTCTCCAGTCTGCCTTGCTTTTTCTCAGCATCTCAGCATATATTTCTGCACTTTATGACACTGTCTCTAGCCTGCCTTGCTCTGTCTCACCATCTCATACACTGTCACACGCAACTTGAAAAAGGTGTTGTATTCTTGCTAGTGACACCCCTCTACATATGGACAAGCTCCATAGAGTAGTAGTGAGTCGAGTGTAGCCATTACCTTCTAGTTCCCACACCTCACCACCCCCACCATAGAGTAATGAGAGGAGTATAGCCATCTGACCACCCCCACGCACGCTTGGTGTTGTATTCTCGCTAGTGACTCCCCTCTACATATGGACAAGCTCCATAGAGTAGTAGTGAGTCGAGTGTAGCCATTATCTTCTGGTTCCCACACCTCACAACCCCGGCCATAGAGTAATGGTACAGTCGCCCGCGGGCCCCCTGGTCCGTAACCTCGGGCTACCCAGAAGGTTGTGAGGCTGCGCGCACAGTTAAAATAAAAAAAATAAAAAATAAAATAATAATAATAAAAAAAAAAAAAAAAAAAATAATAAAAAAAAAAAAATATATATATATAAAAAAAAAATTCACATTTAATTCAGTCGCCAGGGGGCGCTCTAGACGGTTAGGGTTAGCTCCAGTCGCTAGGGGGCGCTTATGTTACCCAGAAGGCACTGCGCTCTTGGATGCGCGCTCGTGTAAGGCTGCGCGCGCAACCGGATGTAGAAGTAGACCATGGGTGCAAATTCGTGAGGTTTGAAAAGCTATAAGGTACTACTGTCACTCGATCGATTCTACATTAACTAAACACCCCTTAGCATGTCGTCAACTCTTCGGGAGAAAGGGGAGCAACGTGGGTGTGTCTGTTTGTAGTCAACAACATTATAGATGAAATGCTTTAGCGGTTGCAGCATTTGCCTGTGATTTTGTGAGTTCACACACTCACACACAAACACACACACACGCACACGCACACGCACACGCACACGCACACGCACACGCACACGCACACGCACACGCACACGCACACGCACACGCACACGCACACGCACACGCACACAGTATAGGGTCTGCCAAATATTTGGCCAAACGACAAATCGTGGTTTGTTGATCGCCATCCAAACACATTTATCGTTCAATCCGTGGATGATCTCAGTCAGTCGGTGATCAAGCCCCAGCATATAACATGGGCAGATCCATATCCTGAAATAGTACGAGCCCAGTTTCCAAAGAAGACAGTAGGTGGTACCCGCACACACCGATGCGCAGACACACATGCGCAATCACGTACCCACGCACCTACCCACCCAAATATCCACACAACTACATACGCACACACGCGCACACGCACACCAGGCCCGTACGAAACAAGCATGTATTGGTAACGCCCACCTTGACAATGGGTTCCGGAGGCATGCATGACGATATTTTGTTCCGACACTGCCTTGCAATCAGACGAACAGAGTCAAATTCAATCTAATTCGACTTTTCGAGCAGATTGTTCGTGATGTTGCTGTCAATTAATATATTTTGGAAAACGTTTCGTGAAATTTATAACACGTAAAATTCACGCCAAACAGAGAATGTCGTGTTGAGATATCGATTAGCCAGATTCATCTCCCATGGCCGCTGGTGATATATGAACAGTAGGTCGGCTATTAAAAAAAACGTGTTCTCAGCAAGATTAATCTATAAACTTGTAGCTACACCACACACTGATGACACTGGGTGCAGCAAAATAAAGCAGTAGGTGAGACCGGGTGCTAATTTGGGCAAAACAGCATATTTCAAGATTGCAGTTCGAATTGATACCCGATCGACACTTTTTAATGCCAACAAAACGTCAAATATCTCCCGCAGATAACAAGTGCATATATAAATGCATATGGCAATGCATATTTGCGCAACGATGCGTTTTATAAGGTCTCCTAAAATGTTTACAATTTACCCCGATGCTGGGCAAGTTGTAACAGCTGAGGGGCAAATTGTAACATATATGTTTTACCATTGAAACAAAATGTGACATACCAGTATATGCAATTAGTGGCAAGAGATTTTCGACTTTGTCGAGACACCACACGTTGTGGTTACCGACGAGTCCCGTCCAAACATGCCGAGGTCGGCCTCGAAGTAGCAGGAACCGCGTTGAGTGGAAGACATTGCACTGTTTACTGGCGACGCACACGGACTGTATCTTATGTTTACCCACATATGTCTATCAATACCTTTGTTAAGCACCTCACTTAGAACTCAGCTGGCTTTTGTTCGTGAACTACTTAAGTATGCCTTATTCAGCCATGCATATTGTTAAATTATTACTTCGAAACTATTATTAAAAGCCATACGAAGTGGCAATATCGAATGCGGTGTTGTACACAACCAGCAATGTATTACATTTAACCCTAAACATTGAGACCGTCACGCTAGGGATTGTGTAACACGCGAAGTGGCTTTATCAGATCAATGCGTCCGTCAGACCTGTCGCTGCTAGAGCCTTGATTGTCTAGGGCTAACACGAGAGGTTTCAGAGTTTTCCTTATCTATAGTTTAGCGAGTGCACGACATGTTTATCCATCTCCCTGCGTGGTATGTTTTACTTCCCCTGGAAATACACCAGACAGAGGGAACTACCGGCTTTTTAGGCTTCATCCCAAAGACACAGCCAAAGGAACATATTATGAATTGGTACCGCAGCATTAATGAGTGACCGAATTACCTTATACGGTCACAAGAATCCTTACGATAAGCGCTTGTTCTACACCAATCACAGGTATAACCTTTGTGTGGGGGGTTTATTAAGCAGGGAGTTCGAACAGGATGCTGAAAACCTGTGTTGGTATTTGCTGAATTTTCTCTCTATGTAATGGTGGCTGTAATAAGATATAACACTTTCAGTAAAAAGATACCGATTTTTTACGTTGAGCCGGTTGAAATACACACATTTTTCCATGGATAGGAGTCACATTCCACAAGTTAAGCAAAATTATACTCTTTTTAAGTTGAAGGAATAAAAACACTGTTTCATGATATTTCCTGTAGATTAATTTATTGTCATACTATTTCGGTGAATTATTCACTTTAATTAGCATTCTTATCTACGCATAAAATATTGTTTTATTACTACATTTATATTACTTCAAGTACGAAATATGAAAGCAATGAGCATAATGGCGTTGCATGGGTTAAAGTGCGTTGGATACAGAAACTAAAGAAAAACGTGGAGTTTGTCGGGAGGATGATCCATTGTTGCACTAGCAATGTATAGAGTGTTCCCCCTCCCATGGGCACAACTCGGGAAATGACTACTAATAGTGGCTAGTTTTAGTATTGCGATAGTTATATTACTATTGAACTACTATTGCGATAATATATCAGTTATTGATATATATATATATATATATATATATATATATATATATATATATATATATATATATATATATATATATATATATATATATATATATATATATAGCTGCAGTTCCAAACATAAATTATTGGTGGCGCCATCGCGTGGAGGCAATTGATTTGTATGGTCAATTATGTCACTGCAATGCGGACAGCTATTTCGGGACCGAGAGGGAAGCGCGTCGCGACCGTTGAACAATCCCATACGCGCTTCATTTACAAGAACGGCGCGACGCGGTGCGGTGACTGACCAATCCCATGAGCGCTTCACTGACATGAATAGCCCTTCATACATTTGGGGTCATGCTTCAGTTTGACTTACTGGTGTGTTACACGAATGTAGGGCATAGTAAGTTTGGATATAGGACGTTTTAAAAAAATCATACGATCTGACATAAGTGCTTTTGGGCAGGGACATTACCAGGTTTGCTGGTGGAAGCTGTTGAGAGTGAAATGGTGGATTGTTAGATGATTTTAATAGGCGGAAGGATATTTGTGATTTTGTTTGGCCACTAGACACGTGTGCGTCGTAATTCCTGCCAGAATTGGTAAACATTGAGGGGTATCGCATATAAAGGCATATTACTAGAGTTAGAAAAATCTAATGTTGATAAAACTTAACCAGCATGTGAATGGGATGATGACAGCTGCAGGAGAAAACTGATGGGAAATGTAACTGGCTGAATCCGTAGGACGGCACGATAGTATCTTACTCGGAACAAACAGGCGCAAAAATACTGTTTAGCGCGTTTCGGACCCGACTGCAATAATTGATAAACTTCCAATAACACAATTTAACAAGACTCGCACAAGAAGTTTTCAATGACATCCTTAATGAGATGTAATCAATGTTGTCATTTCGGTGTGATGGACGACGCTTGTTCGATTCAGGTCAGGTCGAAGAAGTGTTGAACGTCGATGGAAACAGCATCACTGTCGAGGATCCTGGGGACACGGCAACGAATATTTCTTCAGGGAACAATGTCCAAGACCCATCGGGAGAGACGCCCAGCAGTGGGCTGGAAAAAGTGTGGACTGACCGACATGCGCTCATCTTCGACGTCGATGACCGTCCGCCGTTCTACATAGCCTTCGTATACGCTCTACAGGTGCGATCGCTTGAAGACGAATCACGGTGATGGAATGGTGACGGTGATGGAGTTGTTGAATTAGATAGGGGTGAAGATGGAGAATTTGTAGTGCTGTTGATTGAGTTGAGTTGTTTATTGGGTGTGGTAGTGGTGGTGGTGGCGGCGGCGGCGGCTGTTTGGTGGCGTTGAGGATGGTGGCGGCGTCGGAAATTTTTTCTTGCCGCCGCCGAAGCTGCCGCTGCCGCTGTGCTGCTGCACTGATGTCCTGCTGACAAACTTCCTGTTGTTTTGCTCACGAATTTGTACTCGGCAAGAGACGCTTTTTAGGTCCACTACGTATACATATTATATTCAAATATGTTAATTAAGGTGCTACGTATGATAACTTTATATATTTATCCACAATATTAGTTGTGCGTAATACTTCTGATATTTAAAAATGCGATAAAGATCTGTGTCCGCCGTTTTATTTCAGGAAGCTTTAGAAAGTATCACGGGATGTATGGTGACCGTGTTGATCATCACAGAGAGTATCTGTGCGGGCGACAACAATCTTCTCGTGGCTCAGTTCCTCAGTACATCCGTGTTCCTTGTAGGAGTCGCCACGCTCCTACAAACCACGTTAGGAATGAGATATGTACGTAATAGTAATGTCACGTCCACGCAGGAAGCGTTATGTTATATAGGTCGCCGCTGAAAGCGAATTATGTTTACAACTTACAGTTGAATGATCTTCAGCAGAAAAAGAACTTGACAGTTATTTTGGGTGCAACCAAAATGGAAGGCCTAAAGTGTCACATATTCTCCTGCCATAATCAGCCTACAAACATTTCAGGAAGACTGATAAAACAATTAATTTTCCATGATAAAATGCCACATATATACATAGTGCCTACGGTAGTCATGATTTACTTTTAAATGCGATAGCATAGCCAGGATGTTTGAAGGTACAAAGCAAAGGTGGTATCACCTCATTGAGAATCTGACATTTTTGAGGTTCTGGCAGGATACACTCTCGCGTCATATATCTTTGTTGTAGACCTTGAATTTGCATTAATGGTGGCCATTCGTGGAAAGGAAGAATAATTAGGCTTCCAAATATAAAGATGGAAGGGTAAACGGGTTGGGCCGGTGATTGTCAGAAGAAATTATACACTTTTAAGAAAGTGGGACTGGAAAAAGAGCGAAACAGGTCGGAGATGAAAATCTTGGAATTAATGCAATTGTACAGCAGGAATGTGGAGAGGGGTGGTATTTCACATAGCACCGCCATAGTGTGTCACTCCGATATACTGTGTAGTCTAATCATTGTTTAACAATGTTGTATTTTGGTGTTTTTAGTCTTGACAAACGATTCTCTCGTATTTTTCAGATTGCCGGTCGTTCAAGGAAGTTCCTTTGTATTCATTTCTCCCGTTCTTGCGATGATGTCAACGAAGCAGTGGCAATGTCCGCAACATTTACCTGATCACAATGGTTAGTATTACTGGGAATATAATGTTTATTTTCTTATATATTGTGTACGTTGTATTGAGCACGTAATAAATACACGAATTTCCCAATAGTTCGTTTAGACGGTGCAATTACGTGTTATTGATTACTGCTCCGAGACATTGACAACCCTCGCAGTCCTCCGGGATATGTCAACGTCGGCCGACCTTCCAGTTTCTCACTACATTGCATTTATATATCTAATGACATTGTCCTGTTCGATGCAGTCACACAAGCTCAATACGGCGGAAACATAACGTCTGGCGATGTCGAACCGTGGAATGCACGAATTGCCGAGGTACAGTAGATATGAAGGCGAGATTGTTAGAATATGTACTATATAACTGTAGCATAGAGCCAGATTATATCATTATAATATATATGTGTATATATATATATATATATATATATATATATATATATATATATATATATATATATATATATATATATATATATATATATATATATATATATATATGTATATATATATCTAATATCCTAACAATAACTATATAAATATCATTCTTTGTCATCTTCATCAATCTTCATTATCGTCCTCATCATAATCAGTGAATATATTTCATAATATTTTGTCATATTTTGGTTGCAATTATATTAACCATTATTATTATTGTATAATTGATAAGCACCTTTTCTCTTTTGCATTAAACTTATGGGTAAAAAGCCACCAAACACTACACAATCTAAATAAGGTATGTTTGGTGTCGTACACAATAAATGGGTGCCAATATGCTGCACAAGTCTCACATGAAGTGAACTAAAACATGTTCTTCAGCTTTCCGGAGGTCTGATTCTGGCGTCGCTCGTTCAAGTGTTCATTGGATGTTCTGGTATCATTGGGACACTCATGCGGTTCATTGGACCCTTGATCATCATCCCAACGATCAGTCTCGTCGGACTGTCAATGGTCAGCGCGGCAACTAATGCGTGCCAAAGCAGCTGGATTGTGTCGATGTGGTAAGTAGTGAGAAGCGAACATTGTTCATCGATTCCCTCTCTCGAATAGTGTCGATGTGGTGAGTAGCGATAAAGATTATTGTTCAGCGGCGCCCTCTCTCGGATAGTATCAATGTGGTGAATGGCGAGAAAGAACATTGTTCTACGGCGCCCTCTCTCGGATAGTGTAGATGTGGTTTGTTGCGAGAAAGGAGCATTGTTCAACAGGGCCTTCTCCCGGATAGTAACGATGTGTATATGACGTTGAGGAAGATAAGTAAACTTCAGGAATCGGAAACCCTACATCGGTAATGTAGACATGACTCCTCTAAGATGCGAAACCGCCTCTTATATATATGCTGTTGTAAAAACACTACACATGCTTTTCAAATAATGATTACATAATTATCCACGGTTCTCTCGAATGTCCAAATAAGTGATTGTTTCGGGCGTGTCGTCTGTTTCAGTGAAGTGGCGCTAATATGTGGGTTATCGCTGGGACTCCGCAAAGTCCGTCTGCCTCTGCCTACGTGGAATCGTACGGAAGGATGCCACACGGAAACTTACCCCGTGTTTCAGTTATTCGCTGTACGTTAACCGAGACATTCAGGGCATTTCAGACGGCACATGGACATATCTATTTGGTGTGGTGTGCTGTGTCGTGTTGTTTATGTGTAGGGAGTTGTTGTAGGCTGATTGTTATGTTGGCTACGTGCGGTGTGTATTGCGTGTGTACATGCGTGTGTACGTGTTAGTATGGATGCGAACGTGTGTGCGAACTTGTGAAGAGTGAAGACACAAACGCAATTGATAGTTTATTCGCACTGCTTTTCGATCACTATCTAATTTTTGTGTGCACGGATATAACAATTTCGTGGAACGAACGTATAATGTTCAGCTACTGCAAATGAACTGTTTTTATTCGTGTTCAGATTTACATAGGTCACCGTTGAGAATATTCATGTTAGATCAACTTTGTTTTCAGCTGGCCCTTGCCGTCATTATATGTTGGATTATCGCCCATATCTTAACAATCACCAATTTCTTCCCGGACGATCCAAGCCACCCCAACTACAAGGCTCGCACAGACTCCAAATTGTCTACAATCACCATGGCCAGTTGGATATACCTGCCGTACCCCGGTAGGTGGCGTCGATATATTACTACAACTTCCTCTCCGGTGACTGGTGCTGCATATTATAATGTATAATATGTGTAAGCGTGTGTGCGTACGCTAGTTCATAACTGGTGTTGTATATTATAATGTATAATGTGTGTGAGCATGCGTGCGACCGTGTGTGTGTGTGTGTGTGTGTGTGTGTGTGTGTGTGTGTGTGTGTGTGTGTGTGTGTGTGTGTGTGTGTGTGTGTGTGTGTGTGTGTGTGTGTGTGTGTGTGTGTGTGTGTGTGTGTGTGTGTGTGTGTGTGTGTGTGTGTGTGTGTGTGTGTGTGTGTGTGTGTGTGTGTGTGTGTGTGTGTGTGTGTGTGTGTGTGTGTGTGTGTGTGTGTGTGTGTGTGTGTGTGTGTGTGTGTGTGTGTGTGTGTGTGTGTGTGTGTGTGTGTGTGTGTGTGTGTGTGTGTGTGTGTGTGTGTGTGTGTGTGTGTGTGTGTGTGTGTGTGTGTGTGTGTGTGTGTGTGTGTGTGTGTGTGTGTGTGTGTGTTAGCAACAATAATGTTATGTTTGTTTGGGAATGTGACTACTCCACAGATACCTTCAAGATCTTATCGTATCAGTTCTGATTTTTCATCAAAGTTTACATTGTCACTAATATAGAGAGCGCGTCCTCCTCCTGGCTTTTTACCCACTTGTTTCCGATCAACACAGAATAATTGATATCCGTCAATATCAAAGTTACTAGTGGGGCATATCATTAGGGAAATTTGTTTCATTAAAGCCACTAATAACAAAAGGCTTTCGTTGGTAACGATGTCTCATTTAATCTATCCGACCCTCAACGTCAATACTGTTTACATTAATATGAGCAAAAGATAGAACAGAGACAGTGGGAGGGAATAATATTGTTTTTTTATCTGCATCTATGCCAACGATTGAATATCTACCACTGCCATTAAACACATCACATGCTATGTCATTGGTGTAATTTTTTCATTTTCTTCCCATTCACATCTTGAACACATCAAGGGGATGTCATCAAGGGAATATCAAAGTTACTAGTGGGCATATCATTATTGAGTTTTGTTTCATTTATGCCAGTAATGACACAAAGGCTTTCGTTGAAATTTAATTTAATCTTTCCTACCCTCAACATCAAAACCGTTTACATTAATATGAACAAAAGAGAAACCAGAGACAGTGATAGGGTCTAATATTGTCTGTGTGTCTGCATCAATGCCAATGATTAAGTATTTATAACTGCCATTAAACATATCACATTCTATGTTATTGATGTATTTTTTTTAATGTTCTTCCCGTTCACATCTTTAAATCATAAAGAAGATGTTATAAGTTTCAAATGCACAAAGCTCCTGTTGGTTGAAATTAACACAGTTGGGGTGCAGCCAAACATCACAAGTGTCACATTTTGGACCATGTTGTGTGTCCACTTCCTTGTTGCAAACATGGCAGTCATTCTCTGAGGGTCCTGGGATAATCTGAATATCCCCGGCCTTTAATAACTTACAGTCCAGGTAGGATGTGTAAGGTGGTTGCTCTCTGTATGAGTTTGGGTTTGCTGTGTGACCCCAAGTGATCCTAAGTCCACCATGTCGAAACTCCAAGTTACGATAGAAAGTCCCATTAAAATGGTAGTTAATGTTGTTTTGGAGCACTGCGGTTTTTCCACCTAAGGTCACATTTACCAGCTGTGGTGTTATACGTGTATCTTTGGTTTTGTTGTGTGCAGGACTACATACTTCATTGACCTCATTCATCTGCCTACATGCAAAGAGGTTTACGGCAACTATAGCCCAGGTGGTGCATAGTAAGGTGAGGGGAATAATCCCCAATAGCTTTTTGTTTCTAATCCTGGTAGACTTTGAAAACAAGTGGAAATGTCCAGTTCTTGTTCTCCATGTACATATATCAATTCCCATTTTGGTACAGTTGGTCAGCAACCATTCACAAATCATATGATCACAAATGTAACAATTCCTAGGTTATCAATTAGTAGAAAATCGTAGGGTTGCCGTTTTACAAATGGTTAAACCATCACGCGCTGCAGAAACAGACGATATGTTTACATCCACTGTGTTGTGATTCTTACCAGTCTACGGGGCAGTCTACAGCCCGGCGAGTATTTCGTAATAGCAGTGTTGGCAGACCCGGCTGCTACGCACTGACGTGCACCTGAAGCGCACTGAGACACCGAAGCGAGTCAATTCTATTGACAATGTTGCACAGCATTTTGTCCTATTATTACTCACAGGCCAGGCCACCAGGTTCTTCTTATTTTGTACAAAAACACCATGGCTCAAAACTTGCTACTTGCTACACCTACTTGTTGAGTTGCAATGTTTTAAGACGTTTCATTCGTTCCCAATTTCATCGTTCACAATTAATCAAATTTGCTGATGTTTTATCCGCTCGGAAAACAGACCAGAGTATTGACTCCCTCCACCTCAAAATCATCGATGTTTATTTTTTACCATCGCCAATCGGTCACGCGCGGTGCGTTGTGTCACGGTAGTCAGAGCGGGACAGGGTTTAAGTGCAGAGCGCTCGCACAAAAATTATGTACGCCGGCCGCCCCCTGGGGGGGTGAGCAGTCCACTTTGGGGGCCGCCCCGACTGACCTTTCAGAGGTCGCCCGCTGGTATGGAGTATCATGGTGCGATCTGATCGGACCAGCGGCAAAGGCCCGATACTCAGACGTTTAGGCCCCACCGCCTATGCACCAATTTTGGAGGCCCGCCGTGGCTCCGACCGGCCTTTCTCGTAAAATTAAACCCTGGAGGGGCCAATGCACCGGCGCGTCGGTGCCCGGGCTCTACTGGTGTTAGAAGGAACCATTTAGACATGTCTCTAGTAGAGTATATATATGAGGTACCTATTGCACGATGTACGGTCACAATAATTGTCAGTGACTGAAGATCGGCGAAATAGGCTTATGTGTTCAATCTTGTATTGGGACTTATTGCAAGGTTCACTTGTTAAAAAGTAGACAGGATAGAAAGGTCCCCGAACCCTGCCGATCCTGCCACAGGGGGACACAGAGTGAGCTGTCACTTTGTCGAGCTTGTGGTAGAGGCAAGCTTCGTCACAGACTTCTCGCCAAAGAGAAGAAAGCAAGAGAGAACTTCAGACTGGTAATACGGCAGCTTCTTTTAAAACAAACGCCCATTTAGAGACAGGTCGTGTAGTGTGTATAACCCCGCCAGGTCGGGTGGTGCGTACACCTGAGATGACGCGTGCACAACGCGCACGTGCCCTCCGGGATGAGTACGAATTGTTTACCGGGGTCCGACCTCCATATTCCAGGAGCCGCGTAGCATTGCAGGTGTGTTTTGGGTGTCCTAGGTTGGGGGCCCGTGAATATTTTAGACACATAAGGCGGGCTGGCATGGTAGCATCAAAGCTTCGAGTTGTCTTAGAAAAGATGGACTGTGACGAACGTCTTGATCAACTGCATAAAGAGGAGACTGTCCCAGTCGTCCCGGCGGCCGAGACGCAAAGTAACTGATGCTAAAAAGCGAGAGCTGCTTGCGGCCTGTCAATATACCATCCTAAGCACCTCCCTCCAGCTCGCCTGGCTGGTAAAGGTACCGCACACACACGTCAGAAGGAAGCTTTTGTTCTTTCAAGCCTATAGGAGATGCAAACTTTTTTCAGTGAGCCAGACGTCCTTCTGCGCATCAACTTGGGCTAGTTGCGCAGATATAAATATAAAGGTTCTGTGCGCTAGTGACCCGCAGGTTAACTATAATCCATCATTAGTTGTACTAGCCACCCAATGCATTGTCAATATACCATCCTCGAGAACTGACCGAACTTGTTCCTTGAATACGTTCTACATACAACGTTTCAATGCAGTCACAAGCCAAAGAAAAGGGTTCGCATAAGCATAATGATGATTAGACTGAATTTTGGGCTGTTATGTTATTTATCCATAAAACTGCAAACATGACAATCATTGTCTGTTTTATTTAAATCTTAGGAAGATAAATGCCTAAACAACATCACATTTGATTGTGAGGCATCTAATGCCTAAACACCCTCACAGTCGAGTCTCTGCATTCTCACAAACCGTTCATTAGGCCTGCCATTTGTGTGGCGGCGTGTCCCCGTTACCGCCTGTCTTTACACGGGAGACGGATATGATTTCCCGGTCGCCGTGTACGGAATGTTGTCGCCTTTTGACGTCTCATTTCGGAAGTCGTGCCGTTTGTAACCGAAGAACGTCTCGTCCGTTGAAGAAGAGCGTACCGTCAGGCGTCGAAGAGCGGGCCGTCGGCTGCTAACAAGTGTTCTGTCTGTAGCTGAAAGGCCGGCCTTCCTCTGCCGAAGAGTGCACCGTCTGCAGGGGTAAGACCACGAATGTAGGGCGTATGAAATTGTGAAATGGGAAGTTAATAAATTCATATTATGTGACATGGGGGCCTTTGAGCAGGACTATTCACATGTTTGTTTGTAGAAGCTATTGGCTGTGAAACAGTGCATTTTTTAAGAGTTTAACTGACGGAGGGATTTATGGGAATTTTCCTCCTATGTGCCACGTGGGCGCATGAATACATGGTTATTTTTTTTAATATTGACGGGCATCGCACGTGGGGGCATTTTGAAAGAGCTGGAGGTATGTGAATTTTATAAAAGCTGGGGCGCACGTCAGTGAGATAATGGCAGTTGATGTAAAAAAAGTTTCAGAATTTTTGATGGTCAGGTTTTCTTATAATCAGATAAAACGTTAACTTGGCCACCAATGCAATACTCTACTGTGGTCTGTCCCCTGAAGTCGAAGAGCGGGCCTTTCGATACGAATCGCCATCCATGTCAGTGAAGCGCGCATGGGATTGGTCAACGGTCACGACGTGCTTCTCTCACGGTCCCGAAATAGCTGTCCGCGTTGCAGGAGGGCAGACTACAGTACAAAATTGCACTGGTGGCCATGCTACGATTTGTCTGATTATACGAAAACGTTACCATCTAAAATGCAGAAAATGTTTCACAGCAACTGCCATCTTCTCATTGATATGCTGACCAAGGTTTGTCAAAAATAACTTACCTACAGCTCTTTTAAAACACCCCTATGTATGATGCCCGCACATACATAAATAGAACACCCGTTAGTAAAACAAGACCGCTGAGCCCTTATCATTCGACACATGATACAGTGATGCAGGCATGGGCCAGTGACATTGATGCTGCTGCATGCAAGAACCAACTGGAGGCGCAGTGTTTATACTGTACAGCACCCAGTCTTCATCATATAACCATAGATATACAGTACTAATAAGAGATTATTAACATATATATATATTACATATATATATATATATATATATATATATATATATATATATATATATATATATATATATATATATATATATATATATATATATATATATATATATATATATATATATATATATATATAGCTGTCATTGCACTGTTGTTTACAAACACGTCTTGGGCACTGATCAAGGAAGATCAACCCTCTCACAGCGCAACTAATCAATAACTTCAAAGAGACAGAGATCACCATCCTGATCCTTGCTACAGTTATCTAATGCCTTATTACAATCTATCCATGCATGTTCATGCTGACAGTCAACTAAACTATTGTTCTATAAATGAGGATCGTTACCTTTGCAAAATTCTAAATACTGTCTTCTGTCGATTCGTACAGCTGTAAACCACACGGGAAATAACCATATTCGTTGACCCACAACTGTCTCCTGCAAACTTCCAAAATGTTTATATTTTGAGAGTTTAACCCTAATGCACGATGTTCACTCCAGTATGAACAGCCCAACTTCCCACACTTATAACACAAATGGTAGGACCACACTTATACTTCTCTGGTAGCCACCTCATCTTCATTGTTTTGTTTCCCTTATATTGTACATGATGATGGTGAGGAGGAAATAAATGTTTTATTTACTTACTTACTTACTTACTTACTTACTTGCTTACTTACATACATATGTTATACAACTATTTGTAACATGCTATGTTCACACTATAAACAGTACTACCCTATGTGTCATGCAGTGGATGCAACTGTTTCTGCCGTGCAATGAAATGCCGGCCAGTGGTCTATGCCTGCTTCACGGCAGTGAGCTGGCTTATCGCTCTTGTGTATAGCGGGGATGATTAATGATGTAACTCTCTGGATACCCGCCAATTTTAATAAAAATAACCATGTATTCATGTTCCCACGTGACTTATAGCAGAAGAATTCCCTTAAATCCCCCCTCCTGTTAAACTCTTTAAAAATGCATTTCTAAAAAGAAACCCTTGAATATGCCTGCTCAATTGCTCTTATGTCATATCATATGAATTGTTTAAATTCACATATCACAATGTAATACGCCCTATATTCTTGTGAAACAATAAACAGGAAGGTCAACTGTGGTCTTATCCCAAATATTTGTTTAGAAAGTGTCAAATTTTATAGCAAGTTTCGGCACAATGTATATGTAGAAACACTATGGAAAACTCTTGCTTGTCAAGCCATTATTGTTTGTTTGACAGCCAAGTTTAAACCATGACTTTACCCTTAATATTAGCTGAAAACCAGTAACATAATTTAACTATAGGTCCATTTTGACACATGATTAATCATAGATCATGTACACTAGATTTCCAGAGCATTGCGAACCAACGAAGCCTGCTTAATGTCTCTTTAAAATGTATTAATTAGTATATTTTCAAATTCATATCCATATAATTGCTTGATTTTAACCAAACATGGCACGACTTTGTAAGAAAATATAACATTTTCACATATAACAGGATTTCGTGTCAATTCAAACGTGTCAGGCTTGTTAAATGTTATTGTTTATGTGACTTTCATAGTTCTAGCTGATAGGATACGACACGAACTTCTTGATTTCCATACGCCACTTTATACGTTAAAGAATGTGTATCTGGGTCAATCACCAGAAAAGAGGAAAAATTTATGTTGCCAATGGTTTGAGTTCAATAGAAAGTTATTGTTTGCAAAAATATTTATGTCTTAGATATCCAAACTAATCTACACATAACAATTACAAGATACAACGGGAAAAATATTGAGTGTCGAATAATGCTATAACGATACATAACGAGTGATTTGCTGATAGAGAGTTCGGTACCCGAAAGGGCCACTGGAATACCAATGTACAAGTTAAATCAGTTACATTGCATAAGGATTTGGACGTATAAGGGTCGGCGTTATGTGAAAGTTAAAGAAATGTTCGGTGATGGGGTTTTGTTTCCCAAACGGACCTAGAGTCGTCAAGCCTCTGCATCCCGCCCAGCTTCAGAAAGTCCTGCATACATCTATGAATAGGGAGTATATATTTGAGGAATGGGAATTATAAATAATAAGACAATATTTTGTAATTACATAATTTTCTTTCAGGTCGTAAGTGACGTGTCCTGTCTGAATTCCAGTATAAGCGAGGGTGAATCTGGGTTGTCTTCTGAGCGACGGGAGAACCAAGCCTCGACGAATCTCCTGTCGGAAGTGACTAATACCGGAGCCATCCCCAGTTACATCAGCAAAAAGCATCAAGGTTGCCCAGACATAATGATGATAACTTGTGAATTATGTGTTTATTGTGTTTATATTTTCGACTTCAAAGTGTATATACATTGTTATGATTTTCGTTGGACATGTATATTATAATGCAGACCTTGAGCAAGATTGGACACATTTGACACATTGTGGTTTTCTACGATATTCGTTAGGTCACCACATATCAACTTCTTTAAATTCTTAAAACTGCTGCCACATTCCAACCAGTTTGCTTAATCTTCTGAAATACATGTATCCTAATTATATGATGTGTTAAGTTTTTGATGTTGATAACATATCAAAGACTAAATATACTTATTCATTGTTTCCATTACTTTTAATCTGCTTACTTAGTAATGTCATTTCGTTTCGGGACCGACAAAAGTCAGTCCCGAAACGAAATGTCAGTCCCGAAATTATACGTCAGTCCGGTAACACCTCTGTCAGTCCTATAACACCTCTGTCAGTCCCGTAACATTGCAAATAAACCCAAATTTCTATAATACAATTTAAGCTAAAGAGCTAATTAGCAGTAATTATTTGAGGAATTTTGAATGGGCTTTTGTTTATGAAAACAGTTTCTTTTTTCATAAGAAAATATCTGAAGTGCTAAGTTGTTATATTGGTACAATGCCGCATAATTTGATCTGAACACTTCATAAAAGGAAAAATGTAAGTTTACCAGACAAAAAGAAAAGATTACAGATTAATTATTGAGAACTGCATGGTTATACAAATCACAATGACAAGAAGAAAAAGAAAATAATTTGTCCAATTACTTTTATTAGCTATTTTACTAGTGTTGTGGTACTGACACATTGTCTAATAGGTCCAGAAATAACCCCCAAAATGGAAAAAAATCCTTTAACGATCGTCGCTGCTAACGGTTGCAGGTAATCATAAGACCCGTTCCCCGCACAAAACTTATTTATTTGAATAAATAGGGACATTTATTTGTAACAAGTGAAATATGTAATTGTTTGCATTTACTGGTGATTGACCCATTTGCTGTTACTCCTTCTACTTGAAAAGTGTATAATTTTGCGTTACTTGTACAATGTGACTCCTGTCCAAGGAAAAGTGCCTATATATTTCAAGCCGCTCAATGTGAAAACGTTAAATTTTTTAACTACGTATAATTGTGTTCAAGTCGACATCTTTCTCTATCTACTTCTCTGACTAGGGTGTACTGGATCTGCTCTTATTTTCGTTGTCCTTATCCATCGTATCATCTTTCTTTCCTTTTTCGGTGTTCACCTGTTCCAAGGATACATTTTCATCGCGCTCTTCTCCTGGTATATTTGATCTCCTTTCGTTGGACGAATTCATTATTCTGTTGATTTTCTGTGATGATAAACTGGACAATTGTTCAGTGCTTAGGCAATAATGCAAAGTTGTTAATGTAACGAGAGTGTCTTCTACAAGATGACAGTCAGGTGTGTCGAAAGCAGGAGTGTCTTGGCTGTTAACACTCGATTGACATCAATAAATAGAGTGTTATTCCCATTATATAACGGCAAGTTAATAATTGGAAGTACTCGTTCACTTCCTACCCCTGTAAACGTGTTGTTCGTCTACTCCACGATTCATCACAACATTACAAGTTCACAATTCGCCATTACTGCCTGGCCAACCAAATAACCTGTATTAAGACCTCTTCTCGTTGGTCTAAAAAAGTCCGGAAAACTGCAGCACCAGCCAACGAGAAGCGTCAGCATATCACTCACAGCAGGGGTTATCAATGTTATCCACCTCTGCAGGGTAAATGCTCTAGACCAATCGATTAATTTTATTATCAGGCATCATCCTAATGGATAGCACACGGTTGACCCGGTCAGAGAGTCCATACACCTTAACCATACATTTGTGACCGTCGAGTGTATATCAACACGACTACTTGCTGTATAACCTAAAAAATATATTTTATTTTATTTTATACGACGATGCTACCAAATAAATTTTGATGTACGTGAAAACCTTCCTAGAAAGTAATTAACAACATTTTGTTCACATCAGGTGAACCCGACATTTCTTTGGCTAATCGAGAATCATCCTATTTCTGGGATATGAGTTGTCATTAAAATATATATATTTCAAAAACAAAAGGAAAACATTTGTGGAGTAGCTCACTTTTCAGTTCCGTGAAGATGTAGTGGATATTTGACCTAGCATACGACCAAGATTGTGAAACCGTTGACAATGCAAGCACAATCCCGCTTGACCGGGAACATGTTCACTATTAATTCTCTTCACATTATAAAAAGTGTTAACGATTTTACAATTATCACGTTATCACATTATTGCATTTTTATGGATAAATAACATAACAACCCAAAATTCAATATAATCATCATTATGCTTATGCGAACCCTTTTCTTTGGCTTGCGACTGCATTGAAACGTTGTATGAAGAACGTATTCAAGGACTCAGTTCGGTCAGTTCTCGAGGATGGTATATTGACAATGCATTGGGTGGCTAGTACAACTAATGATGGATTATAGTTAACCTGCGGATCATTAGCGCACAGAACCTTTATATTTATATCTGCGCAACTACCCCAAGTTGATGCGCAGAAGGACGTCTGGCTCCCTGAAAAAAAGTTTGCATCTCCTATAGGCTTGAAAGAACAAACGCTTCCTTCTGATATGGGTGTGCGGTACCTTTACAAGCCAGTCTCCTCTTTAAGCAGTTGATCAAGAAGTTCGTCACAGTCCATCTTTTCTAAGACAACTCGAAGCCTTGATGCTACCATGCCAGCCCGCCTTCTGTGTCTAAAATATTCACAGGCCCCCACCCCAGGACACCCAAAACACACCTGCAATGCTACGCGGCTCCTGGAATATGGAGGTCGGACCCCGGTAAACAATTCATACTCATCCCGGAGGGCACGTGCGCGTTGTGCATGCGTCATGTCAGGTGTACGCACCACCCGACATGGCGGGGTTATACACACTACACGACGTGTCTCTAAATGGGCGTTTGTTTTACAAGAAGCTGCTGCATTACCAGTCTGAAGTTCTCTCTTGCTTTCTTCTCTTTGGCGAGAAGTCTGTGACGAACCTTGCAATAAGTCCCAATACAAGATTGACAACATAAGCCAGGTATTTCGCAGATCTTCAGTCACTGACAATTATTGTGAACGTACATCGTGCAATAGGTACCTCATATACATACTCTACTAGAGACATGTCTAAATGGTTATTTCTAACACCAGTAGACCCCGGGTACCGACGCGCCGGTGCAATGGCCCCTCCAGTGTTTAATTTTACGAGAAAGGCCGGTCGGAGCCGCGGCGGGCCGCCCAAATTGGTGCATAGGCCGTGAGACCTAAACGCCGGAGTATCAGGCCTTTACCGCTGGTCCGATCAGATCGCACTATGATACTCCATACCAGCGGGCGACCTCTGTAAGGTCAGTCGGGGCGGCCCCCAAAGTGGACTGCCACCCCCCCCCCCCGGGGGACGGCCGGCGTACATAATTTTTGTGCGAGCGCTCTGCACTTAAACCCTGTCCCGCTCTGACTACCGTGACACAACGCGATCGCGCGTGACCGATTGGCGATGGTAAAAAATAAGCATCGATGATTTTGAGAAAGACTGGTGGGAGGCGCCCTGGGCCCCAGGGGGCTGGTGGGGGGAGGCAAGACTCTGGTGTTAATGTTCTTTAAAGAGAAAATGCACTTTTAAAAAGAAGAGTCTTAAGCTGCTTCTTGAAACTGTTATGACAATCTGCAGCACGCATGGCAAGATTGATCCGCGCGGTGAGAATGCTCTGTCGCCAGGCAGGTGTCGATGAATGACCTGTTTTCCGAGCGGATAAAACATCAGCAAATTTGATTAATTGTGAACGATAAAATTGGGAACGAATGAAACGTCTTAAAACATTGCAACTCAACAAGTAGGTGTAGCAAGTAGCAAGTTTTGAGCCATGGTGTTTTTGTACAAAATAAGAAGAACCTGGTGGCCTGGCCTGTGAGTAATAATAGGACAAAATGCTGTGCAACATTGTCAATAGGATCGACACGCTTCGCTGCCTTGAGGCGCTTCAGATGTTTGTCAGTGATTAGCAACCGGAAGAACCTGTTGGCCTCGCCTGTGAGTGATAATAGGCCAAACTGCTATGCAACATTGTCAATAGAATCGACTCGCTTCGGTGTCTCAGCGCGCTTCAGGTGCGCGTCAGTGCGTAGCAGCCCGGTCTGCCAACGTTGCTATTACGAAATACTCGCCGGGCTGTAGATTGCCCCGTAGACTGGTAAGAATCACAACACAGCGGATGTAAACATATTGTCCGTTTCTATAGCGCGTGATGGTTTAACCATTCGTAAAACGGCAACCCTACGATTTTATAGTATTTGATAACCTAGGAATTGTTACATTTGTGATCATATGATTTATGAATGGTTGCTGACCAACTGTACCAAAATGGGAGTTGATATATGTACATGGAGAACAAGAACTGGACATTTCTACTTGTTTTCAAAGTCTACCAGGATTAGAAACAAAAAGCTATTGGGGATTAGTCCCCTCACCTTAGTGTGCACCACCTGGGCTATAGTTGCCTTAAACCTCTTTGCATGTAGGCAGATGAGGTCAATGAAGTATGTAGTCCTGCACACAACAAAACCAACGATACGCGTATAACACCACAGCTGGTAAATGTGACCTTAGGTGGACAAACCGCAGTGCTCCAAAACAACATTAACTACCATTTTAATGGGACTTTCTATCGTAACTTGGAGTTTCGACATGGTGGACTTAGGATCACTTGGGGTCACACAGCAAACCCAAACCCTTACAGAGAGCAACCACCTTACACATCCTACATGGACTATAAGTTATTAAAGGCGGGGGATATTCAGATTAACCGAAGACCCTCAGAGAATGACTCCCATGTTTGCAACAAGGAAGTGGACACACAACAAGGTATGTAATGTGTCACTTGTGATATTTGTCTGCACCCCAGCTGTGTTAATAACTAACATGAGCTTTTTGCATTTGAAACTTATGACATCCCCTTTATGATTTCAGGATGTGAAAGGGAAGAACATTACAAAAATTACACCAATAACATAGAATGTGATGTGTTTAATGGCAGTGATAGATACTTAATCATTGGCATTGATGCAGACAAACAGACAATATTAGACCCTATCACTGTCTGTGGTTTATCTTTTGTTCATATTAATGTAAACTGTATTGATGTCGAGGGTTGGAAAGATTAAATTAAATTTGAACGAAAGCCTTTTGGCATTATTGGTATAAATGAAACAAAACTCACTAATGATATACCCACTAGTAACTTTGATATTAACGGATATGAATTATTCCCAGCTGATAGGAAGAAAGTTGGTCCAAAGCCAGAAGGAGGATGTGCTCTCTATATTAGTGACAATGTAAACTTTGATGAAAAACTAGACCTGATTCCCAAAAATCTTGAAGGTATCTGTGGAGTAGTCACATTCCCAAATAAACATAGAATTATTGTTGCCTACATATATAAACCACCTAATGAGAAGATAAACTGGTTTGATAAGATATATAAAATACATGATAATTTTAGTGACACTAAACTGGAGTTAATCATCAATGGAGATCTCAATAGAGATTTGTTAAAACAACCATTGAAAAATCACACTAAGCAATTTGTACATACTTGTGAGTTACCCAGCCGGCTCGTTATCAAACCCACTAGAGTAACACCAACAAGTCGTACCTTAATTGATGTGATTATGAGAGCATTAGTGGAGCATGATGTCATATCTGGTGGTATTGCAGACCACCATCTTGTCTACTGTGTGACCTCTGATAAGTCCCATGCACCTACTTAGACTCACAGAACTACAGAAATTAGAAATTCCATTAGAAAATCAGACTAAGCACTTTGTACATATTGTGAGTAACATCAGTTAACTCAGCTTGTTAATACACCCACTAGAGTAACGCTATGTTCAAAGAGCTATGATGGTTATCATTACAACAAAGAAGGTATTTTCATAAATGTGTTTTAATGTACAAATATATGAATGTCTAGCACCATAATATTTGTGTGATATGTTTACATCAAATAGTTACTACTATAATACCAGAAATGCCTGACAGCCAAAACCACCTAAAACCAGAACTGCCTACTATTGTGTCCTACTAGTGTGTCCGGTTTGACGTTATGGAATTGCTTACCACAGGACAATCAAAACAGCCAGCCTGTTGGAAGCTTCAAAAAGTCACTGCACAAATATTTGAGTGCTACACCACCATTTTAAATATTCTCTGTTTTTATTATATTTGTTTATTTGATTTTATGTATATTATGATTTTACGTTTTTTATTTTAAACATAATATTAAGGTACATTAATCTAGAGCATCGGAATACGTACGCAGCGCCGGAATGCGGCAGACTTCCATCTACCATGGAAAGCATTTGGGTATCACTCATGCTCCTTAACTACTGTTGCATAAGTGAACAATACAACATAATCAAGTTAAAGAAAAATAAACGTTTAATACACGATAGTTAGTAAGTAATTTACAAGGAAACTAGTAGACTCCTGGGTCTAAGTAATATAATATAATAGTCTGATCCTCTGACAATCGGACAATCGTGTAGACTTATCTAACGGGACCTACAAACGCCTCCCTATGCTCACAGCTACACAGTTGATTCTAAGGCATCTAATGCCTAAACAACAGGCATATAATGCCTAAATCCATCTTTGATTCGCCATTGACGCCGATATCTCGATGGCGGCATACGTAGCAAATGCATGCCGGAGTGCATATTGCCAATTGTACCGAATTTCACTCATACGTGACACACTAACGATCGGTACAACCAAGTGTCTAGTGCATGCATTAGATTAGATACTTCCAGAGTCGACTACAGGAACGCTATGCTGTGCGGAATATGAGACCGTTTACTCCACCGCCTTGAGTTGGCCCAGCACTCGGCGGCCAGATTCGTCCTACGAATTAGGCGGGGTGATCAGCGTAGCATGACGGCCACGCTGAAGCAATTCCACTGGCTGCCGGTGAAGTGGCTCCTTGAGTACAAACTACTCGTTCTTGTATTCCGCGCCCTTCACGACCGGACGCCGGCGTACCTGGCCTCGCTGTTCACGCCATATGTGCCGCGCCGTCCCCTTCGTTCCGTGGACGGTGCGCTACTAACTGTTCCCTGCCACAAATTTGAACGGTACTGTCGCCGTTCTTATGGAACGCGCTACCCGAAGACGTGTTAGCGTAGTATAGGCATTCATTTCTTTCTAGTCAGTAAGTGAGGCAGAACTGCTAATGTGAAAAATTTCTTTATGGCGTAGTAATGCAATTACACGTCGCAGCTTACTATGACGCTAAATAGCCATCTATCATTTGAAACTTTCGGGGTTAAAACATGGCAAGTACTATATGCCGTGCCATCTAATAGTTAAAACATTTATATTCAAGTAACAATCTCCGTAATGGTGCATACTTCCGATCTGTACAATCGTATTACATAGTATGGTCACCGGTAACTGTGCTGCAGACGAAATGTGATACAACGCTCTAGATTGGAGAACCTAAACCAAACAAATGTCCTTGTTGTCTAAGATCTGCTGGATACATCTGACCGTTTATATAACTTGATATACCATGCAACAAATTTGAGTTACAAGATCTACTAGTAACATATTTTAGGTATGTTTCGATTCACAAAAGCAAGGTATACATTGTTGAGTATAACCAAACAATTTTTAATCAGAATGTTGCCACCAGGTCATATTATATCAGATTGTATAGATCAAGGGACTGTGTTTATGTAGATACACATGTGTAATTAATCAATTAAACAAGCTAATTTGAAATGTTCACTGTGACAACATGACAAAGTATTGGTTTCCAACATACTCACTAGATGACGCCGTTTTCGATTTTAAGCATCCTGCTAGACTATGAAAATATATCAATAAAATGCAGAATTTACGTGTATTCATGTTTGTAAATCAAGGTTCTTCCTTCACCGGAAGCTGAATATTAAAAATGATTGCCGTAAATAATTATTTATGTAGTAGAGATTTATCACTGCACGGGCGGCGCCATCTTGCGGCCCAAAATGAAGTATTTCCGTCTGAGCAGGGAACAGTTTTCGCAAGGGTTATTTTATGTGGAAGCAGACCTTGTGAAGCACAGAATGTCGAGAGAGGTTATATCCCTATGGCAAAGGCTTGCTATATGTTTGAGGTATGTGACTGTACACGATTATTATGTAAATCAGTTGTTTTACTTAATGCAGAAATATTTGCACATACCTTAGTCATGTGCAAGTAATTAAAATACAAACAATTTATATTGCAATTGTGTTAATGAAACTGCAATAACAAAACTGTATTCACTTTAATACAGTGGGATTCAGTACAAATACAGACCTATTGTCTGTACAATTATCAACTTATTTGAAAATGAGGAATGGCATATACTATGTGCCGACCTACACATAATCATGCGTATTGACGAGATCAAAGGCGCCACAGTCCTAGGAGACGCAGTAGCCATCTAAACGGTAATTTCACCAACAAATATTTCAACTAGAGAACAAATTGCTTTAGTACTCTTGTTACTCAGGTATGTTGGTGTTTTCTCTAAGGACAGCAGAGATTTTGCGAAGTTCACTCTGTTGAACCATCGCATAAGAACTTATAATGAGGATCCCGTCAGAGAATGACTGAGGTGCACTCAATTAAAGTTTCAGGAAGAAGAGGAGACGACACTAACTGACACGATGGAGGCTCAGGTTATGAAGCCATCCACATAAGATTGGGCATCGGCACCAGTCTTAGTAAGGAAAAGGACGGGGAATTGAATGTCAAAGATGTGAAAGGTGCCTATCCACTGTCACTGATAGATATATTGGCTGGTACTTTGTGGTTTCTTACACTAGACCTGGCGTCGGGTTTTGGAAAATATTTGCTGACGAACGCGATAGTCATACGACTGCATTCCTGACTAAGTGTCATATCAGAATGGCCCAGGGCTTGTGCAATGCAGCCGCGACGTTTCAACGAGTTATGCACTTGGAATTGCGTGGCCTCGCGTGGAGCAAGGTACTTGTACATTTGGATGATGTAATTGTGCTGGGAAAGAGTTTTGAGGAGTCTCTTGAAAATCTGGAGATTGTTCTCCAGAGATTCGAAGTGCATCATTTGAAGCTGAAGCCCAAAAAGTGCTCAAAAATCTCAACTGCACATAAAGCTGGGCCCAACAAAATGTGTACACAATAACAATCCCAAAAGCAAAAGGAATATAAGGTAAATGGTGACAGATGGCATAATTAGTGTAAACTCCAGACCATATTCAAAGACAAAGCATCCCGAAGTAACCGTAGAAAAGGCAGCTCATTCCACAATCCGCGAAAGGGCAAAGCTTAACATACCGCCCACAGTAAAGGCAAAACGAAAAGATACGACGCTAATACATTAACACTACCAGTGACACATCGCCTACACTTCCACAACACTGACAGATCGCAGACTTTGGGTTTGGCTAGCTATGTTGGACTATTTTGTGATAATTAAGTAATTGTAAAATATAAGTTATTAAGATACATCACGGTATCAATTTGCATTGGTGTGCCCTAATTAGTGTTCATGTTACAGCACTTTAAAGACACCCACGTCAACATTTTCAAAACATATTTGTTTCTATTTTGACCAAATAGTGTGCATTGCCTAAGAGATAGACAAATATTAATTTTAACTTATTTTGCCTAAGAGGTAGACTAATATTAATTTTCACTTCTTTAGCATATTCTGGAACTACTACATTTTGTCAACCTATTGGTGGTCAAAAAAACAACTGTAGCTTCATTGTTTTGCCTGTAACAGAGTTGCAAACAATGAAAAATGTCACCAATTTGACCACATTATACGAGACCGTGTTATCGTTTTAAATACGATACACAATCATGCATTGAATAATGACTTTATTCATATGCTATACACACATGTGTTGTATGTGCTGTTGTTTCGTTAATATATACATACACATGTGTAATTAATCAATTAAACAAGATAACTTGAAATGCTCACTGTGACAACATGAAAAAGTATCGGTTTCTAAAATGCTCGCTAGATTGCGCCTTTTCCATTTTAAGCATCCTGCTGGACAATGAAAATCTATCAATAAAATGCAGAATCTACTTGTATTCATGTTTTTAAATCAAAGTTCACCCTTCACCGGACGCTAAATATTAAAAATTAGTGCCATAAATCATTATTTATGGTATTACAAACAGTGGTGCACAGGCATTTCCTGATCGTTGCGATTCTGCGAATTTGACAGTATGCAACCTGGCAGACGCAGCGTATGAGCGCCGCCATTGACATTAGGACGAACCAGCCACATACATCAATGATTAAGTCAACAGGAGGTTGCGATTATGCGCAGCGGAAAAGGCGACGGCTTCAGTTTTGCGCTCGTAACGAAGAATGTTGTGGGACACCATCCATGACTTTACATCGGCGGTACATCGCGATGTGCGGTCAGTGGCAGTTGTAGCATGCGCTGCTCATCACGTGGAAATTCAACATACAGCTGGGTATCGTCAGCATACAGGTGGTAACGGAGTTGGTGGAGTTCGAAGTTGAGCACCAGATTGTAAAATAAACAAGGGTCCCAGCAGTACACAAAGGGCCCCTGCGGTGCACCGAAGCATAAATCAACGTCACCTCAATTCTTGAGGTGATGGTATCGACTTTGACAGATTGCGCTTGCTGCGAAAGGTACAACTGTATCCAGCTTTGTCACGTATGCCAATTTCGTGCAGTTTATCTAGAAGCAGACGATGTTCGACCGTATAGAAGTTTTGATGTCGCATGCAAGGCGCATGCCTAATTTTCAATCAGAAACCGACAACGTTGTCAAGCCTAACATCGCAGTACTACAAAAATGCCACTATTGACTTTGAACGCCACTGTTTGTCATGGCGAGACTTTCTAATGGCGACCGAGAGCGTGCCGTGTGTCTTCTGTAGGAGGGACAGTCGATAGTAGAGGCAGCGCGTGCCTTTGGGTGCAGTAAACACAGGACACAAGTTCAACAAAATGAGTCCGCGGCCGATCTCCCAAGGTCAGGGACACCTCGTGTGACGTCACTCGCAGAGGAGAGACACATCCGGTTGCCTCATCTACGTCATATATTTGCGACTGCAACCGCCACCAGTGGGCAAGTCTTTAGAAGAAGGATGACAGTGAAGATCTCCGAAATCGTCTGGTCCCGGCAGGCAGGAATTTGCACCAGGAGACCCTAAGTTGGACCCATTCTAACACTTGTGCACCATCATCAGCAACTTAATTTAGGTTGTAGCATATCAATTATTTCGTCATCTGGGTTTAACTTGAAAGACATGCTTACTTGGATTGGTTAGACAGTTGTTTTAGATAGTTGATGCTAGTGAAGAATTGTTTGCAATAACACGTTTGTCAGTTACAGTAAACCCATCAATATTAAAAGGTTCGGGTAATTGTTTTCGCTGATTGATTTTGTCAATAATTTCTAATAACTGAAGAGGAATTCTAAACATACAACGATGATTTTTACGCTGTACATTTAGCTCCGGAGACGACTCTCTACAGTTCAACAGTCTGCTATTCGTCGTTTGCTGAAGTCTTCCAGCACTGTGTTACTGTCGGCGGCCCTGTGTACGAAGGAAGGAACGGGACGTGGCTGCAACAGTCGTGTTTGCTCAGTATTGCTGATAAGAACTTGATGTCGTACGCTTTGCTGACTCTTATCGAAGCTTCACTTCCGTCCTGCACAGCAGCGTGGGACGCAACTGCAGTTAGGCCCCGAGATTCACGGTCGCCTGAAATAGACATAGGCGTTCTCCAACATACATGGTCATTGCAACACGTAGGCACCCATAACCCGCATTCTTACTTCTAGTACGTCGTATTTAGTACATAACTGTGTCAACGTCAATGTTGATTAGTGTAGATTAATCTGGTTTGTAGGTGAAAAGATGCCGTACAACGCTCTAGATGGGAGAAACTAGGCATTATTAGCAATAATTACTGTGGGTAAATATTATAATTATCGGTTTTATGTACCATGACAACAAATACATATAACATGTAGAACGAGTAGTAGCCTTTACATAACAGCAATATGTTTGGTTATGCTAAAAGTTGACCCAATCAGAGCATAAAACAGACAAACGAAGACAATAATTAAAAAAGTATCTTAACATGCTTTATTGCGAATGAACGAGATCTCTGTTGAACAGTTCTAAACAGTTATACAAATTTGAAAAGATGTGATACCCAAATATGAAGTAAATAGAAAGTAAGAGCTGCCTAACGATTAATCAAGTAGAATGGCATCATATACGAATAATGATTTATAGTCTTACCAGGCACAATATTGTCGAGTACACATCCAACGAAGCCTCCGACAAACATAGCCGTGGTTAGTAGTGCGGTCAGAACTTGGTCAAGTTCAAAATAACCTGAAACATATAGAGATATCACAAATTGGCATTGATCAATCGCATCGTATATTGACCACATTTATTCGATAAAATATCATTATATTTACAAAGTATTCGTGTGTGCAGTGTGACATTTAGTGCACTACTCACTCAAAGTGCTGATCGATAGATGGTGGTAGAGTCATAAATGATGGAAAATGTTCTGTTTCATCATGTCCGTCTTCGTTTTGTTTCACCATGTTGTTACATGTTCTATTTAATCATATTGGTCCTTGTTCTATGTTTATATTGTCCCTTGTCCTGTTTCATCATGTCGAACTTTTTTATTATGTTGCTCCTTCTTCTATTTCATCATGTTGGGCATTGTTCTCTATCGTAGCGTTGATCTTTGTTCTGTTTCATCATATATATCGTTGTTCTCTTACATCATGTGAGTTTTTTTCTCTTCCATCCTGTTGATACTTGTTCTGTTTAATCATATTGATAGTTGAACTGTGTCATCATGTTGGTCCTTGTTCTCCTTCGTCCTGTTGAAATGTGTTCTGTTTCATCATGTTGGTCCTTGTTCTGTTTCATAAGGTAGATCCTTGTTCTGTTTCATCATTCCCATCCCTGTTCAGTTGCATCGTGATGGTCCTTTATCTGTTCCATCATGTTGGTCCTTGTTATGTTTCATCAAGTTCTATTTCATCATGATGTTCCTTGTTTTGTTTCATCTTGTGGCTCCATGTTCTTTTTTATCATATTGCTTCTTGTTCTGTTTAATCATGTTTGTCATTGTTCTGCTTTATCTTATTGGTTCTTGCTCTGTTCCATCGTTTGCCCCCCTTCCTTCTGTGCAGTCATGTTGGTTATTATTCTCTTCTATTATGTTGGTCCTTTTCCTATTTTATAAGGTTGCTTATAAATCCTGTCCTGTTCTATCATGTAGTTCCTTGTTCTGTTATATCATGTGTTTTGTTATTAATATATTTATTTATCCAATATATCTGATATGTCAATATGTTATTACAATTATATATTATTATATCAAATAAAGGAGTGTCGTTAAGACATGCTGACGACATTTTGGATCAAAAATTAAACATAAAGATATAGGACCAGGCATAAGCAACAATGTGGAAGTACATCAGATATGAAAGTCAACGTTTTGTTCAACCTAATGTATGCACATTGCGAAGCAAGCACATACCGGTTTTGATGGCTCCTGGGTGCTGTTCCAACCACGGCGGCAACATCATGCCCAGCATCATGGCGATACCGAGAATCATGAGGTTCCGTGCCACTCGCATGTCGATCAGGTTGATGTTTGACAACGCAATCGAGATGATCATTCCCAGTCCGATGACAAAAAATGCCCCGATCACCGGCTCAGGTATGCTGGCGAAAACGGCGCCGACCTTGCCGAACAGGCCACACACGATAAGCAAGACACCGACCAATTGCCACGTGAACCGAGCAGCCATCTACAACAGTCACAGCAATTGGGTGGACGGCATAGACGACACAACAAGTTCGCTTGTGCTTCATATTGATATCGGAGCATTCGTCGGAATGTTGGCGGCGATATACACACACACACACACACACACACACACACACACACACACACACACACACACACACACACACACACACACACACACACACACACACACACTCACACACACACACACACACACACACACACACACACTCACACACACACACACATACACACACACACACACACACACACACACACACACACACACACACACACACACACACCGACCATCAAGTTATTAATGTTGCTATTCCTCGTGGCTATATATTAGTGAAGATATATTCAGTGAAGAATAACACCATATCGCCTACCCCCGTGACGCCGATGAAGCCAATCACGGTGCTGTAGGTCGACGTGCCATGACAGACCCCGAAGAATCCAAACAGTACGTTGGCCAGTCCGTCGATGGCGATGCCGCGGTTGATGCTATGTTGAGGTGGCGATGCCAGGGCGCATATGCGAGCTATCCCGTAGCCAACTCCGACCTTCTCGATAATCGTGGCGATGGTCGCCGCCAACATTCCGACGAAGGCTCCGGCACCAAACGTCGGCCACCCGAATTGACCTATGGAGAGCACAGGGAACGATTATATTTGTTTTAGGTGATGCATATTCGACTAATTGACCATTTTATTTTCAAATCACAAATCTCGTACATTTTTAATTGCGTAATTATGGAGAGTTTATACGCTCTTTTTTAATGTCCACCAATTACTACCAATATTTTTACTAACCACATTAAAGTTGTAATGCATTAAATAGATGTATGATACATAGACAAAATAAATTACTTAACTAGTCTTCCGAATGGTCCTATACGCGCAAGCGCGCACGCTCACATGCACTCACGCACACACACACACACACACACACACACACACACACACACACACACACACACACACACACACACACACACACACCAACAGACACACATACATTATAATATACAACACCAGTTATGAACTCGCGTATGCACACACGCTTACACATATTATACATTATAATATGCAGCACCAGTCACCGGAGAGGAAGTTGTAGTAATATATCGACGCCACCTACCGGGGTACGGCAGATCGATCCAATTGGCCATGGTAATTGTAGACAATTTGGAGTCTGTGCGAGCCTTGTAGTTGGGGTGGCTTGGATCGTCCGGGAAGAAATTGGTGATTGTTAAGATGTGGGCGATAATCCAACAGATAATGACGGCAAGGGCCAGCTGAAAAAAAGTTGATTTAACATGAATATTCTCAACGGTGACCTATGTAAATCTGAACACGAATAAAAACAGTTCATTTGCAGTAGCTGCAAAATTAGATAGTGATCGAAAAGCAGTACGAATAAACTATCAATTGCGTTTGTGTCTTCACTCTTCACAAGTTCACACACGCTCGCTTCCATACTAACACGTACACACGCATGTACGCACGCAATACACACCGCACGTAGCCAACATAACAAGCAGCCTACAACAACTCCCTACACATAAACAACACGACACAGCACACCACATCAAATAGATATGTACATGTGCCGTCTGAAATACCCTGCATGTCTCGGTTAACGTACCGCGAATAATTGAAACACGGGGTAAGTTTCCGTTTGGCATCCTTCCTTACGATTCCACGTAGGCAGAGGTAGACGGACTTTGCGGAGTCCCAGCGAAAACACACATATTAACGCCACTCCACTGAAACAGAAGACACGCCCGAAACAATCTCTTATTTGGACATTCGATAGAACCGTGGATAATTATGTAATCATTATGTGAAAAGCATGTGTTGTGATTTTACAACAGCATATATATAAGAGGCGGTACCGCATCTTAGAGGAGTCATGTCTACATTACCGATGTAGGGTTTCCGATTCCTGAAATTTGCTTATCTTCCTCAACGTCATATACACATCGTTACTATCCGGGAGAAGGCCCTGTTGAACAATGCTCCTTTCTCGCAACACACCACATCTACACTATCCGAGAGAGGGCGCCGTAGAACAATGTTCTTTCTCGCCATTCACCACATTTATACTATCCGAGAGAGGGCGCCGCTGAACAATAATCTTTATCGCTACTCACCACATCGACACTATTCGAGAGAGGGAATCGATGAACAATGTTCGCTTCTCACTACTTACCACATCGACACAATCCAGCTGCTTTGGCACGCATTAGTTGCCACGCTGACCATTGACAGTCCGACGAGACTGATCGTTGGGATGATGGTCAAGGGTCCAATGAACCGCATGAGTGTCCCAATGATACCAGTACATCCAATGAACACTTGAACGAGCGACGCCAGAATCAGACCTCCGGAACGCTAAAGAACATGTTTTAGTTCACTTCATGTGAGACTTGTGCAGCATATTGGCACCCATTTATTGTGTACGATACCAAACATACCTTATTTAGATTTTGTAGGGTTTGGTGGTTTTTTACCCATAAGTTTAATGCAAAAGAGAAAAAGTGCTTATCAATTATAAAATAATAATAATGGTTAATATAACTGCAACCAAAATATGAAAAAATATTACGAAATATATTCACTGATTATGATGAGGACGATAATGAAGATTGATGAAGATGACAATGAATGATATTTATATAGTTATTGTTAGGATATTTATATATATATATATATATATATATATATATATATATATATATATATATATATATATATATATATATGTTGTTATGATGAGGACGATAATGAAGATTGATGAAGATGACAATGAATGATATTTATATAGTTATTGTTAGGATATTATATATATATATATATATATATATATATATATATATATATATATATATATAAATACATATATATTATAATGATATAATCTGGCTCTATGCTACAGTTATATAGTATATATTCTAACAATCTCGCCTTCATAGCTACTGTACCTCGGCAATTCGTGCATTCCATATATATATATATATATATATATTTATATATACATACATACATACATACTATAATATATAATATCCTAACAAGATCAACGTAAGTATCATACTTTGTCTTCTTCATCAATGTTCATCATCGTCATTATCACAATCAGTGAATATATTTCAACTTGTTTCTTCATAGTTTGGTTGTAGATATGATATTATTACTGTTTTGTGTGTGTGTATATATATATATATATATATATATATATATATATATATATATTATAATGATATAATCACGTAATTGCACCGTCTAAACGAACTATTGGGAAATTCGTGTATTTATTACGTGCTCAATGCCACGTACACAATATATAAGAAAATAAACATGATGTTCCAGTAATACTAACCATTGTGATCAGGTAAATGTTGCGGACATTGCCACTGCTTCGTTGACATCATCGCAAGAACGGGAGGAATGAATACAAAGGAACTTCCTTGAATGACCGGCAATCTGAGAAATACGAGAGAATCGTTTGTCAAGACTAAAAACACCAAAATACAACGTTGTTGAACAATGATTAGACTACACAGTATATCGGAGTGACACACTATGGCGGTGCTATGTGAAATACCACCCCTCTCCACATTCCTGCTGTACAATTGCATTAATTCCAAGATTTTCATCTCCGACCTGTTTCGCTCTTTTTCCAGTCCCACTTTCTTAAAAGTGTATAATTTCTTCTGACAATCACCGGCCCAACCCGTTTACCCTTCCATCTTTATATTTGGAAGCCTAATTATTCTTCCTTTCCACGAATGGCCACCATTAATGCAAATTCAAGGTCTACAACAAAGATATATGACGCGAGAGTGTATCCTGCCAGAACCTCAAAAATGTCAGATTCTCAATGAGGTGATACCACCTTTGCTTTGTGCCTTCAAACATCCTGGCTATGCTATCGCATTTAAAAGTAAATCATGACTACCGTAGGCACTATGTGGCATTTTATCATGAAAAATTAATTGTTTTATCAATCTTCCTGAAATGTTTGTAGGCCAATTATGGCAGGAGAATATGTGACACTTTAGGCCTTCCATTTTGGTTGCACCCAAAGTAACTGTCAAGTTCTTTTTCTGCTGAAGATCATTCAACTGTAAGTTGTAAACATAATTCGCTTTCAGCGGCGACCTATATAACATAACGCTTCCTGCGTGGACGTGACATTACTATTACGTACATACCTCATTCCTAACGTGGTTTGTAGGAGCGTGGCGACTCCTACAAGGAACACGGATGTACTGAGGAACTGAGCCACGAGAAGATTGTTGTCGCCCGCACAGATACTCTCTGTGATGATCAACACGGTCACCATACATCCCGTGATACTTTCTAAAGCTTGCTGAAATAAAACGGCGGACACAGATCTTTATCGCATTTTTAAATATCAGAAGTATTACGCACAACTAATATTGTGGATAAATATATAAAGTTATCATACGTAGCACCTTAATTAACATATTTGAATATAATATGTATACGTAGTGGACCTAAAAAGCGTCTCTTGCCGAGTACAAAGTCGTGAGCAAAACAACAGGAAGTTTGTCAGCAGGACATCAGTGCAGCAGCACAGCGGCAGCGGCAGCCTCGGCGGCGGCAAGAAAAAATGTCCAACGCCGCCACCACCCTCACCGCCACCAAACAGCCGCCGCCGCCGCCGCCGCCGCCACCACCACCACTACCACACCCAATAAACAACTCAACTCAATCAACAGCACTACAAATTCTCCATCTTCACCCCTATCTAATTCAACAACACTACACTACATTCCATTACCGTCACCATTCCATCACCGTGATTCGTGTTCAAGCGATCGCACCTGTAGAGCGTATACGAAGGCTATGTAGAACGGCGGACGGTCATCGACATCGAAGATGAGCGCATGTCGGTCAGTCCACACTTTTTCCAGCCCACTGCTGGGCGTCTCTCCCGATGGGTCTTGGACATTGTTCCATGAAGAAATATTCGTTGCTGTTTCCCCAGGATCCTCGACAGTGATGCTGTTTCCATCGATGTTCAACACTTCTTCGACCTGACCTGAATCGAACAAGCGTCGTCCATCACACCGAACTGACAACATTGATTACATCTCATTAAGGATGTAATTGAAAACTCCTTGTGCGAGTCTTGTTAAATTGTGTTATTGGAAGTTTATCAATTATTGCAGTCGGGTCCGAAACGCGCTAAACAGTATTTTTGCGCCTGTTTGTTCCGAGTAAGATACTATCGTGCCGTCCTACGGATTCAGCCAGTTACATTTCCCATCAGTTTTTTCCTGCAGCTGTCATCATCCCATTCACATGCTGGTCAAGTTTTATCAACATTAGATTTTTCTAACTCTAGTAATATGCCTGTGTGTGCGATACTGCTCAATGTTTACCAATATTGGCAGGAATTACGACGCACACGTGTCTAGTGGCCAAACAAAATCACAAATATCCTTCCGCCTATTAAAATCATCTAACAATCCACCATTTCACTCTCAACAGCTTCCACCAGCAAACCTGGTAATGTCCCTGCCCAAAAGCACTTACGTCAGATCGTATGATTTTTTTAAAACGTCCTATATCCAAACTTACTATGCCCTACATTCGTGTAACACACCAGTAAGTCAAACTGAAGCATGACCCCAAATGTATGAAGGGCTATTCATGTCAGTGAAGCGCTCATGGGATTGGTCAGTCACCGCACCGCGTTGCGCCGTTCTTGTAAATGAAGCGCGTATGGGATTGTTCAACGGTCGCGACGCGCTTCCCTCTCGGTCCCGAAATAGCTGTCCGCATTGCAGTGACGTCAGTGACCATACAAATCAATTGCCTCCACGCGATGGCGCCACCAATAATTTATGTTTGGAACGGCAGCTATATATATATATATATATATATATATATATATATATATATATATATATATATATATATATATATATATATATATATATATATATATATATATATATATATATATATATATATATATATATATATATATATATATATATATATATATATATATATATATATATATATATATATATATATATATATATATATGTATATATATATATATATGTATATATATATATATATATATATATGTATATATATATATATATGTATATATATATATATATATATATATATATATATATATATATATATATATATATATATATATATATATATATATATATATATATATATATATCAATAACTGATATATTATCGCAATAGTAGTTCAATAGTAATATAACTATCGCAATACTAAAACTAGCCACTATTAGTAGTCATTTCCCGAGTTGTGCCCATGGGAGGGGGAACACTCTATACATTGCTAGTGCAACAATGGATCATCCTCCCGACAAACTCCACGTTTTTCTTTAGTTTCTGTATCCAACGCACGTTAACCCATGCAACGCCATTATGCTCATTGCTTTCATATTTCGTACTTGAAGTAATATAAATGTAGTAATAAAACAATATTTTATGCGTAGATAAGAATGCTACTTAAAGTGAATAATTCACCGAAATAGTATGACAATAAATTAATCTACAGGAAATATCATGAAACAGTGTTTTTATTCCTTCAACTTAAAAAGAGTATAATTTTGCTTAACTTGTGGAATGTGACTCCTATCCATGGAAAAGTGTGTGTATTTCAACCGGCTCAACGTAAAAAATCGGTATCTTTTTACTGAAAGTGTTATATCTTATTACAGCTTACATAGAGAGAAAATTCAGCAAATACCAACACAGGTTTTCAGCATCCTGTTCGAACTCCCTGCTTAATAAACCCCCCACACAAAGGTTATACCTGTGATTTGTGTAGAACAAGCGCTTATCGTAAGGATTCTTGTGACCGTATAAGGTAATTCGGTCACTCATTAATGCTGCGGTACCAATTCATAATATGTTCCTTTGGCTGTGTCTTTGGGATGAAGCCTAAAAAGCCGGTAGTTCCCTCTGTCTGGTGTATTTCCAGGGGAAGTAAAACATACCACGCAGGGAGATGGATAAACATGTCGTGCACTCGCTAAACTATAGATAAGGAAAACTCTGAAACCTCTCGTGTTAGCCCTAGACAATCAAGGCTCTAGCAGCGACAGGTCTGACGGACGCATTGATCTGATAAAGCCACTTCGCGTGTTACACAAACCCTAGCGTGACGGTCTCAATGTTTAGGGTTAAATGTAATAAATTGCTGGTTGTGTACAACACCGCATTCGATGTTGCCACTTCGTATGGCTTTTAATAATAGTTTCGAAGTAATAATTTAACAATATGCATGGCTGAATAAGGCATACTTAAGTAGTTCACGAACAAAAGCCAGCTGAGTTCTAAGTGAGGTGCTTAACAAAGGTATTGATAGACATATGTGGGTAAACATAAGATACAGTCCGTGTGCGTCGCCAGTAAACAGTGCAATGTCTTCCACTCAACGCGGTTCCTGCTACTTCGAGGCCGACCTCGGCATGTTTGGACGGGACTCGTCGGTAACCACAACGTGTGGTGTCTCGACAAAGTCGAAAATCTCTTGCCACTAATTGCATATACTGGTATGTCACATTTTGTTTCAATGGTAAAACATATATGTTACAATTTGCCCCTCAGCTGTTACAACTTGCCCAGCATCGGAGTAAATTGTAAACATTTTAGGAGACCTTATAAAACGCATCGTTGCGCAAATATGCATTGCCATATGCATTTATATATGCACTTGTTATCTGCGGGAGATATTTGACGTTTTGTTGGCATTAAAAAGTGTCGATCGGGTATCAATTCGAACTGTAATCTTGAAATATGCTGTTTTGCCCAAATTAGCACCCGGTCTCACCTACTGCTTTATATTGCTGCATCCAGTGTCATCAGTGTGTGGTGTAGCTACAAGTTTATAGATTAATCTTGCTGAGAACACGTTTTTTTTAATAGCCGACCTACTGTTCATATATCACCAGCGGCCAAGGGAGATGAATCTGGCTAATCGATATCTCAACACGACATTCTCTGTTTGGCGTGAATTTTACGTGTTATAAATTTCACGAAACGTTTTCCAAAATATATTAATTGACAGCAACATCACGAACAATCTGCTCGAAAAGTCGAATTAGATTGAATTTGACTCTGTTCGTCTGATTGCAAGGCAGTGTCGGAACAAAATATCGTCATGCATGCCTCCGGAACCCATTGTCAAGGTGGGCGTTACCAATACATGCTTGTTTCGTACGGGCCTGGTGTGCGTGTGCGCGTGTGTGCGTATGTAGTTGAGTGGATATTTGGGTGGGTAGGTGCGTGGGTACGTGATTGCGCATGTGTGTCTGCGCATCGGTGTGTGCGGGTACCACCTACTGTCTTCTTTGGAAACTGGGCACGTACTATTTCATGATATGGATCTGCCCATGTTATATGCTGGGGCTTGATCACCGACTGACTGAGATCATCCACGGATTGAACGATAAATGTGTTTGGATGGCGATCAACAAACCACGATTTGTCGTTTGGCCAAATATTTGGCAGACCCTATACTGTTTGTGTGTGCGTGTGCGTGTGCGTGTGCGTGTGCGTGTGCGTGTGCGTGTGCGTGTGCGTGTGCGTGTGCGTGTGCGTGTGCGTGTGCGTGTGCGTGTGCGTGTGCGTGTGCGTGTGCGTGTGCGTGTGCGTGTGCGTGTGCGTGTGCGTGTGCGTGTGCGTGTGCGTGTGCGTGTGCGTGTGCGTGTGCGTGTGCGTGTGCGTGTGCGTGTGCGTGTGCGTGTGCGTGTGCGTGTGCGTGTGCGTGTGCGTGTGCGTGTGCGTGTGCGTGTGCGTGTGCGTGTGCGTGTGCGTGTGCGTGTGCGTGTGCGTGTGCGTGTGCGTGTGCGTGTGCGTGTGCGTGTGCGTGTGCGTGTGCGTGTGTTTTTTGTGTGTGTGTGTGTGTGTGTGTGTGAGTGTGTGTGTGTGTTTGTGTGTTTGTGTGTGTGTGTGTGTGTGTGTGTGTGTGTGTTTGTGTGTGTGTGTGTGTGTGTGTGTGTGTGTGTGTGTGTGTGTGTGTGTGTGTGTGTGTGTGTGTGTGTGTGTGTGTGTGTGTGTGTGTGTGTGTGTGTGTGTGTGTGTGTGTGTGTGTGTGTGTGTGTGTGTGTGTGTGTGTGTGTGTGTGTGTGTGTGTGTGTGTGTGTGTGTGTGTGTGTGTGTGTGTGTGTGTGTGTGTGTGTGTCGTGTGAACTCGCAAAATCACAGGCAAATGCTGCAACCGCTAAAGCATTTAATCTATAATGTTGTTGACTACAAACAGACACACCCACCTTGCTCCCCTTTCTCCCGAAGAGTTGACGACATGCTAAGGTGTGTTTAGTTACTGTAGAATCGATCGAGTGACGTCAGCTGATTCGTCCTCCGCTCCTAGTCAGTGAGACCTGCACAGAAGAGGTCTGTTCGACATATATAGTATTCCGATTTGTCACAGTCCAGTGGCTTAGATAAGAGGCCATACCAAAGCACCAAAATTGGGGCACTTTTTAGCCAAACGGATGATAAGAGAAAGTCGGTGGCAGAATTACGTCACCTAGGACAAGGTCAGGCTAAGGGTATGCAATATGGTTGCCCAATTGGTTTAAATAAATTTAAAACGTAGTTACAATATGAACGGTAAATAAAAAATAATGGATTTCTAAAATAACATTCCACAACAACGTTTGAACATTATGTGTAATTAACAAGTTGTAATAAATATAACACAAAGATAATACATACATAGGATACGATCAGCTTAAGATAATTAATTCAAAATAATCAACATTTTAAATGTTTTATGCAGTCGGCAATCTGATGTTGCTTGACGTTGATTTCATGTTTTGAACTTGTGTCATGCATTGATGTTCTGGGGTGACCCCGTAACCAACTTGTACATCAGCTGAAACTTCGAAATATGTATATTTTGGAGTCGATTGTTGTACTACGGGCCATTTTGCCGTTGTATCCGCCAATCACAATGAATGAACTGTATTACGTGCTGGCTGTATGAAGTGGTGCCGCACGTGCAGTGCAACACGTAACACAGTGCAACACGTAACCCACTGCAACACGTAACCCAAGTGCTTCATACTTCATTGTTGGACATGTCAGGCTGACACGGACTGTTATGGCGGAGGGTATTGCCTGGCTCCACATATAAAATTACTTATGATAAAACACCTTAATGTATTTCTACGAATATGATAACATCAGTATTCCGTGTAAGCAGTTCACCACGGTGCATGACCCACCTAGCAACATAACATGTCGGTATTCTACTGCTGGTGCTGCTGGTGCTACTGTTGTTGCTGTCGTTGCTGTTGTTATTGTTGTTGTTGTTGCTGCTGCTTCTGCTGCTGCTTCTGCTGCTGCTGCTGCTGCTGCTGCTGCTGCTGCTGCTGCTGCTGCTGCTGCTGCTGCTGCTGCTGCTGCTGCTGCTGCTGCTGCTGCTGCTGCTGCTGCTGCTGCTGCTGCTGCTGCTGCTGCTGCTGCTGCTGCTACCACGTTTTTTTTAATAGCCGACCTACTGTTCATATATCACCAGCGGCCAAGGGAGATGAATCTGGCTAATCGATATCTCAACACGACATTCTCTGTTTGGCGTGAATTTTACGTGTTATAAATTTCACGAAACGTTTTCCAAAATATATTAATTGACAGCAACATCACGAACAATCTGCTCGAAAAGTCGAATTAGATTGAATTTGACTCTGTTCGTCTGATTGCAAGGCAGTGTCGGAACAAAATATCGTCATGCATGCCTCCGGAACCCATTGTCAAGGTGGGCGTTACCAATACATGCTTGTTTCGTACGGGCCTGGTGTGCGTGTGCGCGTGTGTGCGTATGTAGTTGAGTGGATATTTGGGTGGGTAGGTGCGTGGGTACGTGATTGCGCATGTGTGTCTGCGCATCGGTGTGTGCGGGTACCACCTACTGTCTTCTTTGGAAACTGGGCACGTACTATTTCATGATATGGATCTGCCCATGTTATATGCTGGGGCTTGATCACCGACTGACTGAGATCATCCACGGATTGAACGATAAATGTGTTTGGATGGCGATCAACAAACCACGATTTGTCGTTTGGCCAAATATTTGGCAGACCCTATACTGTTTGTGTGTGCGTGTGCGTGTGCGTGTGCGTGTGCGTGTGCGTGTGCGTGTGCGTGTGCGTGTGCGTGTGCGTGTGCGTGTGCGTGTGCGTGTGCGTGTGCGTGTGCGTGTGCGTGTGCGTGTGCGTGTGCGTGTGCGTGTGCGTGTGCGTGTGCGTGTGCGTGTGCGTGTGCGTGTGCGTGTGCGTGTGCGTGTGCGTGTGCGTGTGCGTGTGCGTGTGCGTGTGCGTGTGCGTGTGCGTGTGCGTGTGCGTGTGCGTGTGCGTGTGCGTGTGCGTGTGCGTGTGCGTGTGCGTGTGCGTGTGCGTGTGCGTGTGTTTTTTGTGTGTGTGTGTGTGTGTGTGTGAGTGTGTGTGTGTGTTTGTGTGTTTGTGTGTGTGTGTGTGTGTGTGTGTGTGTGTGTGTGTGTGTGTGTGTTTGTGTGTGTGTGTGTGTGTGTGTGTGTGTGTGTGTGTGTGTGTGTGTGTGTGTGTGTGTGTGTGTGTGTGTGTGTGTGTGTGTGTGTGTGTGTGTGTGTGTGTGTGTGTGTGTGTGTGTGTGTGTGTGTGTGTGTGTGTGTGTGTGTGTGTGTGTGTCGTGTGAACTCGCAAAATCACAGGCAAATGCTGCAACCGCTAAAGCATTTAATCTATAATGTTGTTGACTACAAACAGACACACCCACCTTGCTCCCCTTTCTCCCGAAGAGTTGACGACATGCTAAGGTGTGTTTAGTTACTGTAGAATCGATCGAGTGACGTCAGCTGATTCGTCCTCCGCTCCTAGTCAGTGAGACCTGCACAGAAGAGGTCTGTTCGACATATATAGTATTCCGATTTGTCACAGTCCAGTGGCTTAGATAAGAGGCCATACCAAAGCACCAAAATTGGGGCACTTTTTAGCCAAACGGATGATAAGAGAAAGTCGGTGGCAGAATTACGTCACCTAGGACAAGGTCAGGCTAAGGGTATGCAATATGGTTGCCCAATTGGTTTAAATAAATTTAAAACGTAGTTACAATATGAACGGTAAATAAAAAATAATGGATTTCTAAAATAACATTCCACAACAACGTTTGAACATTATGTGTAATTAACAAGTTGTAATAAATATAACACAAAGATAATACATACATAGGATACGATCAGCTTAAGATAATTAATTCAAAATAATCAACATTTTAAATGTTTTATGCAGTCGGCAATCTGATGTTGCTTGACGTTGATTTCATGTTTTGAACTTGTGTCATGCATTGATGTTCTGGGGTGACCCCGTAACCAACTTGTACATCAGCTGAAACTTCGAAATATGTATATTTTGGAGTCGATTGTTGTACTACGGGCCATTTTGCCGTTGTATCCGCCAATCACAATGAATGAACTGTATTACGTGCTGGCTGTATGAAGTGGTGCCGCACGTGCAGTGCAACACGTAACACAGTGCAACACGTAACCCACTGCAACACGTAACCCAAGTGCTTCATACTTCATTGTTGGACATGTCAGGCTGACACGGACTGTTATGGCGGAGGGTATTGCCTGGCTCCACATATAAAATTACTTATGATAAAACACCTTAATGTATTTCTACGAATATGATAACATCAGTATTCCGTGTAAGCAGTTCACCACGGTGCATGACCCACCTAGCAACATAACATGTCGGTATTCTACTGCTGGTGCTGCTGGTGCTACTGTTGTTGCTGTCGTTGCTGTTGTTATTGTTGTTGTTGTTGCTGCTGCTTCTGCTGCTGCTTCTGCTGCTGCTGCTGCTGCTGCTGCTGCTGCTGCTGCTGCTGCTGCTGCTGCTGCTGCTGCTGCTGCTGCTGCTGCTGCTGCTGCTGCTGCTGCTGCTGCTGCTGCTGCTGCTGCTGCTGCTGCTGCTGCTGCTGCTGCTGCTGCTGCTGCTGCTGCTGCTGCTGCTGCTGCTGCTGAAGCTGCAGCTGCTACTGGTGCTGGTGCGCTGGTGCTGCTGCAGGTACGCCTGCACCTCCGGCCATCAGAATTGAACAAGTGAAAACTGTATTCACCTGAATTCACTACCTCTCAATGTCTGGCACGTATTTTTCGTCAACCACGAAAATGTTGGAGGATAATGGCAATTCGGTTTACGATCGGCCACTCCTCGCACGATCTGTTTGTCACAAATTGGCTGGGTTTCGGATGACTTGGTTGGCTAGGGTCTAGTGGGGATGCCCCATTTCCATAATTCAACGTTCGTGAATAGTGGTTGCACGAATGAACAAGACAACAAAGACAAGTGAAAAAAATAAACATTTAATAAACGATAGTTAGTCAGTAATTTACAAGGAAACAAGATGATTTCTGGGTCTATGTAATATAGTTTATTCTTCCGAATCTCTGACAATCGCACCGGGGTTAATCATCCAGTGTAATCTTACAAGCTTCTACTAACATCTAGTCATAACACTCACAAAACATTTTCTAACATAAACTCAACCTAAAACATATCTCCGCAATACTCCCGCAGGGACATCTACCACGTTGGCGTGTAGACTTATCTAACGTGACTAGTCCTACAACCGCCTCCCTTTGCTCATAGCTACACAGTTGATGCTCAGACATCTAATGGCTAAACAACATCCTGATTTATTGATTGATAATTATATTTTTACTCGGTAACATTCTTAGTTACACACTATTTTTGATTGAAATAAAAAAATTAAATAATACAATTTCTAAAAACAGAGAATATTTAAAATAATGGGGTAGCACTCAAATATTTTTGTAGTGACTTCTTGAAGCTTGCAACAGATTTTCTGTTTTGAATATCCTGTGGCTAGCTATTCCATAACTTCAAACCGGATACACTGAAACTGTGTTGATAGTTGGCAGTTCTGCCTTTAGGTGGTTCTGGCTGTGAGGTATTTCTACTATTATAGGAGTGACTATTTGATGTAAACATATCACACAAATATTGTGGTGCTAGACCATTCAAACATTTGTACATAAAAACGCAATTACGAAAATCCCATCTTTGGTGTAATGATAGCCAGCCTAGCTCTTTGAACTTAGCGTTTCTGTTTTGTCGTAGACTAGACCCAGATATGGACCTGATTTGTAAAGTGGCAACACTTTGCATGCTTCCATCCTGTGATAAACTTGCCAGATTTCAGAGAGAGATTTAGAATGAATGTAAACGGGCAGTGCATGTTACAGACTTGTGTAAAGAGATCCTTAAATCTCCGGTAAGTCTCATCCACATCCGCAAACAGCACAATAGAAACCCAGTCACAAAGGTTTAAATCATTACAAAAGTCATCAATGTTAAAGTTTTTGAATTTCTCATTTCTATAGTTCTGTGAGTCTGAGTAGGTGTATGGGACTTATCAGAGGTCACACAGTAGACAAGATGGTGGTCTGCAATACCACCAGATATGCCATCATGCTCCACTAATGCTCTCATAATTAAACCAGTTTACCTTCTCATTAGGTGGTGTTGTGTGTTGTGTGTGTGTGTGTGTGTGTTTTTTTGTGCATGCGTGCGTGCGTGCGTGCGTGCGTGCGTGCGTGCGTGCGTGCGTGCGTGTGTGTGTGTGTGTGTGTGTGTGTGTGTGTGTGTGTGTGTGTGTGTGTGTGTGTGTGTGTGTTAGCAACAATAATGTTACGTTACCCTCAACATCAATATTGTTTACATTAATATGAGCAAAAGATAGAACTGAGACAGTGGGAGGGTATAATATTGTTTTTCATCTGCATCTATGCCAATGATTGAATATTTACCACTGCCATTAAACGCATCACATGCTATGTCATTGGTGTAATTTTTTTCATTTTCTTCTCATTCACATCTTGAACACATAAAGGGGATGTCATAAGTTTCAAATGCACAAAGCTCCTGATGATTGATATTAACACAGCTAGGGTGCAGCCAAACATCACAAGAGTCACATTATAGACCATGTTGTGTGTCCACTTCCTTGCTGCAAACATGGGAGTCATTCTCTGAGGGTCCTGGGTTAATCTGAATATCCCCTACCTTTAATAACTTATAGTCCAGATAGGATGAGTAAGGTGGTTGCTCTCTGTATGGGTTTGGGTTTGCTGTGTGACCCCAAGTGATCCTAAGTCCACCATGTCGAAACTCCAAGTTACGATAGAAAGTCCCATTAAAATGGTAGTTAATGTTGTTTTGGAGCACTGCGGTTTGTCCACCTAAGGTCACATTTACCAGCTGTGGTGTTATACGTGTATCGTTGGTTTTGTTGCGTGCATGACTACATGCTCCATTTACCTCATTCATCTGCCTACATGCAAAGAGGATTAAGGCAACTATAGCCCAGGTGGTGCACAGTAAGATGAGAGGACTAATCTCCAATAGCTTTTTGTTTCTAGTCCTGCTAGACTTTGAAAACAAGTGGAAATGTCCAATTCTTGTTCTCCATGTACATATATCAACTCCCATTTTGGTATTCGCCGTAGACTGTTAAGAATCACAACACAGCGGATGTAAACATATTGTCCGTTTCTATAGCGCGTGATGGTTTAACCATTCGTAAAACGGCAACCCTACGATTTTATAGTATTTGATAACCTAGGAATTGTTACATTTGTGATCATATGATTTGTGAATGGTTGCTGACCAACTGTACCAAAATGGGAGTTGATATATGTACATGGAGAACAAGAACTGGACATTTCCACTTGTTTTCAAAGTCTAGCAGGATTAGAAACAAAAAGCTATTGGGGATTAGTCCCCTCACCTTACTGTGCACCACCTGGGCTATAGTTGCCTTAAACCTCTTTGCATGTAGGCAGATGAATGAGGTCAATGGAGCATGTAGTCCTGCACACCACAAAACCAACGATACACGTATAACACCACAGCTGGTAAATGTGACCTTAGGTGACAAACCGCAGTGCTCCAAAACAACATTAACTACCATTTTAATGGGACTTTCTATCCTAACATGGAGTTTCGACATGGTGGACTTAGGATCACTTGGGGTCACACAGCAAACCCAAACCCTTACAGAGAGCAACCACCTTACACATCCTACCTGGACTATAAGTTATTAAAGGCAGGGGATATTCAGATTAACCCAGGACCCTCAGAGAATGACTTCCATGTTTGCAGCAAGGAAGTGAACACACAACAAGGTCTATAATGTGTCACTTGTGATGTTTGGCTGCACCCCAGCTGTGTTAATATCAACCAACAGGAGCTTTTTGCATTTGAAACTTATGACATCCCCTTTATGATTTCAAGATGTGAAAGGGAAGAACATTAAAAAAATTACATCAATAACATAAAATGTGATGTGTTTAATGGCAGTGATACATACTTAATCATTGGCATTGATGCAGACACACAGACGATATTAGACCCTATCACTGTCTCTGGTTTATATTTTGTTCATATTAATGTAAACGGTATTGAGGTTGAGGGTCGGAAAGATTAAATTAATTTCAACGAAAGCTTTTTGGCATTATTGGCATAAATGAAACAAAACTCACTAATGATATGCCCACTAGTAACTTTGATATTGACGGGTATGAATTATTCCCAGCTGATAGGAAGAAAGTGGATCAAAAGCCAGAAGGAGGATGCGCACTCTATATTAGTGACAATGTAAACTTTGATGAAAAACTAGAACTGATACCACAACATATTGAAGATATCTGTGGATTAGTCACATTCCCAAATAAACATAGAATTATTGTTGCCTACATATATAAACCACCTAATGAGAAGATAAACTAGTTTGATAAAATATATAAAATACATGCTAATTTTAGTGACACTAAACTGGAGTTTATCATCAATGGTGAACTCAATAGTGATTTGTTAAAACAACCATTGAAAATCACACTAAGCAATTTGTACATACTTGTCAGTTACCCAGCCGGCTCGTTATCAAACCCACTAGAGTAACACCAACAAGTCGTACCTTAATTGATGTGATTATGAGAGCATTAGTCGAGCATGATGTCATATCTGGTGGTATTGCAGACCACCATCTTGTCTACTGTGTGACCTCTGATAAGTCCCATGCACCTACTCAGACTCAGGGAACTACAGAAATTAGAAATTCCATTAGAAAATCAGATTAATGACTTTGTATATACTTATGAGTCACATCAGCTTGTTAATACACCCACTAGAGTAACGCTATGTTCAAAGAGCTATGCTGGCTATCATTACAACAAAGTAGGTATTTTCATCAATGTGTTTTAATGTACAAATGTATAAATTGTCTAGCACCATAATATTTGTGTGATATGTTTACACCAAATAGTTACTACTATAATATCAGAAATGCCTGACAGCCAAAACCACCTAAAACCAGAACTGCCTACTATTGTGTCCTACTAGTGTGTCCGGTTTGACGTTATGGAATTGCTTACCACAGAACAATCAAAACAGCCAGTATGTTGCAAGTTTCAAAAAGTCACTATAAAAATACCATCCTACACCACCATTTTAAATATTCTCTGTTTTTATTATATTTGTTTATTTGATTTTATGTATATTATGATTTGACGTTTTTATTTTAAGCATAATATTAAGGTACATTAATCTAGAGCATCGGAATACGTACGTAGCGCCGGAATGCGGCAGACTTCCATCTACCCAAGGAAAGCATTTGGGTATCACTCATGCACCTTAACTACTGTTGCATAAGTGAACAATACAACAAAATCAGGTTAAAGAAAAATAAACGTTTAATACACGATAGTTAGTAAGTAATTTACAAGGAAACAAGTAGACTCCTGGGTCTAAGTAATATAATATAATATTCTGATCCTCTGACAATCGGACAGGGGTTAATCAGCCGGTTAAATATAATCGTAGAAGCTTCTACTGACATATAATCCTAACACAAAGAAAACTGTTCTAATATAAACTCAACCTAAAACATATCTCCTCAATACTCCCACAGTGACATCTACCACGTTGGCGTGTAGACTTATCTAACGGGACTTACAAACGCATCCCTTTGCTCACAGCTACATAGTTGATTCTAAGGCATCTAATGCCTAAACAACAGGCATATAATGCCTAAATCCATCTTTGATTCGCCATTGACGCCGATATCTCGATGGCGGCATACGTAGCAAATGCATGCCGGAGTGCATATTGCCAATTGTACCGAATTTCACGCATACGTGACACACTAACGATCGGTACAACCAAGTGTCTAGTGCATGCATTAGGTACTTCCAGAGTCGACTACAGCAACGCTATGCTGTACGGAATATGAGACCGTTTACTCCACCGCCTTGAGTTGGCCCAGCACTCGGCGGCCAGAGTCGTCCTACGAATTAGGCGGGGTGATCAGCGTAGCATGACGGCAGCGCTGAAGCAATTCCACTGGCTACCGGTGAAGTGGCTCCTTGAGTACAAGCTACTCGTTCTTGTATTCCGCGCCCTTCACGACCGGACGCCGACGTACCTGGCCTCGCTGTTCACGCCATATGTGCCGCGCCGTCCCCTTCGTTCCGTGGACGGCGCGCTACTAACTGTTCCCTGCCACAAATTTGAACGGTACTGTCGCCGTTCTTATGGAACGCGCTACCCGAAGACGTGTTAGCGTAGTCTAGGCATTCATTTCTTTCTAGTCAGTAAGTGATGCAGAACTGCTAATGTGAAACATTTCTTTATGGCGTAGTAATGCAATTACACGACGCAGCTTACTATGACGCTAACTAGCCATCTATCATTTGAAACTTTCGGGGTTAAAACATGGCAAGTACTATATGCCGTGCCATCTAATAGTTAAAACATTTCTATTCCAATAACAATCTCCTTAATTCATCTTAAATGTATGATCACAGATAGCTAATAGAATGCTAAACGTAAAACGCTATGATTTCGCTGTACGATTACCATTGCAAACAGTTCATTTAATGGGTCGACAGTCGACTCGTGGCCCTCGTTGTCGTTTGCTGAAGGCTCTCTGCACTTGGGCAACGTCGGCGCCCTTGTGTACGAAGGTAGGAACGGGACGTGGCTGCAATAAGTGTGTTTACTCAGTCTTGCAGACAAGAACTTCATGTCATACGCTTTGCTGCCTCTCACCGACGCGGCACTTCCGTCATGCGTATTAACGTGAGTAGTAAGTGGAGGTTTTTGGTACCCCCAAATTATGGGCAAAATCACTGGACCAGACATCAAAGGAACATCAAAGGCAAAACACCCTAATATCGCCCACCGCTTATGAGTGCGCGCAGCCAATCAGAGCGCCGCAGAGCGCCCCCTGGTGGTCGTAGCCGATCGTGCGTAAAGTAAGCGCCCCCTAGCGAATGGAGGAGGAACGAACATTGACCTAGTTACGTTTACCGAAGGGTCGTTAACCTAGTAAGGAGACGAACACAATCGTACGGTGCACACGTATTTTATTGAATACAACAAAGCGGCAGCAGTACAAACGAGGCGATCGTATGTGATTGGATACAACGAGTCGGGTATGATGAAGTCGAGGCGACTTGCGAATGGTGACCATCGCGCCAGAGGTCGCGAACTTACGGGTGTCTCCACCGCGCCAGAGGTTCGAGGGCGAGCTTACGGGTGGAGCGACCACCGCGCCAGAGGCTCAGTATGATACGTGATAGTACGGTATACCCTTTTTCAGCAGGTTAATCCAATCAAACACGCGACAATCGTTAGCGACCAGATCGGTGTGGAAAGCGTTGACGAAAGTTCTCATAGGAGCGCCGTTACAACGAAGCATGATATAAGTGACGCAATATTGTCCGCAAACGTTAGACACACCACTCTGAAGTCTCTTGCTATTATGAGTCCACTCGGAACAGTGTTTGTTCAAGAAGGTGCGGAACGCCGCGTGGCGAGGCGGCAGACCGTACGAACAGAAGTATTCGCCGCGCCCGTCGGAGGACAGGTACAGCGCTATCCAATGTTCGCCCGGTTCGTCGCCGTCGTCGGTGTTGCACACGAAGGCGATCGGCAAAGCGTCAATTGTTGCAGGCAGTCCATCTCGGGGTACGACGCCGCCAAAGACGGACGCGGTGTTCGGATCCATCGCCAGTAGACGGGCGATCTGCAGGGTGTCCATCTCAGTAGTCGTAGATGACGTTGCGGTTCTTGTCGATTTCCAGCACGGACTCGAATTCGGCGTAGGCGACGATGTTCACGGTGGTCTGAAGCGCTGCACGGAAATGGAATTCTAAGCGCAGAGGCTCAGTATGATATGCGATAGTACGATATACCCTTTTTCAGCAGGTTAATCCAATCGAACACGCGACAATCGTTAGCGACCAGTTCGGTGTGGAAAGCGTTGACGAAAGTTCTCATAGGAGCGCCGTTACAACGAAGCATGATATAAGTGATGCAATATTGTCCGCAAAGGTTAGACAGAGGACTCTGAAGTCTCGTGCCATACGCATATTTTCGTTATATGTCAATATTGTAAAATAGTGCGCTCTTACACTTTACCCATACCTCCTACAGTTTACCCATAATTCCTACAATTTACCCATAATTCTCCTAATGAATAAGAGTACTAGGACATTTTATTAAATATTTGAAAATAATGACAAAATATCGTCCACAAACGTTAGACAGAGGACTCTAAAGTCTCTTGCCATACACATATTTTCGTTATATGTCAATATTGTTAAATAGTGCGCTCTTACACTTTACCCATACCTCCTACAGTGTGCCCATAATTCCTACAATTTACCCATAATTCTCCTATTGAATAAGAGTACAAGGACATTGTATTAAATATTTAAAAATAATGACACAATATCATCCACAAACGTTAGACAGAAGACTCTAAAGTCTCTTGCCATACGCATATTTTCTTTATATGTCAATATTGTTAAATAGTGTGCTCTTACACTTTACCCATAACTCCTACAGTTTACCCATAATTCCTACAATTTACCCATAATTCCTACAATTTACCCATAATTCCTACAATTTACCCACAATTCCTACAATTTACCCAGCACACATATGTAGTGAAGTGTGTTTGTTCGTTCACCTAGCTATAAAAAGAACGGGACTTTAGTTTCATACAACTAGAATATATATATATATATATATATATATATATATATATATATATATATATATATATATATATATATATATATATATATATATATATATATATATATATATATATATATATATATATTCACTGTACCCACAGTACAGAGCTAGAATACATAGTCACTGTCCCACAGTACACAGCTAGAATACATATACACTGTACCCACAGTACAAAGCTAGAATACATAGTCACTGTTTCCAGAGTACACAGCTAAATTACATAGTCACTTTACCCAAAGTACACAACTAGAATACGTAGTCACTGTACCCACTGTATGCAACTAGAATACATATATATATATATATATATATATATATATATATATATATATATATATATATATATATATATATATATATATATATATATATATAATTATATATATATATATATATATATATATATATATATATATATATATATATATATATATATATATATATATATATATACATAGTCACTTTACCCAGAGTGCACATATAGAATATAAATTCACTGTACCCAGAGTACACTGCTAGAATACATAGTTACTCTACCCACAGTACACAGCTACAGTACATAGTCACTGTACACACAGTACACAGCTAGAATACATATACACTGTACCCACAGTACAAAGCTAGAATACATAGTCACTGTATCCAGAGTAAACAGCTAAATTACATAGTCACTTTACCCAAAGTACACAACTAGAATACGTAGTCACTGTACCCACTGTATGCAACTAGAATACATATATATATATATATATATACATAGTCACTTTACCCAGAGTGCACATATAGAATATAAATTCACTGTACCCAGAGTACACTGCTAGAATACATAGTTACTCTACCCACAGTACACAGCTACAGTACATAGACACTGTACACACAGTACACAGCTAGAATACATAGACACTGTACCCACAGTGCACAGCTAGAATACATAGTCACTGTACCCACAGAACACAGCTGTAATATATATATATATATATATATATATATATATATATATATATATATATATATATATATATATATATATATATATATATATATATATTCACTGTATATACAGTACACAGCTACAGTACATAGCCACTGTATCTACAGTACACTGATAGAATATATATTCACTGCACCAACAATACACAGCTAGAATTCATAGTCACTATACCCACAGTACATAGTACTCAGCTACAATTCGTAGTAACTGTATCCACAGTACAGAGCTATAATACATAGTCACTGTACCCACAGTACACAGCTAGAATATATAGTCACTATACCCAGAGTACACAACTAGAATACATAGTCACTGTATCCACAGTATGCAGCTAGAATACATAGTTACTGTACACAAAGTACACAACTAGAAAACATAGGCATTGTACCCACAAGAATGCATAATCACTGTACCCACAGTATACCTCTACAATTCGTAGACACTGTACCCACAGTACACAACTAAAATACATAGTCACTCAACCCACAGTACACAGCTAGAATGTATATTCACTGTACACAGAGTACACAGTTAAATAGAATAATTAGTCACTGTACGAAGAATACACAGCTAGAGTACATAGAACTGTACCCATAGTACACGGCTAGAATACATAGTCACTGTACCCACAGTAGTCAGCTAGATTACATAATCACAATAACCACAGTTCACAGCTAGAATACATAATCAATGTAACCACAGTACACAGCTAAAGTACATAGGCACTGTACCCACAGTACTCTGCTACAGTACATAGTCACTGTACCCACATTACACAGCTAGAATACTTAGTCACTGTATCCAGAGTACACAGCTATAATACTTAGTCACTGTACAAAGAGTACACAGCTATAATACATATTCACTGTATCCAAAGTACACAGCTAGAATACATAGTCACTGTACCCACAGTATACAGCTACAATGCAAAGTCACTCAACCCATAGTACAACGCTATAATACATATACACAGTACACAGTTAAAATACATATTCACTGTACCCACAGTAAATAACTAGAATACATAGCCACTGTACCCACAGTACACATGTAGAATACATAATAACAGTCACTGTACACACAGTACACCACACAATTCATAGTCACTGTACCCACATTACTCAGCTAGAATACATAATCACTGTACGCACAGTACACAAGTAGAACGCATAGTCACTGTACCCACAATACACAGCTAGAATATATAGTTCCTGTACCCACAGCGAAACGATGGCCAGACGTAACGCGAGTCGATCACAAGACCGGTGGACAAAGTACACCCAGCGCGCAATAGCAGCATCACGTGCGCGGCCAAGGGTGGTGATACGAATGCGGGCCACAGCCAGAGGAGGCCTATAGAAACCGAGCGCAGAGTTAACGAGCAGCTAGCAAACATAGTCACTGTATCCAGCGTACAGAGCTAAAGTACATAGTCACTGTACCCACAGTACACAGTTACAGTACCTTTTCACTGAACACACAGTACACAGCTAGAATGCGTAGGTACTGTACCTCTGTACACAGATACAGTACATAGACACTTTACCCTCAGTACACCGCTAGAATACATAGTCACTGTATCCAGAGTACACAACTATAATACATAGTTACTATACCCACAGTACACAAGACACAGCTACATGTCATAATCACTGAATCCATAGTACACAGCTAGATTACATAATCACTGTACCCACAGTACACAGCTAGAATATGTAGTCACTATGCCCACAGTACACAACTAGAATACATAGTCACTGTACCTACAGTACAGAGCTAGAATACATAGTTACTGTATCCAGAGTACACAACTAGAATACATAGACACTGTACCCACAGAACACAGCTAGAATGCATAGTCACTGTACCCACTGTACACGGCTAGAAGACATAGTCACTGTACCCACAGTACACAGCTAGAATACAAAGTTATTGTACACACAGTACACAGCTAGCATACATAGACACTGTACCCACAGTGCACAGCTAGAATACATAGTCACTGTACCCACAGAACACAGCTTTAATATATATATATATATATATATATATATATATATATATATATATATATATTCACTGTATGCACAGTACACAGCTACAGTACATAGCGACTGTATCTACAGTACACTGATAGAATATATATTCACTGCACCAACAATACACAGCTAGAATTCATAGTCACTATACCCTCAGTATATAGTACTCAGCTACAATTCGTAGTCAATGTATCCACAGTACAGAGTTAGAATACATAGTCACTATACCCAGAGTACACAACTAGAATACATAGCCACTGTACCCACAGTATGCAGTTAGAATACATATTTACTGTACACAAAGTACACAACTAGAAAACATAGTCATTGTACCCACAATACACAGCAAGAATGCATAGTCACTGTACCCACAGTATACAGCTACAATTCGTAGTCACTGTATCCACAGTACACAACTAAAATACATAGTCACTCAACCCACAGTACACAGCTAGAATACATAGTCACTGTACCCATAGCATACTTCTACAATTTATATTCACTGTACCCACAGTACACAACTAAAATACATAGTCACTTAACCCACAGTACACAGCTAGAATGTATAATCGCTGTACACGCAGTACACAACTAGAATACATTGTCAATGTATGCACAGTGCACAGCTACAATACATAGTCACTGTACCCACAGTACACATCTAGAATACATAGTCAATGTATCCAGAGTACACAGCTAATGGACATAGTCACTGTACCCACAGTACACAACTACAATACATAGTCACTGTAACCAGAGTATATAGCTATAATACTTAGTCACTGTACACACAGAACACAGCTATAGAACATATTCACTGTATCCAGAGTACACAGCTAAATTACATAGTCACTGTACCCAGAGTACACAACTAGAATACATAGTCAGTGTACCCACAGTACACAGCTAGATTACATAGTCACTTTACCCACAGTGCACAACTAGAATATAAATTCACTGTACCCAGAGTACACAGCTAGAATACATAGTTACTGTACCCACAGCACAACAATCAACTTACTTGACCAGTACTACAGTACACAGCAACCAACTTACTTGACCAGTGCTGCAGTACACAGCAACCAACTTACTTGACCAGTGCCCAACTTACTTGACCAGTGCTACAGTACACAACAACCAACTTACTTGATGTCATTGTGGTCTTCTAGTGTGTCCTCCAATGTTAACTGTGTCATTGTTGTCTTCTAGTATGTCCTCCAATGTTAACACTTTTACCCTGCTAATGTCAAATAATGGGGCAGCCCCACTGTGGATAGTACCAGACACTGTTACCCTGCTAATGTCATAGTAATGGAGCAGCCCCACTGTGCACAGTACCAGACACTGTTACCCTGCTGATGTCAAATAATGGTGCAGCCCCACTGTGGACAGTACCAGACACTGTTACCCTGCTAATGTCAAATAATGGGGCAGCCCCACTGTGGACAGTACCAGACACTGTTACCTTGCTGATGTCAAATAATGGAGCAACCCACTGTGGACACTACCAGACACTGTTACCCTGCTAATGTCAAGTAATGGGGCAGCCCCACTGTGGACAGTACCAGACACTGTTACCCTGCTGATGTCAAATAATGAAGCAGCCCCACTGTGGACAGTACCAGACACTGTTACCCTGCTGATGTCAAATAATGGTGCAACCCCACTGTGGACAGCACCAGACACTGTTACCCTGTTAATGTCAAGTAATGGGGCAGCCCCACTGTGGACAATACCAGACACTGTTACCCTGCTGATGTCAAATAATGGTGCAGCCCCACTGTGGACAGCACCAGACACTGTTACCCTGTTAATGTCAAGTAATGGAGCAGCCCCACTGTGGACAGTACTAATAACAGGCTGTCTTGCTGTATTACAGGCTGCCATGCTGTATAACAGGCTGTCTTGCTGTATTACAGGCTGTCTTGCTGTATTACAGGCTGCCCTGCTGTATTACAGGCTGTCTTGCTGTATAACAGGCTGCCATGCAGTATTACAGGCTGTCTTGCTGTATGAGAGGCTGTCTTGCTGTATAACAGGCTGCCATGCTGTATAACAGGCGGCCATGCTGTATTACAGGCTGCCTTGCTGTATTACAGGCTGTCTTGCTGTGTAACAGGCTGCCATGCTGTATTACATGCTGCCATGCTGTATTACAGGCTGCCATGCTGTATTACAGGCTGTCATGCTGTATAACAGGCTGCCATGCTGTATTACAGGCTGTGTTGCTGTATTACAGGCTGTCTTGCTGTATAACAGGCTGCCCTGCTGTATTACAGGTGATGGACGCAATGTATAAAGAGCCAGGATGTGGCTGGAGGTAGGAGAAACAGAGGATAGTATGGTGGAGGCAATGTGTAATGAGGAAGGGTGTGGCTTGAGGTAGGAAAGACAGAGGACAGTATGGTGGACGCAATGTGTCAGGAGTCAGGATCAACATTACCCAACTTCACACAACTTCGCACAACTTCGCACAACTTTGCACAACTTCACACAACTTCATACAACTTCACACAACTTTACCTTCTGATTACCACACCTCACCACCCCACCATAGAGTAATGAGAGGAGTATAGCCATCTGACCACCCCCACACACGCTTGGTGTTGTATTCTCGCTAGTGACACCCATCTACATATGGACAAGCTCCATAGAGTAGTAGTGAGTCGAGTGTAGCCATTATCTTCTGGTTCCCACACCTCACCACCCCCACCATAGAGTAATGGTACAGTCACCAGGGGGCGCAGGGGCGCTTCCGCGTAATACACTTTTCACCTTTTTCCTGTAATCACGCGCGCCCCTGCGCCCCCTGGTGACTGTACCATTACTCTATGGTGGGGGTGGTGAGGTGTGGGAACCAGAAGATAATGGCTACACTCGACTCACTACTACTCTATGGAGCTTGTCCATATGTAGATGGGTGTCACTAGCGAGAATACAACACCAAGCGTGTGTGGGGGTGGTCAGATGGCTATACTCCTCTCATTACTCTATGGTGGGGTGGTGAGGTGTGGTAATCAGAAGGTAAAGTTGTGTGAAGTTGTATGAAGTTGTGTGAAGTTGTGCGAAGTTGTGCGAAGTTGTGCGAAGTTGTGTGAAGTTGGGTAATGTTGATCCTGACTCCTGACACATTGCGTCCACCATACTGTCCTCTGTCTTTCCTACCTCAAGCCACACCCTTCCTCATTACACATTGCCTCCACCATACTATCCTCTGTTTCTCCTACCTCCAGCCACATCCTGGCTCTTTACACATTGCGTCCATCACCTGTAATACAGCAGGGCAGCCTGTTATACAGCAAGACAGCCTGTAATACAGCAACACAGCCTGTAATACAGCATGGCAGCCTGTTATACAGCATGACAGCCTGTAATACAGCATGGCAGCCTGTAATACAGCATGGCAGCATGTAATACAGCATGGCAGCCTGTTACACAGCAAGACAGCCTGTAATACAGCAAGGCAGCCTGTAATACAGCATGGCCGCCTGTTATACAGCATGGCAGCCTGTTATACAGCAAGACAGCCTCTCATACAGCAAGACAGCCTGTAATACTGCATGGCAGCCTGTTATACAGCAAGACAGCCTGTAATACAGCAGGGCAGTCTGTAATACAGCAAGACAGCCTGTAATACAGCAAGACAGCCTGTAATACAGCAAGACAGCCTGTTATACAGCATGGCAGCCTGTAATACAGCAAGACAGCCTGTTATTAGTACTGTCCACAGTGGGGCTGCTCCATTACTTGACATTAACAGGGTAACAGTGTCTGGTGCTGTCCACAGTGGGGCTGCACCATTATTTGACATCAGCAGGGTAACAGTGTCTGGTATTGTCCACAGTGGGGCTGCCCCATTACTTGACATTAACAGGGTAACAGTGTCTGGTGCTGTCCACAGTGGGGTTGCACCATTATTTGACATCAGCAGGGTAACAGTGTCTGGTACTGTCCACAGTGGGGCTGCTTCATTATTTGACATCAGCAGGGTAACAGTGTCTGGTACTGTCCACAGTGGGGCTGCCCCATTACTTGACATTAGCAGGGTAACAGTGTCTGGTAGTGTCCACAGTGGGTTGCTCCATTATTTGACATCAGCAAGGTAACAGTGTCTGGTACTGTCCACAGTGGGGCTGCCCCATTATTTGACATTAGCAGGGTAACAGTGTCTGGTACTGTCCACAGTGGGGCTGCACCATTATTTGACATCAGCAGGGTAACAGTGTCTGGTACTGTGCACAGTGGGGCTGCTCCATTACTATGACATTAGCAGGGTAACAGTGTCTGGTACTGTCCACAGTGGGGCTGCCCCATTATTTGACATTAGCAGGGTAAAAGTGTTAACATTGGAGGACGTACTAGAAGACAACAATGACACAGTTAACATTGGAGGACACACTAGAAGACCACAATGACATCAAGTAAGTTGGTTGTTGTGTACTGTAGCACTGGTCAAGTAAGTTGGGCACTGGTCAAGTAAGTTGGTTGCTGTGTACTGCAGCACTGGTCAAGTAAGTTGGTTGCTGTGTACTGTAGTACTGGTCAAGTAAGTTGATTGTTGTGCTGTGGGTACAGTAACTATGTATTCTAGCTGTGTACTCTGGGTACAGTGAATTTATATTCTAGTTGTGCACTGTGGGTAAAGTGACTATGTAATCTAGCTGTGTACTGTGGGTACACTGACTATGTATTCTAGTTGTGTACTCTGGGTACAGTGACTATGTAATTTAGCTGTGTACTCTGGATACAGTGAATATGTTCTATAGCTGTGTTCTGTGTGTACAGTGACTAAGTATTATAGCTATATACTCTGGTTACAGTGACTATGTATTGTAGTTGTGTACTGTGGGTACAGTGACTATGTCCATTAGCTGTGTACTCTGGATACATTGACTATGTATTCTAGATGTGTACTGTGGGTACAGTGACTATGTATTGTAGCTGTGCACTGTGCATACATTGACAATGTATTCTAGTTGTGTACTGCGTGCACAGCGATTATACATTCTAGCTGTGTACTGTGGGTTAAGTGACTATGTATTTTAGTTGTGTACTGTGGGTACAGTGAATATAAATTGTAGAAGTATGCTATGGGTACAGTAACTATGTATTCTAGCTGTGTACTGTGGGTTGAGTGACTATGTATTTTAGTTGTGTACTGTGGATACAGTGACTACGAATTGTAGCTGTATACTGTGGGTACAGTGACTATGCATTCTTGCTGTGTATTGTGGGTACAATGACTATGTTTTCTAGTTGTGTACTTTGTGTACAGTAAATATGTATTCTAACTGCATACTGTGGGTACAGTGGCTATGTATTCTAGTTGTGTACTCTGGGTATAGTGACTATGTATTCTAACTCTGTACTGTGGATACATTGACTACGAATTGTAGCTGAGTACTATATACTGAGGGTATAGTGACTATGAATTCTAGCTGTGTATTGTTGGTGCAGTGAATATATATTCTATCAGTGTACTGTAGATACAGTCGCTATGTACTGTAGCTGTGTACTGTGCATACAGTGAATATATATATATATATATATATATATATATATATATATATATATATATATATATATATATATATATATATATATATATATATATATATTAAAGCTGTGTTCTGTGGGTACAGTGACTATGTATTCTAGCTGTGCACTGTGGGTACAGTGTCTATGTATGCTAGCTGTGTACTGTGTGTACAGTAACTTTGTATTCTAGCTGTGTACTGTGGGTACAGTGACTATGTCTTCTAGCCGTGTACAGTGGGTACAGTGACTATGCATTCTAGCTGTGTTCTGTGGGTACAGTGTCTATGTATTCTAGTTGTGTACTCTGGATACAGTAACTATGTATTCTAGCTCTGTACTGTAGGTACAGTGACTATGTATTCTAGTTGTTTACTGTGGGCATAGTGACTACATATTCTAGCTGTGTACTGTGGGTACAGTGATTATGTAATCTAGCTGTGTACTATGGATTCAGTGACTATGACATGTAGCTGTGTCTTGTGTACTGTGGGTATAGTAATTATGTATTATAGTTGTGTACTCTGGATACAGTGACTATGTATTCTAGCGGTGTACTGAGGGTAAAGTGTCTATGTACTGTATCTGTGTACAGAGGTACAGTACCTACGCATTCTAGCTGTGTACTGTGTGTTCAGTGAAAAGGTACTGTAACTGTGTACTGTGGGTACAGTGACTATGTACTTTAGCTCTGTACGCTGGATACAGTGACTATGTTTGCTAGCTGCTCGTTAACTCTGCGCTCGGTTTCTATAGGCCTCCTCTGGCTGTGGCCCGCATTCGTATCACCACCCTTGGCCGCGCACGTGATGCTGCTATTGTGCGCTGGGTGTACTTTGTCCACCGGTCTTGTGATCGACTCGCGTTACGTCTGGCCATCGTTTCGCTGTGGGTACAGCAACTATATATTCTAGCTGTGTATTGTGGGTACAGTGACTATGCGTTCTACTTGTGTACTGTGCGTACAGTGATTATGTATTCTAGCTGAGTAATGTGGGTACAGTGACTATGAATTGTGTGGTGTACTGTGTGTACAGTGACTGTTATTATGTATTCTACATGTGTACTGTGGGTACAGTGGCTATGTATTCTAGTTATTTACTGTGGGTACAGTGAATATGTATTTTAACTGTGTACTGTGTATATGTATTATAGCGTTGTACTATGGGTTGAGTGACTTTGCATTGTAGCTGTATACTGTGGGTACAGTGACTATGTATTCTAGCTGTGTACTTTGGATACAGTGAATATGTATTATAGCTGTGTACTCTTTGTACAGTGACTAAGTATTATAGCTGTGTACTCTGGATACAGTGACTAAGTATTCTAGCTGTGTAATGTGGGTACAGTGACTATGTACTGTAGCAGAGTACTGTGGGTACAGTGCCTATGTACTTTAGCTGTGTACTGTGGTTACATTGATTATGTATTCTAGCTGTGAACTGTGGTTATTGTGATTATGTAATCTAGCTGACTACTGTGGGTACAGTGACTATGTATTCTAGCCGTGTACTATGGGTACAGTTCTATGTACTCTAGCTGTGTATTCTTCGTACAGTGACTAATTATTCTATTTAACTGTGTACTCTGTGTACAGTGAATATACATTCTAGCTGTGTACTGTGGGTTGAGTGACTATGTATTTTAGTTGTGTACTGTGGGTACAGTGTCTACGAATTGTAGAGGTATACTGTGGGTACAGTGATTATGCATTCTTGTGGGTACAATGCCTATGTTTTCTAGTTGTGTACTTTGTGTACAGTAACTATGTATTCTAGCTGCATACTGTGGATACAGTGACTATGTATTCTAGTTGTGTACTCTGGGTATAGTGACTATATATTCTAGCTGTGTACTGTGGGTACAGTGACTATGTATTATAGCTCTGTACTGTGGATACAGTTACTACGAATTGTAGCTGAGTACTATGTACTGTGGGTATAGTGACTATGAATTCTAGCTGTGTATTGTTGGTGCAGTGAATATATATTCTATCAGTGTACTGTAGATACAGTGGCTATGTACTGTAGCTGTGTACTGTATATACAGTGAATATATATATATATATATATATATATATATATATATATATATATATATATATATATATATATATATTACAGCTGTGTTCTGTGGGTACAGTGACTATGTATTCTAGCTGTGCACTGTGGGTACAGTGTCTATGTATTCTAGCTGTGTACTGTGTGTACAGTGTCTATGTACTGTAGCTGTGTACTGTGGGTAGAGTAACTATGTATTCTAGCAGTGTACTCTGGGTACAGTGAATTTATATTCTATATGTGCACTCTGGGTAAAGTGACTATGTATATATATATATATATATATATATATATATATATATATATATATATATATATATATATATATATATATATATATATATATATATATATATATATATATATATATATATATATGTATTCTAGTTGCATACAGTGGGTACAGTGACTACGTATTCTAGTTGTGTACTTTGGGTAAAGTGACTATGTAATTTAGCTGTTTACTCTGGATACAGTGACTATGTATTCTAGCTTTGTACTGTGGGTACAGTGTATATGTATTCTAGCTGTGTACTGTGTGTACAGTGACTATGTACTGTAGCTGTGTACTGTGGGTAGAGTAACTATGTATTCTAGCAGTGTACTCTGGGTACAGTGAATTTATATTCTATATGTGCACTCTGGGTAAAGTGACTATATATATATATATATATATATATATATATATATATATATATATATATATATATATATATATATATATATATATATATATATATGTATTCTAGTTGCATACAGTGGGTACAGTGACTACGTATTCTAGTTGTGTACTTTGGGTAAAGTGACTATGTAATTTAGCTGTGTACTCTGGATACAGTGACTATGTATTCTAGCTTTGTACTGTGGGTACAGTGTATATGTATTCTAGCTGTGTACTGTGGGACAGTGACTATGTATTCTAGCTCTGTACTGTGGGTACAGTGAATATATATATATATATATATATATATATATATATATATATTCTAGTTGTATGAAACTAAAGTCCCGTTCTTTTTATAGCTAGGTGAACGAACAAACACACTTCACTACATATGTGTGCTGGGTAAATTGTAGGAATTGTGGGTAAATTGTAGGAATTATGGGTAAATTGTAGGAATTATGGGTAAATTGTAGGAATTATGGGTAAACTGTAGGAGTTATGGGTAAAGTGTAAGAGCACACTATTTAACAATATTGACATATAAAGAAAATATGCGTATGGCAAGAGACTTTAGAGTCTTCTGTCTAACGTTTGTGGATGATATTGTGTCATTATTTTTAAATATTTAATACAATGTCCTTGTACTCTTATTCAATAGGAGAATTATGGGTAAATTGTAGGAATTATGGGCACACTGTAGGAGGTATGGGTAAAGTGTAAGAGCGCACTATTTAACAATATTGACATATAACGAAAATATGCGTATGGCAAGAGACTTTAGAGTCCTCTGTCTAACGTTTGTGGACGATATTTTGTCATTATTTTCAAATATTTAATAAAATGTCCTAGTACTCTTATTCATTAGGAGAATTATGGGTAAATTGTAGGAATTATGGGTAAACTGTAGGAGGTATGGGTAAAGTGTAAGAGCGCACTATTTAACAATATTGACATATAACGAAAATATGCGTATGGCACGAGACTTCAGAGTCCTCTGTCTAACCTTTGCGGACAATATTGCATCACTTATATCATGCTTCGTTGTAACGGCGCTCCTATGAGAACTTTCGTCAACGCTTTCCACACCGAACTGGTCGCTAACGATTGTCGCGTGTTCGATTGGATTAACCTGCTGAAAAAGGGTATATCGTACTATCGCATATCGTACTGAGCCTCTGCGCTTAGAATTCCATTTCCGTGCAGCGCTTCAGACCACCGTGAACGTCGTCGCCTACGCCGAATTCGAGTCCGTGCTGGAAATCGACAAGAACCGCAACGTCATCTACGACTACTGAGATGGACACCCTGCAGATCGCCCGTCTACTGGCGATGGATCCGAACACCGCGTCCGTCTTTGGCGGCGTCGTACCCCGAGATGGACTGCCTGCAACAATTGACGCTTTGCCGATCGCCTTCGTGTGCAACACCGACGACGGCGACGAACCGGGCGAACATTGGATAGCGCTGTACCTGTCCTCCGACGGGCGCGGCGAATACTTCTGTTCGTACGGTCTGCCGCCTCGCCACGCGGCGTTCCGCACCTTCTTGAACAAACACTGTTCCGAGTGGACTCATAATAGCAAGAGACTTCAGAGTGGTGTGTCTAACGTTTGCGGACAATATTGCGTCACTTATATCATGCTTCGTTGTAACGGCGCTCCTATGAGAACTTTCGTCAACGCTTTCCACACCGATCTGGTCGCTAACGATTGTCGCGTGTTTGATTGGATTAACCTGCTGAAAAAGGGTATACCGTACTATCACGTATCATACTGAGCCTCTGGCGCGGTGGTCGCTCCACCCGTAAGCTCGCCCTCGAACCTCTGGCGCGGTGGAGACACCCGTAAGTTCGCGACCTCTGGCGCGATGGTCACCATTCGCAAGTCGCCTCGACTTCAACATACCCGACTCGTTGTATCCAATCACATACGATCGCCTCGTTTGTACTGCTGCCGCTTTGTTGTATTCAATAAAATACGTGTGCACCGTACGATTGTGTTCGTCTCCTTACTAGGTTAACGACCCTTCGGTAAACGTAACTAGGTCAATGTTCGTTCCTCCTCCAGTCGCTAGGGGGCGCTTACGTTACGCACGATCGGCTACGACCACCAGGGGGAGCTCTGCGGCGCTCTGATTGGCTGCGCGCACTCATAAGCGGTGGGCGATATTAGGGTGTTTTGCCTTTGATGTTCCTTTGATGTCTGGTCCAGTGATTTTGTCCATAATTTGGGGGTACCAAAAACCTCCACTTACTACTAACGTGTCCCGCGAACGCAGTTATATGCCCCGAGACTCAAGGTCGCCCGAAATAGACATAGGTGTGCTTCAACATAGAGGTGCATACTTCCGATCTGTACAGTCGTATTACATATTATGGTCACTAACTGTGTTGCAGACGAAATGTGATACAACGCTCTAGATTGGAGAACCTAAACCAAACAAATGTCCTTGTTGTTTAAGATCTGCTGGAGACATCTGACCGTTTATATAACTTGATATACCATGCAACAAATTTGAGTTACAAGATCTACTAGTAACATATTTTAGGTATTTTTCGATTCACAAAATCAAGGCATACATTGTTGAGTATAACCAAACAATTTGTCTTCAGAATGTTGCCACCAGGACATATATCAGATTGTATAGATCAAGGGACTGTGTTTCTGTAGATACACATATGTAGTTAATCAATTAAACAAGCTAATTTGAAATGTTCACTGTGACAACATGACAAAGTATTGGTTTCCAACATGCTCACTAGATGACGCCGTTTTCGATTTTAAGCATCCTGCTAGACTATGAAAATATATCAATAAAATGCAGAATTTACGTGTAGTCATGTTTGTAAATCAAAGTTCTTCCTTCACCGGAAGCTAAATATGAAAAATGAGTGCCGTAAATAATTATTTATGTGGTAGAGATTTATTTATTCAGGAACGAGGCTGCTGACTTCACTATTTCGAACATTTGGTTCTCCGCTATTTTATACATTTTTAAACTTTACAGTGTTTTAGTTTTAAATCAGTGTTACGCTATATAATATTTAAATGTGCTGTTTTATGTTGACCACAACGTCAGTGTCAAGATAAGTATTTTAACATTAAGTTTTATACTTCGACAGTTATGCGTTAACTGACTACTTTTATTATCGCCCATTCTTGTCGCCGGCACAACACATTTTCTTTGCTTTGGTATTTTTAATGAAACGTTATAATTGTATGCTCTTAATATATTTGCTTCTGTAACATTTTAAATTATTCAGCACGCGATTATGCACTTATAACTCCTAGTTAACATCTAACAGGCCTAGGAGTCACAATTTAGTGATCAGAGTCGGCCCTGGTCAGCATTTCTAATTAAATAAATTAGTCTCGATGAAGTTGATCCTAGAATTGTGACTTCTTTCCCAGCAGCTGCACTTAGCCTTACTCATCACTGAGCATATGATTATGTATTTTCTCTTCGTGCTGGTCATTTGTTTATTATCTTTGTCTACATTGTTTAAAGAAAAATGCTATTCTTTTGATGAAGATATATACAATACATATAGACACTCTGAAATATTCATCAACAATAGTATACGATTTAGCTTTTCACAAACGTCATCTTTACATCTTTCTTGTCTTCGACAATGTACACACAGAAAATGGTCTACAAAATCTGGTTGTAACCCATCATTTAGACTGTCTATCATCCTCCTTCTTGCAGGTGATATCTCAATAAATCCTGGACCAAAAACATTTCAAAACATGCGCTTTGCCACTACTAATGTTCGATCTGTACGTCATAAATCTGCTGCCCTTTCTGATCTGATATTATCTAAACACATAGACATTTTAGCTTTGACAGAAACATGGCTATTAGCATCTGATACATCAGCCTGTCTTGCCGATATTTGCCCAAATGGTTTTTGCCTATACCATCACCCCCGTCGTTCAAGTAGGGGTGGTGGAGTCGCATTCCTTGTACCTGAAATATATAAAGTAGAAATTATTCATACACCTCAATACCAAAGTTTTGAGGTAATTTGTATTGTTATAAAACATTCATCCTTATCTGCTAATTTTATATGCATCTACCGTTCTCCTGCAAGCACAAATACATTCTTTGATGAATTTCCAGATTTCCTTGAAACCACCTTACAATTCCAAGAAGACATTTACATGTTTGGAGATTTCAATATCCACCTTGATCTACCATGTCCAAATACTAGATCATTCATGGATGTCCTTCAAACATATGCATTACATCAACACGTTTCATTTCCTACACACGTTCATAGTCATTGGCTCGACCTGTTTATTACTAGATCTACTTGCACTAACATTAAAGCAATATTCCCTACTGATGGTTTATCAGATCACCTTTGTGTCATTATCGATTTGTGGTTGCAAGTTGGTTCAAGATCTAGAAAAAAAATTATCACATTTCGACCAATAAATAAAATTAACATAAATACCCTTCATGAGGATCTAGCAAATTCTGATCTTTTGATCAAACCTAAATCTACACTATGCGAGCTTGTTAATCAGTACAATGAAACATTAAGTAAACTTCTGGATAAACATGCTCCGAAACAAACCAAACGTGTACAAGTTCGCCCTCCATCACCATGGATGTCTAATGATATAATTGTAGCAAAACGTCGTCGTCGATATTTTGAAAGAATTTGGCGACGAACTCGTTCTCCAATTGATCGATCCCGTTATACTAAACAGCTACATATATGTAATCACATGATGTCAAAAGCAAAGTCTGATTACTATACACATTTTATCACAACAAATTCTGAAAACCCTCGGCAGATGTGGAAATCTGTTAACAAAATTCTACATCGGCAGAAATTAAAAGCACTGCCTGAACATTCTTCATTGGATACATTGTGTAGTTCTTTTTCAAAATACTTTACAGATAAGATTGCTCGTATTCGATCAAATTTTGTCATTAATAATAATGACTATGATTTCCCTGAACCGCCACTTTCTGAAAAAAACACTACAGAGTTTCACACCTGCAACTACTAATGAAGTTCTCATCATTATTAAAAAATATCCTAACAAATCGTGTGATCTTGACCCATTTCCAACACTTCTACTAAAAAGCTGTATCGATCAACTCATCTTTCCCATTACTACTATCATAAACCTTTCAATGCAGAGTGGAGTTGTTCCACAGGATTTCAAACAAGCTCTTGTAAATCCTCTTATTAAAAAACAAACTTTGTGCAAAGATGACCTAAGGAATTATCGTCCTATCTCTAATCTCAGTTTTCTGTCAAAAATATTGGAAAAAGTAGTTGCTAATCGCCTTCATGAACATATTTACAACCATCACTTATCAAATGATCTACAGTCTGCATATAAACGATTCCATTCTACTGAAACAGCTCTTCTCAAGATACACAATGATATAGTTGATAACATGGACAATGGCAAAGTCACAGCACTCACTTTACTTGATCTCTCAGCTGCTTTCGATACAATTGATCATTCAATCCTTTTACAACGCCTCCATAGCTATTTTGGAATTTCTGGCCCAGCTCTTTGGTGGTTCAAATCATTTTTATCAGACAGATATCAAAGTATTAACATATCTGGCACATTATCTAGCCCACAACATCTACCATTTGGAGTGCCACAAGGATCCGTCCTTGGCCCTGTTCTGTTCAGCTTATATACTACATCGCTCAGCCAAGTTATTGCTAATCGTAATCTCAGTCATCACCTTTATGCTGATGACACACAGGTTTATATATCACTTTCACAATCAAATGTACAAGAATCTCTTTCGACTTTTAGTGATTGCCTTACTGATATCTTGTCGTGGATGGAATCAAGTAAGCTAAAGCTTAATCCAGATAAAACAGACCTTATTATTATTGGCACTAAACAACAACGAAATAAAGTCATCAACCATTTTCCTGTTAAACTGCTTGGCAGTGATACATTCCCATCAGATACTGTTCGTAATCTAGGTGTTATCTTTGACAGTGATTTCAACTTTCGCCAGCATATCTCTCAAGTATGTAAATCCTGTTTCTATCATATTCGTGATCTTCGTCGAATTCGGCGTCACATATCTACATCTACTGCTAAAACAATATCAACGGCACTAATTAGCAGCCGTCTTGACTATTGCAATTCACTACTAAACAACATTGCTAAAAGAGACTTGGCTAAACTCCAACGAGTACAAAATTGTCTGGCACGTGTGGTTCTCAGGGCGCCTCGGTTTTCACCGTCACTACCACTACTTAAACAGTTACACTGGCTTCCAGTTTCTTATCGAATTAATTTTAAGCTGTCCACTCTTGCATATCGTGCTCTATCTACACAACAACCATTCTACTTGGCTAGTCTCCTGCATCTTTCAAATATCCCTAGGCAGCTAAGATCATCAGTTTCACAACAACTTATTGTACCTAAAACAAAACTTAACTTGGGTAAACGTGCTTTCTCTGTCGCTGCGCCTAGGGTCTGGAATGAACTCCCTATCGCTTTGAAAACATCCGAAACTATTGCTATTTTCCGTAAAAAAACTCAAGACATATCTATTCCAAATTGCATTCCCACCATAAATGTTCGGTTGTCCCTCGTTCTGATACTGACTTTTGCGCGTCCTTGTTTACGATTACGCCTACTGATTCTGTTTTGTTGCGCCTCTGAGCTCAGGTTCCTGAGGATATAGGCGCCATAGAAGTCAATTATTATTATTATTATCACTGCACTGGCGGCGCCATCTTGCGGCCCAAAATGCAGTATTTCCGTCTGAGCAGGGAGCAGTTTGCGCAAGGGTTATTTTATGTGGAAGCAGACCTTGTGAAGCACATAATGTCGAGAGAGGTTATATCCCTATGGCAAAGGCTTGCTATATGTCTGAGGTATGTGACTATACACGAATATTATGTAAATCAATTGTTTTACTTAATGCAGAAATATTTGTACATACCTGAATCATGTGCAAGTAATTAAAATACAAACAATTTATATTGCAATTGTGTTAATGAACTGCAATAACAAAACTGTATTCACTTTAATACAGTGGACTTCAGTACAAATACAGACCTATTGTCTGTACAATTATCAACTTATTTGAAAATGAGGAATGGCATATACTATGTGCCGACCTACACATAATCATGCGTATTGACGAGGTCAAAGGCGCCACAGTCCTAGGAGACGCCGTAGCCATCTAAAAGGCAATCGCCAGGGTGATGGGAAAGATTCCCGCAAAAATGATAGTGAATATAGGTGTGACAGGGGAGAACGTGTAAAAAACAAAGACCATGATAACAGTGCCATGAAGGATACAATATCACAGTTTAAATATCACAGTCGGTATCAGGCAGGATATGACTATAGTCGTAGTCCCAGCCCTAGTCCTCGAAATCTTCCCGTCTCCTCCGCACGAAGGGGAGAAGGTCTGGATACGTCGTCGTCAAACTAAATTGTGTGAATCCAGTTGGCCATGGATCCACCTCATCCCTACTCCATTTTCAGGGTAGTGGTCAACTTACTCAATGGAGTAGTCCAGCTTCAAACCATGACATTACTATTGGGAAAAAAGTCAAATTCGACTTCCTGTCTTCAAACAACAGCACCACTGGGGCAGATGTGAAACTAGTCAGGAGCACACATCTACACACGTAACACCACATTGTTGACTCTAGCAACTATTTCTAGTAAAGACACTTTAATGGTAGTGGACACTGCGGCTCAGATTTCAATGGTCAGCCAGTCATTTATCGACTCATTAGGTTAGATATTTACTATGTCCCCAGGAGGTATAGTTACCAAGAATGCAGAGAATGATTCGTATATGCAGTTTCGCCTAATTAAGGGGTTACCAATAATAATACAGCAACATATATATCACATTGATGTGGTTGTGGGACCGATAACAGATAATTGTATTTTAGGACTCGATTTTCTACTAGAACATCACATTGTGGTGGATGTAGAAAACGGTGCTGTAACACATGATAGAGCCACTGTTCATGCCTTGATAAGAAAGGGCCCGACAATGTGCTATAACGTCACCAGAGTATTAGTGATACAACATATTACAATCACACCACGACATAGAGTTTGTGTGACGGTGAATTTCACCAACAAATATTTCAAATAGAGAACAAATTGCTTTAGGACTCTTGTTACTCAGGTATGTTGGTGTTTTATCTAAGATCAGTAGAGATTTTGCGAAGTTCACTCTGTTGCACCATCGCATAAGAACTTATCCCGTCAGAGAATGACTGAGGTGCACTCCATTAAAGTTTCAGGAAGAAGAGGAGACGACACTAACTGACACGCTGGAGGCTCAGGTTATGAAGCCATCCACGTAAGATTGGGCATCGGCACCAGTCTTAGTAAGGAAAACGACGGGGAATTGAATGTCAAAGATGTGAAAGGTGCCTATCCACTGCCACTGAGGAGTGCATTGATACATTGGCTGGTACTTTGTGGTTTCTTACACTAGACCTGGCGTCGGGTTTTGGAAAATATTTGCCGACGAACGCGATAGTCATAAGGCTGCATTCCAGACTAAGTGTGGTCTGTTTGAACATATCAGAATGGCCCAGGGCTTGTGCAATGCAGCCGCGACGTTTCAACGAGTTATGCACCTGGTATTGCGTGGTCTCCCGTGGTGCAAGATACTTGTCCATTTGGATTATGTAATTGTGCTGGGAAAGAGCTTTGAGGAGTCTCTTGAAAATCTGGAGAAAAGTGCTCAACAAGCTCAACTGCACATAAGGCAGGGCCCAACAAAATGTGTACACAATAACAATCCCAAAAGCAAAAGGGTTATAACGTAAATGGTGACAGATGGCATAATTAATGTAAACTCCAGACCATAGTCACAGACAAAACATCCCGAAGTAACCGTAGAAACGGCAGCTCATTCCACAATCCGCGAAAGGGCAAAGCTTAACATATCGCCCACAATCAAGGCAAAACGAAAAGATACGACGCTAATACATTAACACTATCAGTGACACATCGCCCACACTTCCACAACACTGCCAGATCGCAGACTTTGGCTTTGGCTAGCTATGCTGGACTATTTTGAGATAATTAAGTAATTGTAAAATATAAGTTATTAAGATACATCACGGTATCAGTTGCATGGGTGTATGCTAATTAGTTTTCATGGTACAGCACTTTAAAGACACCCCCGTGAACATTTTCAAAACATATTTGTTTCTATTTTGTTCAAAATAGTGTGCATTGCCTAAGATATAGACAAATATTAATTTTAACTTCTTTTACCTAAGAGATAGACTAATATTAATTTTAACATCTTTAGCATATTCTGGAACTACTACATTTTGTCAACCTATTGATGGTCAAAACATAACTGTAGCTTCATTGTTTTGCCTGTAACAGAGTTGCAAACAATGAAAAATGTGACCAATTTGACCACATTATACGATACCGTGTTATCGTTTTAAATACGATACACAATCATGCATTGAATAATGACTTTATTCATATGCTATACACACATGTGTTGTCTGTGATGTTGTTTCTTTAATAGATACATACACATGTGTAATTAATCAATTAAACAAGATAACTTGAAATGCTCACTGTGACAACATGAACAAGTATCGGTTTCTAAAATGCTCGCTAGATGGCGCCTTTTCCATTTTAAGCATCCTGCTGGACTATGAAAATCTATCAATAAAATGCAGAATCTACGTGTATTCATGCTTGTAAATCAAAGTTCACCCTTCACCGGACGCTAAATAAAAAAAATTAGTGCCATAAATCATTAATTATGGTTTTACAAACAGTGGTGGACAGGCATTTCCTGATCATTGCGATTCTGCGAATGTGACAGTATGCAACCTGGCAGACGCAGGGTATGAGCGCCGCCATTGACATTAGGACGAACCAGCCACATACATCAATGATTAAGTCAACAGGAGGTTGCGATTATGCGCAGCGGAAAAGGCGACGGCTTCAGTTTTGCGCTCGTAACGAAGAATGTTGTGGGACACCATCCATGACTTTACATCGGCGGTACATCGCGATGTGCGGTCAGTGGCAGTTGTAGCATGCGCTGCTCATCACGTGGAAATTCAACACACAGCTGGGTATCGTCAGCATACAGGTGGTAACGGAGTTGGTGGAGTTCGAAGTTGAGCACCAGATTGTAAAATAAACAAGGGTCCCAGCAGTACACAAAGGGCCCCTGCGGTGCACCGAAGCATAAATCAACGTCACCTCACTTCTTGAGGTGATGTTATCGACTTTGACAGATTGCGCTTGCTGCGAAAGGTACAAATGTATCCAGCTTTGTCACGTATGCCAATTTCGTGCAGTTTATCTAGAAGCAGACGATGTTCGACCGTATAGAAGTTTTGATGTCGCATGCCTAATTTTCAATCAGAAACCGACACAATTGTCAAGCCTAACATCGCAGTAATAAAAACATGCCACTATTGACTTTGAACGCCACTGTTTGTCATGGCGAGACTTTCTAATTGCGACCGAGAGCGTGCCGTGTGTCGTCTATAGGTGGGACAGTCGATAGTAGAGGTAGCGCATGCCTTTGGGTGCAGTAAACACAGGACACAAGTTCAACAAAATGAGTCCGCGGCCGATCTCCCAAGGTCAGGGACACCTCGTGTGACGTCAGTCGCAGAGGACCGACACATCCGGTTGCCTCATCTACGTCATAAATTTGCGACTGCAACCGCCACCAGTGGGCAAGTCTTTAGAAGAAGGGTGACAGTGAAGATCTCCGAAATCGTCTGGTCCCGGCAGGCAGGAATTCGCACCAGGAGACCCTAAGTTGGACCCATCCTAACACCAATGTACCATCATCAGCAACTTAATTTAGTTTGTAGCATATCAATTATTTTACAGACAGTTTCTTCGTCATCTGGTTTAACTTGACAGATATGCCTACTTGGAATGTTTAGACAGTTGTTTTAGATAGTTGATGGTAGTGAAGAATTGTTTGCAATAACACGTTTGTCAGTTACTTTAAATCCATTAACATTAAATGGTTCGGGTAATTGTTTTCGCTGACTGGTTTTGTCAATAATCTCTAATAACTGAAGAGGAATTCTAAACGTACAACGATGATTTTTACGCTGTACATTTAGCTCCGGAGACGACTCTCTACATGTCAGCAGTCTGAAATTCGTAGTTTCCTGAAGACTTCCAGCACTTTGTTACTGTTGGCGGCCCTGTGTACGAAGGAAGGAACGGGACGTGGCTGCAACAGTCGTGTTTACTCAGTGTTCCTGATAAGAATTTGATGTCGTACGCCTTGCTGACTCTTATCGAACTTTCACTTTCGTCCTGCTCAGCAACGTGCGATGCAAATGCAGTTATGCCCCGAGATTCACGGTCGCCTGAAATAAACATAGGCATGCTCCAACATTCATGGTCATTACAACACGTAGGCACTCTTACTTCTAGTACGTCGTATTAGTATATAACTGTGTCAACGTCAATGTTGATTAGTGTAGATTAATCTGGTTTGTAGGGGATGAGATGCCGTACAACGCTCTAGATGGGAGAACCTAGGCATTATTAACAATAATTACTGTGCGTAAATATATTATCGGTTTTATGTACCGTGTTAGCAAATATATGCAAACTGTAGAACGAGTAGTACCCTTCACATAACAGCAATATGTTTGGTTATACAAAAAGTTGATCCAAGCAGTGCACGAAACAGGCAAATGAAGACAATAATTGAAAAAGTATCTTGACATGCTCTATTTCGCATTAACGAGATCTTTGTTGAAAAGTTATAAACACTGATACAAATTTGAAAAGATGTGATACACAAATATGACGTAAATAGACAATACGTGCTGCCTAATGTTTAATCAGGGAGTATGGCATCATATACGAATAATGTTTTACAGTCTTACCAGGCACAATATTGTCCAGCACACATCCAATGAAGCCTCCGACAAACATAGCCGTGGTCAGCAGTGAGGTCAGAACTTGGTCAAGTTCAACCGAACCTGAAACAGATAGAGATATAAAAAATTGGCATTGATCCATCGCGTCGTATATTAACAACATTTATCCGATAAATTATCATTATATTTACTAAGTATTCGTATGTGTTGTATGACATGTAGTGCATGGCTCACTCAAAGGGCTGATCGAAAGATGGTGGTAGAGTCATACATGTTGTAAATTGTTCTGTTTCATCATGTCCGTCCTTGTTCTGTTTCACCATATTGCTCCATTTTCTATTTCATCATGTTGGTCTTTGCTCTGTTTTGTTTATATTGCCCCTTGTGCTGTTTCATCATGTCGATCCTTTATCAGTTTCATCATGTTGGCCCTTGTTCGTTTCATCGTGCTGATCCTTTATCTATTTCATCATGTTGATCCTTGTTCTGTTGTTGGCCATTGTCGTGTATCATAGTGTTGATCCTTGTTTTGTCTTTTTTTATGTGGATCCTTGTTCTGTTTGATCATACAGATCGTTGATCTCTTTCATCATGTGGGTTTTTGTTCTGTTCCATCCTGTTGATCCATGTTTTGTTTCATCATATTGATCTTTGATCTGTTTCATCATGTTAGTCCTTGTTCTGCTTAGTTATGTTGGTCCTTGTTCTGTTTCATCATTCCCCTCCCTGTTCGGTTGCATCGTGATGGTCCATCATCTGTTTCGTCATGTTGGTCCTTGTTATGCTTCATCATGTTGCTCTAAGTTCTATTTCATCATGTTAGTCATTGTTCTGCTTCATCATATTATTTTTTTGTTATGTTTCATCGTGTGCCCCCCCCCCCCCCCCATTTTTTGTGTTGTCATATTGGTCCTTGTCCAGTTTTATCAGGTTACTTTTTGTCCTGTTCTATCATATTGTTTATTTTATCCAAGGTTTATTTTATCCAATATATCTGATATGTTAGTATGTTATTATATTTTATTATATAAAGTAACGGATGGACGATACCACATGCTGACGCTAGGAAAAAACGACAGAAAATGTTGGATAAAGAAATTAAACTTAAAGATAAAGAACCAGCCATAAGCAACAATGTGGAAGTACATCAGAAATGAGAACCACAGTTTTGCTCAACCTAATGTATGCACATAACGAAACTACCGGTTTTGATGGCTCCTGGGTGCTGTTCCAACCACGGCGGCAACATCATTCCCAGCATCATGGCGATACCGAGAATCATTAGGTTCCGTGCCACTCGCATGTCGATCTGGTTGATGTTTGACAACGCAATCGAGACGACCATTCCCAGTCCGACGAGAAACAATGCCCCGATCACCGGCTCCGGTATACTGGCGAGAACGGCGCCGACCTTGCCGAACAGGCCACACACGATCAGCAAGACACCGGCCACTTGCCACGTGAAACGAGCAGCCATCTACAACAATCACAGCAGTTGGGTGGACGGTATTGACAACACTACAAGTTCGCATGCAATCCAGAATTTAATCTCCAAGAAGACCAAGGATATGTTCAAAAAGCATGGACTGAGAATGAGCCTGGAGAAGACAAAAGTGATGTGGGTTGGACAACATAGAGAGACAAAGGATTTGAACATCAAGTTGGAGAGAAGGATATAATAATAATGATTAACTTCCACGGCGCCTATATTTTTTATATCCAGGAACCTGAGCTCAGAGACGCAACAAAACAGAATCATTAAGCATAATCGTGAACAGGGACGCGCAAAAGTCAGTTTCAGAACGAGGACAACCGAACATTTATGGTGGAAATGCAATTTGGAATAGATGTCTTGATTTTTTTCGGAAAATAGCAATAGTTTCAGATGTTTTAAAAATGATAGGGAGTGCATTCCAGACCCTAGGCGCAGCGACAGAGAAAGCACGTTTACCCAAGTTAAGTTTTGTTTTAGGTACAACAAGTTGTTGTGAAATTGATGATATACATATATGTGTGTGTGTATATATATATGTATATATACATACATATATATGAATTATATATTTAAACAACACACTGACCTTCATGTTACTAATTTTGCTTTTCCTCGTTGCTATAGATTAGTGAATATAATAATTATATTCAGTGAAGAATAACAGCATATCGCCTACCCCCGTGACGCCGATAAAGCCAATGGCGGTGCTGTAGGTCGTCGTGCCATGACAGACCCCGAAGAATCCCGACAGTACGCTCGCTAGACCCTCGATGGCGATGCCGCGGTTGATGGTATGTTTCGGTGGCGGTGGCAGGGCACATATGCGAGCCGTCGCGTAGCCAACTCCGACAGACTCGATAGTCGTGGCGATGGTCGCCGCCAACATTCCGGCAAAGGCTCCGGCACCAAACGTCGGCCACCCGAACTGACCTAAGAAGAGCACAGCGAACGAGTTCACATTTATTCGACTAATTTACCGTTTTACTTTCATATTACAAATATCGTATATTTTTAATTGCGTAATGTTAGCGTGTTTATAAGCGCACTGGCTGCACGCATAGTTTATATTTCGTTTGTTTGTATTTCCATTTTTTTCTTAATGTTGACCAGTTACTAGCAATATTTTTACTAAACACATTAGTGTTGTAGCGTATTAAATACATGTATGATTCATAGGTAAGTTAAATTACTTAACTAATCTTGCAAATAGGCCTTTACGCGCACATACGCAAGCGCGCACGCGCCCGCGCCCACGCACGCACGCACACACACATTATAATATACAGCACCAGTCATCGGAGAAGAAGACGAAGTAATATACCGACGCCACCTACCGGGGTACGGCAGATATATCCAACTGGCCATGGTGATTGTAGACAATTTGGAGTCGGTTCGAGCCTTGTAGTTGGGGTGACTTGAATCGTCCGGGAAGAAATTGGTGACTGTTAAGATATGGGCGATAATCCAGCAGACAACAATGGCAAGGGCCAGCTGAAAACAAAGTGAAGTTGATGTAACATAAATATTCCTAACTGTGATCAATATTAATCTGATACGAATTAGAACAGTTACTTTGCAGTCGTTGAACATTATACGTTCATTCCAAACCTCAGGCACCAACGTAACAAACAGCCGACACAATCTCCCTACACATAAACAACGATACAAACACGGCACACCAAATATAAATGTCTATGCTATGTACTATATGTAAGCATATGCGGTATGCTGTCTGAAGTACCATGCACGTCTCGGTTAACGTACCGCGAATAACTGAAACACGGGGTAAGTTTTCGTGTGGCATCCGTCCTTGCGATTCCACATAGGCAGAGGCAGACGGACTTTGTGGAGTCCCAGCGAAAACAGACACATTAGCGCCACTCCACTGAAACAGAAGACACGGCCGAAACAGCAATCACGAATTTGGACAATCGACAGAATAATCATTATGTGTAAAGCAAGTGTAGTGGTTTTTGCAACTACACATATCTAAGAGGCCTTAAATGCATCTGGGAGGAGTCATATCTACATATACGATTTAATGTTTCCGATGCTGACATTTTTTATTTTCTACAACGTCAGATACACATAGAGAGCGCCGTTGAACAATGTTCCTTTCTCGCTACTCAACACATCGATACTCTCCGAGAGCGGGCGCAGTTGAACAATGCTCCTTTCTCGCAACTCACCACATCGACACTATCCGAGAGGTGGTGCCGTTGAACAATGTTCTTTCTCGCTACTCACTACAACGACACTATCGGAGAGAGGGCGCCGCTGAACAATGTTCTTTCTCGCTACTCACCACATCGATACTACCCGAGAGAGGGCGCCGTTGAACAGTGTTCGTTGCTCAATACTTACCACATCGACACAATCCAGCTGCGTTGGCACGCATTGGCTGCCGCGCTGACCATTGACAGTCCGATGAGACTAATCGTTGGGATGATAGTCAAGGGTCCAATGAACCGCATCAGTGTCCCAATGATACCAGTACATCCAATGAACACTTGAACGAGCGACGCCAGAATCAGACCTCCGGAAAGCTGAAGAACAAGTTTTAGTTTATTTTAGTTGACTTCATGAGAGAAGTGTCCTGCATATTGGCACCCATTTATTAAGTACGACACCAAACATACCTTATTTAGCTTCTGCACAGTTTCGTGGCGTTTTACGCATCAGTGTAATACAAAAGTGAAAAGCTACTTATCAATTATTAAATAGTAATAATAGGTTAATTTGGCTGCAACCAAAATATGATTAAATATATTCACTGATCATGATGACGACGATGATGAAGATTGAGGAAGATGACAAAGCACGATAGTTACATAGTTATTGTCAGGATAATATATATATACACACACACACACATATATACATACATAGATACATACACACACATATATACATATGCATACAAACAATATATATATATTATGTATGCATGCATTTGTATATATGTGTGTGTATATATGTATTTGTGTATATATATATATGTACACACATGTATATATGTCTGTGTGTGTTCATATATGTATGTATGTATATATATATATATAATATATACCATATATATTTATTGTTAGGATATTATATGTATGTTATGCATATTATGTATATATATATATATATATATATTAATAATATAATCTGGCTGTATGCTACTAGTACGTATTGTAATTATCTCGCGTTCATATCTACTGTACCTCAGCAATTCGCGCATTCCACGGTTCGACATCGCCATACGTTATGTTTCCGCCGTATTGAGCTTGTGTGACTGCATCGAACAGGACAATGTCATTAGATATATAAATGCAATGTCGTGAGAAACTGGAAAGTAGGCCGACGTTGACATATCCCGGAGGACTGCGAGGGTTGTCAATGTCATGGAGCAGTAATCAATAACGCGTAATTGCACCGTCTAAATAAACTATTGTGGACGTCGTGTATATTTTACGTGCTTAGTAACGCGTACACAATATATAAGAAAATAAAGAAAATAATCATTATGTTCCATCAATACTCACCATTGTGATTAGGTAAATGTTGCGGGCATTGCCACTGCTTCGTTGACATCATCGCAACTACGGGAGGAATGAACGCAAACGAACTTCCCTGAACGAACGGCAATCTGAGAAATACGAGAGAATCTTTTGTCAAGATTAAAACACCAAAATACAACGTTTGAAAACAAATGAATTAATTAAGAGTAGTATGTGTGCACCTTTGAGGGATAAAAAATGAGCAGATTTTGGGGTTCGTTCTGATTGGTCGAAATTTGAAATGGAGCTTTCTTTTTGGTCGAGAGAGTTTCACCACCGGGGGCGCCCCTATTATCGCTCAAATGAGCAGATCTTTCTGATTGGTCGAGATACTGTCGCTAGGGGGCGCTACGTGTCAAGTATCGACAGTTCTGATTGGTCGAGAGCCGTCACGTCAGAGCTCATTTGCATAAATTACACCCTTTTCGGTGAAACCGTCGCCAGGAGGCGTTACGGTTCAATTGTATCGACGGATCTGATTGGTCGAGAGACGTCAATAGATCTACGACGTCACACCTCCTCATTTGCATATCACGTGACCTCTCTATGGAGGCTGTCATCTTGTTTTGCTGCCATGTTGTTTTAAGGTGATACTGTCGTCAGGGGGCGCTACAGGTCAAGGTCAAAGTTAGATAGCGAGCGTTCTGATTGGTCGAGAGCAGTCACGTGTCCTTCCTATTGAGGCTGCCATCTTTTTTTGTTACCATCTTGTTTTGCACTGATACGATCGCCAGAAGGCGCTATGGGTCAAGGTTAAGATCTAAGATCACCGACCTTTGCGCTGATACGATTGTCAGTTAGATTTAAGGTTAGTAACCCTAATTCTATCGTCTGTAGTAAACCCTGATACGAACCCTGACCCTAAACTTAAAAAGAAATGCAGGTTTCTGGTGAACCTGGGTGATTCGTTCACAAAGTGGTGCTCTCCTGAGTGATACGATTGTCGGAAAGGGTTTTCGGGAGGGAAGGAAGGGTCTGTTAGCAACAGCGACGGCAGCAGCAGTGGTCATTAACAGGGTCGTTAATAGGATTCAAAGAGGCTAACGATGAAACGAGAAACGAACACAACACGATGTCGTATGAGTGCACATGTATTTTATTGAACGACACTATCGGCATGACGATACAACGAGGGTAGCGTGTAATATCGCAAAGTCTACAACTATGAATGATGATGGTGATGAGGCAACTTGCGGATGTTTACCATCACGCCAGAGGTCGCGAGCTTAGGTGTGTTTCCACTTCGCCAGAGGCTCGAGATTGATGATGATGATGATGATGATGATGATAAGGAGGCGACTTGCGGATGTTTACTATCACGCCAGAGGTCGCGAGCTTAGGAGTGTTTCCACTTCACCAGAGGCTCGAGGGTTATGATGATGATGATGATGATGATAATGAGACGACTTGCGGATGTTTACCATCACGGCAGAGGTTGCGAGCTTAGGAGTGTCTCCACCGCGCCAGTGGCTCAATCGATGTACGATGTGCGATAGTACAGTCTACCTTGCCGCAACTCGCGGCAATCGTTAGCTACTAAATCGGTGCCGAACAGGTTGATAAAAGTTCTCGTCTCGTGTATTTTATACGTTTACGAGGTCGTACACCAGGTATCAAAATATCACGCAGCATAGTCTTACCGGTATCCGTGAGGCGTCGTATGGCAGCACGTTTTATGCTCTGTCCGGCGATGCGCACGCCCGTCTTCAACGCTCCCTTTCCCAAAGACACTGCACCTCTCTTGATGAGTGGCATAGCGCTGCGCAGCAGACCTCCGAACAGAATACCTAGTCCGTGACCCCGTTTGTACCGGGCACAGGCGAAGTAGGGTAGAGCACCACCCGACTGACGCGCGTAATAGTCGTTGTAATTCATCTCCAGAACAGTCCGGTCCTACGCCGTCGAAAATTAAGGGTCACCGTCATTCTATCGTACTCGAATGGTACGCGTCGTCCGGTGTCGTTTCTTATATCCATCTCGATCGAGTGGAAGTGCGAGTGCAACAACGGTACGTAGTGAATGTTAGTGAATCGATCAGATACCGTGGCGCCGTGACTTCCGCTAACCGAGAGGGCTCGCAACAAAGTGGCGAGACTCTCACCAACTATGCGAGACTCCACGACGTCTGTATAGACGTATATGGTGTCGAACCCTTGATCCATGTGCACCATGTTTTCGGCCTCTTTATGATAGGTGTACGAACCGTCGGGAGTCTCTTTGAGTGGCAAAACCATGCTAATCGTCGGCGTGAGACCGATGTCCGTTCCACCTAGTCTCGGGTGAACGTGCGTGCGTGTCATGTCTGCTGCTGCTGCTGGTGGACAGCTGACTACCGAAGGTTCGAATCCTAACATTCTTACCAGCGCGATGCGGTGAGGTACAGTGAACTCGGTGCTCGGTGTCATGTACAACGTCATTTTTTGAGTGATGGAACTGTAGCTCAATTTTGCCCGTGTCTTATCCGTCCACATACGACTCAGTTGACATGATTCATCAATGTCACAGGACCTTTGTAATATCCAGCAATTATCTTTCCACTCGGCATTTGGCCCATAGGTTCGTGCTCGTTGAGGAAGAACCAGTTGTCGTCCACTCCGATGTTGTACCAAGTATGTGGGTACTGTATCTCTGCCAACTCACACTCCCAACGTATTGTCGGGATGCATCTTCATGGAAGCGTTGCTAGGCAGCGTCAGGTAGAAATCATTCGTCATGACGTCTCAAAGTGGGATTGGGCAATAGGTAACCCAACGAACTACTCAACAGGGCCGTCCACAGATTAGAACTCTCGTGACCTGTCGTCAGGTTGTAAATGCTTATCAGGATGACCGTGTACAAGACGACGACCTGACACAAAAACGCTATCTCCTCTCGAGGACCCACGGTACCGAACATATGCCAAGGAGTGTTGTCTTTCTCGCTCTGTGCGTCAAAACTGTCCTCTTCTTCTATGACGGTGGTGGCGGCGGCGGTGAAGTCCTCTGTTATCGACTCGTCTCTCATCGTTCGAATGAAGTGACGACAGACGCGCGGCTAGACTTTATAGCGAACGAAGGCCTTGGCATCGACCCAGCTGTTGAACTTGGAGGGGTAGCCGTACCATTTCACCAAAGCCTCCGTTCGTCTACCCACCTTACGGCGCTGCACTACCGATTCCACGCGGTACACTTTATTGACGGGCACCGACACCTTCTGCAGCTCTGGTTCGTAGAAGGTGCCATCCAGCATTTCGCCGAGATCGTCGATCAATCAGTACACGGGTGGATCAGAGGGGTGAACCTCGTGTATGGAGAACATCTCTTCGCTCCAATTCGCCATGTAGCCTTTTTCGAACAGACTCTTGAACTTACTGATGCGCACGCGATCCGACACACAGAACTTGGGCACGCCCTCACCGTCGTGACCGTACAGACGCTGCCACACCTCTTCTTGATTCTTTGCATTCACCTGTGACGGAGTCATGCCGATGCTGCGGTGGTGGGTGTTGTTGTACGACTGCACAAAGTCCTGAAGGACGACGATGAATCGCCACGTCTGGTGTTTCGTGAAGTATCGCCACATACGCGTCTTCAACGTTCTATTGAATCTTTCGACGATGCTCGCTTTCGTTTCCGCGTTGTGAGTGGAGAAGTGATGGATGCCGTACTTCTTCAACAGAGCCTGAACGGATCGATTAAGAAATTCGAGTCCTTGATCTGTCTGCAACGTCTTTGACCAGCCTTCGGTGAACGTGCTTTTCAAAGTCGTCACCAACAATGCTGCGGACTTGTTCTTCAGCGGAACGCACCAAGCCACTTTCGTTAAGACGTTGATCACGGTGAGGAGACGTTCGAACACCGACGGAGTCGAATGGTACACGCCGCCGGGATAGACTCGACGCACACCTCCTGTGCACGTGCGCTCGTGTCTGCTTAGCACTCGCCGCACTTCCGGCATCTGTATGAGCGGCAGTACATTTGAATGTTTTGTATGTACGAAAAGTGTGTCGCGTGAAGATTGAGATACATCGTGTCAGAATAATGGCACAACGATCACCGGACGAGTTTTGCGGTCTTCTTTCCGTCATCATCATCAGACTCGACTAGTTTATAAACGCACACGTTCGTTTGGAAAGTGGTCTCTACGCGTTAGAGGTCGTCATGCCGACGCAGCCAATTGGGTGATTGATGATGCGGTTTATAAAGGTTTATTAAGGTCACATTTGTCATGAGTTCACAAACCCACGCAGAGCCTCTGGCTTATCGCCCACTCAAAAAAAATCTGTTTGTTTGATGTTTTCCAGAAATATGTTGCAGTCCTCACGGTTGGTGATGAGACTGGGTTCATTCAGATATCGACCGCAGCAATTGCGGGACGAATGGTAGTACCTATAAAATCCTGTGTTTTTGTTTTTTCAAAACAAATCCATAACTCAAGTTGATTTTGAAAACATTGGTCTGTTGTTCGAATATGGTCTTCAATGGAGATTCTAGAGTAGTCGTATCTAGACAGCATAATCTAAAATTTACCCTTGTCTGGAGAGGGCCTCTGGATACGCGTGTCCTAATGGAGGACTAATTGTTGCGGACGACCTCTAACAAACCTGTTGACAGAGCGTCGGGGAAGGGAAATCGATAGGGCGGGTCGATGGGATCTTCGCTAATGAACGGGTTGCGGGGTGTAGTATCTACCATTTTTGCTCTTTTTGGCAATGGTGGTGAAACGGTGTCGACACAAGCTGTTCTTGCATGTCTTTGTAAGTTGTGAAGATTTGCGATCACCTTACCACATTTTATGCATACTGGTGGTGGCGAAACGGTGGTGATGGTGGAATTACACACCGTTCTTTCATGTCTTAGCATATGTTAATTTCTTCCAAACACTTTGTTGCATTTTGAACATATGTATTTCATCGTTGCTGGTGATGCGCCGAAATAGGTGTGCAAAGATAATATGTCATAGATACTTGCAAAACTTGGTGTACAGCTACCGTCGTGGCATCTCGACGTGTTGCTGCGTGGCTGTTTAATCGAAGTGCTCTGCAGAGATCGGAGAACATTTGTGATGGCAATTGTAGAAGCGGGTCGGTTTATATAGCCTGTCGCTACTGTTGACGGTGCACTTTTTTCCTGGGTATTTACCGGTTTGAACAGGTTTGGTCCTTTTCGTTCGAACGTTCCAGAAAGCGGCGGTATTTTGTGTTGACCTTGACCTTTTGACCTCGCGGTGTTCTTGCAGACTCGTGGTGAAATAGGCGATATATAGGTGTCGACGCGAAACGACATACGTCGAAAAGTTCTCGATATAATGCAATGATGCGATATGCGTCGTATAGCCTTCCTGCACGGCTACGTTTTTCCCGCTCCATACACGAACATTCGTCCGCTAGGCTTCAGTCTGTTAGCAGGGTGAAAATGTGGGATCGTGTTTCTTTTCGTGATCGTGGAAAATTCCACGACGTCGTTCGAACGTTCCAGAAAAGAAGAAAAAAACTACATGAAACCGGTTCAAACCGGTTTGAACCGGTTCTGTACCCAGACACATCACGAAAAGCGCGACATAAACATCAGTATTAAACCGAACCGCTACTGTCATCACAACCGTTCTTCCTGCATGTTCTTTTAGGGTTAGGGTCAGGGTTTGTATTAGGGTTCACTACAGACGACAGAATTAGGGTTACTAACCCTAACCCTAACCCTAACTGGCAATTGTATAAGAACAAAAGATCGGAGACCTTTGATCTTTGACCTTTAATTAGGGTTACTAACCCTACATGGTTCGTATTAGGGTTTACTAGAGACGACAGATTTAGGGTTACTAATCCTAAACCTAACCCTAACTGGCAATTGTATAAGTACAAAAGGTCGGTGACCTTTGATCTTTGACCTTTCATTAGGGTTACTAACCCTACAGGGTTCGTATTAGGGTTCACTAGAGACGACAGGATTAGGGTTACTAACCCTAACCCTAACACTAACTGATAATTGTATCAGCCGACAATCGTATCACTCAGGGGAGCACCACTTGATGAACGTATCACCCAGGTTCACCCGGAACCTGCATGTCTTTTTAGGGTTAGGGTCAGGGTTCGTATCAGGGTTTACTACAGGCGATAGAATTAGGGTTACTAACCCTAACCCTAACCCTAACTGACAATCGTATCAGCGCAAAGGTCGGTGATCTTAGAACTTGACCTTGACCCGTAGCGCCTTCTGGCGATCGTATCAGTACAAAACAAGATGGTAACAAAAAAAGATGGCTGCCTCCATACAGAGGTCACGTGACTTCTCTCGACCAATCAGAACGCTCGCTATCGACCTTTGACCTTGACCTGTAGCGCCCCCGACGACAATATCACTTCAAAACAACATGGCAGCAAAACACGATGACAGCCTCCATAGAGAGGTCACGTGATATGCAAATGAGGAGGTGTGACGTCGTAGGTCACGTGACTTCTCTCGACCAATCAAATCCGTCGACACAATTGAACCGTAGCGCCTCCTGGCGACGGTTTCACAACAAAGGGTGTAATTTATGCTAATGTATGCTAATTTATGCAAATGAGTTGTGACGTCATAGGTCACGTGACGGCTCTCGACCAATCAGAACGCTCCATTTCAAATTTCGACCAATCAGAATGAGTCCCAAAATCTGCTTATTTTTGATCCCTCAAAGGTGCACACATACTACTTTCAAGTTATTTTGGAGTAACACAATATGGCGGTGCTATATGAAATAGCCATACCTCTCTACATTGCTGCTGTACAATTGCATTAATTCCAAGATTTTCATCCCATGGTTTTTCGCTCTATTTCCAGTACCACTTTCTTAAACCTGTGGAGTTTATACTGACAAATATGCAAAGACAAAATATGTGACCACCACCGGCCCAACCCGTTTACGTCTCCTTTCTATTTGGAAACCTAATTAGTCTTCCTTGCCACCCATGGCCACCCTTAAAGCAAAGTCGAGCTCTACAACAAAGATGTATCACGCGAAGGTGTCTTTTCCTGCCAGAACCTCAAAAAGTCAGTTTCTCAAACAGGTGTTACCACCTTTGCTTTGTGCCTTCAGACATCCTAGGTATGCTATTGCATTTACAAGTTAATCATGGATACCATAGGCACTAAGTATGTTATGTGGCGTTTTGTCTTGGAGAATTAACTGTTTTAACAGTTTTCTTTAAATGTTTGCAGGCCAATTATGGCAGGAAATTATTTTGTCGTGATACCTTTAATTAGTCTGCGTATAGGGAGAATATGTGACACTTTAGGTCTTCCGTTTTGGTTGCTCCCAAAGTAACTGTCAATATATTTTTCTGCTGAAGATCATTCATTTGTAAGTTGTTACCATTCACTATCAGCGGCGACGTATGATGCTTCCTGCGTGGAAGTGACATTACTATTACGTACATACCTCATTCCTAACGTGGTTTGTAGGAGCGTAGCGACTCCTACTAGGAACACGGATGTACTGAGGAACTGAGCCACGAAGAGATTGTTGTCGCCCGCACAGATAGCCTCTGTGATGATCAGCACGGCTACCATACATTGCGTGATACCGTCTAGCGCTTGCTGAAATAAAACGGCAGACACAAATCTTCACCGTATTTTTAAGTATAACAAGTATTACGCCCAAATAATATGTGCATAAATCTAAACTGATCATACGTAGCATATTAATTAACATATTTCAGTATAGCATGTACACGTAGTGGCGGAGTACAAAACGGGAACATAACAACAGGAAGTTTGTCAGCAGGACATCAGTGAAGCGGCGGCGGCGGCGGAAACAGCGGCTGGGGCGGCATCGTCATCGGCAGCATCAGCAGCAGCGCCCCCGTAACCACGCCCACCAGCAGCAGCGCCGCCGTAGCCACGCCCACCAGCAGCAGCGCTGCCGTAGCCACACCCACCAGCAGATGCAGCAACAGCCGCAATTACAACTCCGATAATACCACATCACCATCGCCTTGATAAAACAACAAATTCCACCACCGCCGCCGCCGCCGCCGCCGCCGCCGCCGCCGCCGCCGCCGCCGCCGCCGCCGCCGCCGCCAATCAACTTAATCAACAGCACTACAAATTCCATTAATTCAACATTATCAATTTCATCACCGCCACCTTTCCATCACCGTGATTCGTCGTCAAGCGATCGCACCTGTAGAGCGTATACGAAGGCTATGTAGAACGGCGGACGGTCATCGACGTCGAAGATGAGCGCATTGCGGTCAGTCCACACTTCGTCCAGCCCACTGCTGGGCGTCTCTCCCGATGGGTCCTGGACATTGTTCCCCGATGAGAAATTCGTTGCAGTGTCCCCAGGATCCTCGACAGTGATGCTGTTTCCATCGACGGAGTTCAACACTTCTTCGACGGAACCTGACCAGAACAAACGTCCTCTGTCACAACGAACTGACAACATTGAGTGCGTCTCATTTAATAAGGATATCAATGAAAACCCCTTGTGCGAGTTTTGTTACATTGTGCTGTTGAAGTTGATGCATTATTGCAGTCGGATCTGAAGCGCGCTAAACAGTAATTTTGTGCCGTTTTGTTCCGAGTAAGATATATTGTCTGGCCGTCTAATGTATGAAGGGTCGTTCATGTCAGTGAAGCGCGCATGGAATTGGTCCACGTTCGCGACTCGCTTCCCTCACTGTCCCGAAATAGCTGTCCGCGTTGCAGGGGTAAGACCACAGTTGACCTTCCTGTTTATTGTTTCACACGAATGTAGGCGAGTAGTAGGTAAGGGGTTTATGATACGCAATTGTGGCGGCAATTTTGGTCGATTTTTGGTGGTAGCTAAAAATAGATGGTAACTAAAAATAGACATTGGGAAAAACCCACATATCGCTGACGTGGCGTTTAATTTTAATTTTTCATTTTAATTTTAATTTTAAATTCAATGAAAACCTAGGGAAAACTCCACATATCGCTGACGTGGCGGTTATTGAGTACGGTATCAATGAATGAGAGAGCTAATCAATCAGGGTTCAGTACGTTATCGGTGAATGGTATAAAGAGCTGTGATTCGTCGGTTATAGTTTCATAAAAGATATGCGTATGAGTTTCGTAAAAATCGTGGATGATTAATGAGGTAAGGAGGATGAATGGCTCGTGTGCCATCTGGTGGGAGATGGGTAGATGCTCGCGGGGCATACCGCTGACGTTGCGGTTAGGGTATATGCTCCCGTTTCGCGGAATGCAGCGGGCTACATACCATGTTAGGAATGCGGTCGTGTTGTATTCCGTAATATGACACCGCTCTGCCGCGTTCCCGAAAGGACGCATTAAGGCGATACTAACAGCTGACTAGTGGATTTTGGTACTCGGGAAATGCGCGTTTTAAATAACCTGGCTATATGTAGTCATATTAGCGCTGTAGTTAAAGCGCTGGTTCGCCCACTGGATGTATGCAAGTCTGAACACGTTGAAAGATAAGCCCGTCATTTGCACAATGCTGTGCAGTAATTTATTCGATGCCAGCTATGATGAAAATCGGGTTTCATTATTGTTATTTTTGTCGTTTCTCTAAGAAGAGTAGACCACGTAACGTCCTGTCTACATAAATAATAAAAACAGCTGTGTATGCATCAACGAGTTGACCTGTATGCGTACATCTAACATATTTAGGGTATTGGTTATCGTATGAATCATACATAGCACGAGTAATGAGAAAGAGTACCGATTTGTCTAAGAAAATACCGCTTTTATATGTATTTTGTCACACTTAGTTACGTATGTAATGCTTTTAAGCTAAGTGTTTACCACATTTACCTGCCTGTTAACATGTTAAGTAAATGTCACTTTTATTTGTATCTTACCACATTTTAGCTACGTAATTGCCACGCTTGTCTGTGTGCTAACGCTTTTAGCATATTAAGTATCACTTTTAATTGTATGTTAACGCTATTTAGCTAAGTATATACCACATTCTATGTTAAGTTTGTTTTCGTAAATATCACTTTTAGTTGCACGTTAACGCTTTTAAGCTAAGTAAGTACCAAATACAGCTACATGTTAATGAGTTTAGCTAAGTAAATACCGCATTTAGCTGTAGGTTAACGCTTTTAAGCTAAGAAATTACCACATTTAGCTGTATGTTAGCGATTTTAAGCTAATTATTTACCATATTTACCTGCATGTTAACGGTTTTAAGCTAAGCAAATACAACTTTTAGCTAAGTAATTAGCATTTTTAGCTAAGTAAGTACCATATTTAGTTGCAAGTTAACGCTTTTAAGTTAAGTAATTACCACATATGTTAAAACTGTTTAGCTAATAAATGACCACATTTAGCTGTATGTTAGCGCTTTTTACCTAAATAATTACCACATTTAGTTGTATGTTAACGCTTTTAAGCTAAGTAATTACCGCATTTAGCTGCGTGTTAACGTTTTTTAGCTAAGAAATTACCATATTTAGCTGTATGTTACTGCTGTTTAACTAAGGAATTACCACATTTAGCTGTATGGTAACGCTTTTTAACTAAGTATTTATCGCATTTAGTTGCATGTTAACGCATTGAAACTAAGTATTTACCACATTCACCTGTATGCTAAGGTACTCGGGAAATGCGCGTGATAAATAACACGGTTTTCTGTAGTGATATTAGCATTGTTGTTAAAGCGTTGGTTCGCACACTGGACGTATGCAAGTCTGAACAAGTTTAACGATAAGCCGGTCATTTGCACTTAAATCTATCTAAGCTAGGTTCTGTGAAGAAAAGAACAAACTCTGCGTATGATTATAATATATTTGTTATAACTAACCAAACAATGCAAGAAGTACAAAACAATTAATTATGAACATAATCGTCAGAATATAGTAATATAAACAAAATCACTACAAGTATTACATAATATGATTATGAATTATTATTGTAATACCACGCCTGTCGGGGCGCGCTATAGCAGAGAGCTATTTTAAAACACTGGGCGAGGTAAGTACATCAGTATAGACGAACGAGTGGACTGTGGACTGTGGACTCCGGTTGCCTTAGCAACGAACGGGGTGCGGCTAGGGCTGTTATGATCGATGTAACAACCTGCATCGTTGTAAGAACTGCATCTATAGTTTATGTTTGTTTTGGTACACTTGCATTGTATGACTAATCTTAGTTAATTGTGGTGCACTTTAATTTGCTAACTGTATATACGAGCGTCATAACAGCATGACGTTAGCCCTGTGTCTGTCATTTTATAAACTGTATGAAATTTCTCTACCATTTTCTAAACCATGTGTCATTTTTGCTGTACCATTTTTATTGAATGTATGAAAGATGATCGCACCGGGTATCTGGTCATTATGATACCCTTTTATGGTGGCGTATCGAAATTAAACCGTTCACCTTGTATCTTATCAACTAGAAGTATTAAAGCAGTCACCCAAACAAAACAATTTGACAAGTCTGGAATTTAACCGACGTCCTGTTAAAACTGACACAATTTTCAATTTTCTTACAAAGTTATGGCATGTTTGGTTTAAAAAAATCAAGCAGTTATATAAATATTTGTTTGAAAATAAACTCATTGGTATATTTAAAGAGTCAGTATGCAGGTTTCATTGGTTCGCAATGCTCTACTATAAATCAATGATAACATAGTCTACTCTTCCAATTTACACTTGACTGCTTAAAATTGTATTAGTACTATTTTTGGTTTATTATCGATGAAAATATTAATTATTACGGATATATGTAAACACATTATAGAGTCATTATTATTTGGTTGTCTAAGCAATGCCTTGAAATAGGTTACTGCACACAACAATGTATGCAGCATATGTTACTATTAGTATTATATTACATACCCTCTGGGTGTATGCATCACACGTGTCGCTGTCTTCACTACCACCTTACTGGCTTTAGGCTCACAAGGCAAACACGGTTATTTTATGTTGTCATACTCTTTTACTGAGAACAACCATATCGGTCAGCTGTTCAACGTGTCCTAATCCAAGTTATGTGTGGCATGATTCATTATATAGCTATCTTCGTCAGTACATCATATTCCAATCACATACTATTCCCAAAGTACGTTGTTGTTCTTTCTCTTAGGACAGTTGTATTTTTATCTATTATTTCTCAATATGCATTTAATATAAATTATTGGAAATATGTAAGCACTATACGGAGCTGTAGTTTGTCATCTGCATTACTTCGTTCTTAGGTTTCCTCCGGTATAGAAGTAATGATGCTATGACAGCATATGTTTAACATCACTAACCTACAATATAAACATATGAAAGCTTTTTCTTAGATATTTTTTCTACTGTACACTTTGAGCAATCTCAACAAAATCTCAACAACACTATTGTTAAATTATCCTGGGTGTGTGTGTGTGTGTGTGTGTGTGTGTGCGTGTGCGTGTGCGTGTGCGTGTGCGTGTGCGTGTGCGTGTGCGTGTGCGTGTGCGTGTGCGTGTGCGTGTGCGTGTGCGTGTGCGTGTGCGTGTGCGTGTGCGTGTGTGTATTTTTATGCATGCATATATGATGTATGGGTGCATCCAGCAGTGTGCGTTGTGGCGTATGCCAATTTCGTGCAGTTTGTCTAGATGCTCGAAGTTTTGATGTCGATGACTCATTTTCAATCAGAAATCGACACATTTGTCAAGCCTAACATCGCAGCAATAATAAAAAGGCCACTATTGACTTTGAACGCCACTGTTTGTTATGGCGAGACTTTGCAATGGCGACCGAGAGCGTGCCGTGTGTCGGCTGTAGGCGGGACAGTCGATAGATTTAACAAGATTTAAGATTTAACAAGATTTGCCATCCAAGCCAAAGGCCCAGATGGCAAGTGGACAAGGAAGCCATTGGCTTATCGAGAGTCCAACAATATTCATCTACTTATAGCCCGCCCTCCTGAGATATGTGTCAACCTTGTTTTTAAACATATTCACGCTGCTAGCAGTTACACAATCTGTAGACAATTTGTTCCATTCATTTATTGTCCTCTGTGAGAACGAGTGCTTCCTGATGTCCAATCTACATTGATCCTTTACTAATTTTACCTCATGTCCTCTAGTTCTGCTATCCTTCTTGAGTGAGAAAAACATATTTCTATCAATATTTTCATACCCATTCAATATCTTAAAAACTTCAATCTGATCTCCTCTTAACCTCCTTGTCTCTAGAGTTGTTAAACCACATTCTTTCAGGCGTTCTACATAACTAAGGTCTCTCAGTTCTGGAATCATTTTAGTTGCTCTCCTTTGTATGCGTTCAAGCGTATCTATATCCTTCTTACGATATGGTCTCCATGCTTGTATACAGTATTCTAAATGAGGTCTAACTATTGCTTTATAAAGAGGTATAATTAACTTTTTTCCCTTGTATGTTATGTGTCTTCTAATCAATCCAAGAATTTGATTACCCTTTGAAGCTGCAATACCACACTGCTCTGAAACTTTCATATCAGCGCTTATTGTAACTCCTAAGTCCTTTTCTTTTACAGTAGTACCCAGAACAGTATCTCCCATTTTATAGTTTACATTCAAGTTCCTATGTCCTGTATGTAGGCATTTACATTTCCCAAAATTGAACAACATCTGCCATTTCTCAGACCATTTCACTAATCTGTCTAGATCGTTTTGTAAATGTTGTTTATCACCATCAGTATTAACCTTTCTAAACAGTTTTGTGTCATCCACAAATTTCAGTACGTTACTTGTTATACTGTCGTCCAAGTCATTGATATCAATTAAGAATAATATAGGTCCTAACACTGATCATTGATGTACCCCACTCAAAACCTTGAAACTTCTCCATCTACTACAACTCGTTGTCTTCTGTCAGTCAGCCATTGTTCTATCCAGTCAGTTATGCTATCCCCGATACCATGGGCTTTTAATTTAAGTAGTAGTCTTTGATGTGGCACTTTGTCAAAAGCTTTCTGAAAATCTAAGTAGATAATATCTACTGGCGATCCCACGTCTATCCACTTAGTGATTTCTTCCAAAAAACATAACATATTTGTTAAGCATGACCTCGCTTTAAGGAATCCATGTTGAGATGAATTTAATAATTTATGCTTAACGAGGAATTCCACCATATGGTCTTTAATTAACCTTTCTAATAATTTACAAATCACTGACGTTAAACTCACTGGTCTGTAATTCTCTGACTTATTTCTCGAACCCTTTTTAAATAATGGTATGATGTTTGCTTCTTTCCATTCAAACGGAACAACTCCCTCTTTTAATGACAAGTTGAATACTCTTGCAAGTGGTATACTGATTTGTTCTACTGTTTCCATTAGTAATTTTGGAGGAATCCCATCCACCCCCGGTGATTTGTTATCTTTCATTGCCTTTATTTTCTTAGCTACCAATTCTGGAGTTACAACTAACGGACCTAAATAGTCAGATTTAGCCCCCTGAAATTTAGCATCAGCAACTGGTAATGAACTAATATCTTCTTTGGTAAACACTGAACTGAAGTAACCATTTAGGTCTTTCGCCATTAAAAACCCCTGTGATATTATATTTCCAGCACTGTCTTATAGAGGTCCAACCTTATCTTGTACGTTTTGTTTACTCCTGACATATGCATAAAAACTCTTGCTGTCATTTTTTATGTTACATGCTAGTTTTTGCTCATAGCTTCTTTTAGATTGTCTGATTTCAGTTGTAGCTGCATTAAGTGCCTCTTTGTATTTTGCATAGTCTTCGTCCTTTCTGGTACGCCTATAAACCCTCCACATAGTTTGTTTTAGCATTATTCTTCTAATAGCCTCTTTTGACAAGTGTTTCTTTCTACACCGTTTTCCTTGTTTTTGGAAGGGAACACATTTATCGATGATAGTCTCAATTTCATATTTTAGAATATTCCAACATTCAATTGCGGTCTTATTCATCAGCATGTTATTCCAATCTAGCTTTGCTAAGTATTTTCTCATATCTTTGTAGTTACCTTTGTGGAAGTTTCTCTTGTACGTTTTCTTATTTTTACTTTCAGATTTTACATTGATGTCAAAACGTATTTGATTATGGTCACTATTACCCAATGGTTAAAATATTTTTACATTGTCCACTAATTCTTTTTGTGATGACAAAACTATATCTAATACATTTTCTCCCCTGGTTGGTTCTAGTACGTGCTGAGTAAGAAAGCTATCCTGGATTAAAAATAGAAATTGTTGGTCCTCAATCCCTGTGCTCTCTAGAGAATTCCATTGTATGTGTCCATGGTTAAAATCTCCCATTATGATACATTCCCCTTTACTAACTTCCTTTATAGCGTTTTTTATTTTTGTGTTGTCCTCTTCGTTTATGTTTGGACTTCGGTAAACTAATCCAATAGTTAATTTTGAATTTCCTGAAACAATTTTGCACCAAACAGCTTCATCGCAATCTGCTTCCCTTTCTAGTTTTATTTCATAAGCCTGAATAGATTCTTTAACATATAAAATAACTCCCCCGCCCCTTCTTCCTATTCGATCTTTCCTAAACATTACATATCCTGTCAGTCCTAATTCAGCATCTGTTATATCTATGTTGGCCCATGATTCAGTTATACCAATTATGTGAGGGTCAATATCTTCTACCATAATGTTTAATTCGTTTTTCTTATTTACTATGCTCCTTGCATTTAAACATACGCATCTATAACCTTTTTCAGATATGTTTTTTCGGATGATTTGATATTGGTTTATCTGTGCTAGTGGCCTCTTGTTCTGCTTGAGACACCTCTAGGTAACCCCCCTGCACTTCTAGTTTAAAGAATGTTTACTTCCAAAAATATTTGTCATTGTACCCAAGTCACTATCTACTGCTGCTGAAAGTTTGTCCGCGAATACTGCCGCCCCCTTTCCACTTAAACGAAGCCCATCCTTCATGTACATATCAGCCCTCCCAACAAAACTTCCCCATAAATCCACAAATCCAACTTCCTCTTCCCTACATAACTTCTGGACTAACATGTTAATTGCCATCCCCCGACAATTTCGATATTTGTGACCCCTGCTGCCCATTACAGGTAAAATCCCTGACAGTATTACCTGCTCAACCCGCGTCTGTTTTAGTGTTCTGACCAACTGCCTATATTTCCTAACTATGGCAGTTGTACCCTCCCTCTCTACGTTATTTGTCCCTACGTGTACTAAAACAGATCCACCCTTACCCGAGCCTACGATATTTTTTACCCTCTCAGTTATCGCCTCTATTTTGGCTCCAGGCAAGCAGACCACCACATCATCTCCCTTGTTTAAGACTCTGTCGGTCTTCCTAACTATCGAATCCCCCACAAACACCCTCGCTCTCTTCCTCGCCCCCTCTCAATTGCAATTGTGGAACAAGCCAGTGACATTAGGACCTGGACCTGTTATTACAATTGAGAATATTTGAAAGAAGCCATCTCAACAAGGCTTCTTTTGAATTGCATTTACCATGGAGAGTTGGAGTGACTCCATTTACCTATAAAACTGGATGCACAAGCCAGAGTTGTCAGAATCCACCTATAACTTCAACATGGAAATTACTACTACTAGCATCTGAGGAGGTCAGAAGCTGTGTTTTGAGTGTCATGGGGACCAACAAGATTAATCTTCTATGGAAGGTGTGATGTCACTGACCTGATCTCCAGATCCAGAGTGTGATCAACAAGACTGCCTGCAAGCATGATGGTGATACGGCATGGATAGAAGTTGCCAAGGTCCGTGAGGACCTGAAAACTAAGGCAGCTAATACCAGGGGCACTCCAGACCAGCTGATCTCTGACTCGTTACTGTCCACCACTGTTCGTGGAAGCATCACCCCAAGAACCCATCTTCCACCACTGATCTGACTATCGATGATACCTGGAAAATGACTGGTGACAAGATCATCTCGGACACATTTCAGGGGATAGGACACTGCATTAGGTTAAAGTGACTTCGACTTGTCGTTGAATGTTATGTCATTGTAGTAATAATAATAAAACTGCAAACTGATTTTGACTTGTCAACTATCATAGAAAAAGGGGCAGATGTCCGGGGGGGGGGGGGTTTGCATATCCTAGGAGGCAGATGTCGGGGGGGGGCAAGTGTCCTAGGGGCAAATGTCCGGGGGGGGAGTGACCGCAACCCATTTATATCAGTTGTGGTATAATTGATATTTCATCAAATTTACTGTAAACTTTGAGTCTTCAACATCCTAATCACCAACACATATTCTCCATGGGGAAATGTTTAATTACTACAAAGGGCAAACCCTACAGCCACATGTAACAGCATTGTACAGGTGACCAGTGACCTGTTTAGTTTGGGAAACTTGTGGGCTGAACATTAGACTTGGATAAACAAGGGTCTGCATTCAAGTGGGGCAGGCTTCCTCGCTCACACAAAAGGAATGAGCAGGCAGGTGCCCTTAATTGACAATCTCTGGAAATAAACCTTGTCCATTGGTAAAGAAAATGAGGACTGAATGGTCTGATTTTGGTTTTACTGTCTGTGACAATAACTTAGTATTTTTTTTTTATGCAAATGCTTGATTATAGTGTTCTTGTTCACAATGTTTCAATAACAGAGTAGAGAGTGTCTATGCTGCAATGTTGATAGCTTCCTGACTGTTGCCAGATTCAGGGTGACATTAACAGGTATCTATCACCATTAATGCATAGTTAGATAATATATATTTAAATATACGGCATAACACAGACTTGCTTCAGTTCCCTTTTAATACCACCTTTAGAGAAATTTAGCAAAACGACCAACAGCAGCAAGACGACCACACGGATGTTTCTGATTTGATTTCCCAGTAAGTATTGTCTTGTAATGAAAACAAATCTAATCGTACCCCTGGCGGGCAGGCTTCTAATCAACTCCCGCGCGTAAAAATAAACCTCTTGTGTTAGCCCTAGACAAAGGCTCTAGCAGCGACAGGTCTGACGGACACATTGATCTGATAAAGCCACTTCGCGTGTTGCATAAACCCTAGCGTGAAGGGTTCAATATTTAGGGTTAAATGCAATACACTGCTGGTTGTGTATAACAGCGCATTCGATGCTGCAGCTTCGTCGTTTTAATAGTATGTTCAAGTTAACATGCATGGCTGAATCAGGCATACTTAAGTAGTTCACGAACAAAAGCCAGCTGAGTTCCAAGTGAGGTGCGTAACAAAGGTATTGATAAACATCTGTGGGTAAACATAAGATACAGTCCGTGTGCGTCGCCAGTAAACAATGCAATGAACCCACGTCTTCCACTCAACGCTACTCCTGCTGCTTCGAGGCCGACCTCAGCGTGTATGGACGGGACTCGTCGGTAACCGCAATGTGTGGTGTCTTGACATCGTAGAATATCTCTTGCTAGGCGCACGTGCTACGCACGGTCTAGACCGGCTAGTTCAGGAATTGCGAGTGCACGTGGGCTGCACGTGCATGCATCGCAGGATACATTTAAGGGGTGGAACACAGTTCTTGCCCCAATTAGAGAAAACTCACGCGGACGTCCCTGGCTCCGTGAAAGATAAGCGTGCGCTCCTTTCCAAACTAAACTCGTGTATGCGTGGGTGTTTGGGTGGGTGCGTGCGTGCGTGCGTGCGTGCGTGCGTACGTGCGTGTGCATGTGCGTCGGCCCGTCTGTGCGCGGGGGTGCGCGCGGGTTCGCGCGTGCCTATCCTGTAAAAAATTATATAACAAGAAGTCCAGCCGCTGTGAACGAAACGCCTGGCCTGCTGTCTTTTTTAGAAACTGGGCACCTATTTTTCAGCGTCTGGATCCGCCCATGTTATATGATGGGGCTTGGTCACTGACTGACTGAGGTCAGCCACGGACTGCATGGGAAATGTGTTAGGATGCCGATCACCAAATCACGCTTCATGGTTTGGCCAAATATTGCGCAGACCCAAGCCTGTCTGGCCGTGTGTGTATCATGTGAACTCACACATTCACAGGCAAATGCTGCAACCGCTAAAGCATTCCATTTCTAATGTTGTTGGCTACAAACAAACACACCCACCTTGCTCCCCTTTCTCCCGAAGAGTTGACGACATGTTAAGGGGTGTTTAGTTAAAGTGGCGTTTGTCTCAGAATCGCGTCACGACAGCTGACTCGTCCTCGGCTCCTAGTCAGTGAGACCCGCACAGACAAGGTCGGTTTGACATATAGTATTCCGATTTGTCACAGTCCAGTGGCTTAGAAGAAGATACCAAAGCACCGAAACTGGGACACTTATTTTTAGGCCAAACGGATGAAAGAAGAAGGTCGTTGGCATAGGTAGGTCAAGTGGGACAAGGTCAGGCTAAGGCAATTTGGTTGCTCGTGTGCTAAAGAATAACTCGTTTTGCCATATATAATATATTCATTAATTCGAAACTAATATTTCGGCAGAATTTTAAATAACAATAATAAACATAATAATCATAATAATAATGATGATTATGATGATGATGATAAAAATAATAATATGGACATAATTTGTTTAAATAAAATTTTAATACATAGTTACAAAATTAACATTAAATAACAGATAATAGATCTAAAAAACATTCCATAACAATGTTTGAATATTATGTTCAATTGACAAGTTTTAATAATATAATTCTAAGATTATACATAAGATACAGTCAGCTTAAGATAACTAAGTCAAAATAATCAACATTTCAATAACAGTTGGTGAAGTATAGTGGACAGTAGTCGACGTAATGCAAGGTATCACGTAGAAGGCAGTCTGATGTTGATTGACGTTGATTTCATGCGTTGAACTTGTGTGACGCATCGATGTTCTCGGGTGACTCCTCACCACCTTGTACATCAGCTGAAACTTACCACCTTGTACATCAGCTGAAACTTACCACCTTGTACATCAGCTGAAACTTACCACTTTGTACATCAGCTGAAACTTCGAAATATGCATACAGCTGTATTTTGGGGTTGATTGTTATACCACGGGCCTTTCAACCTTTGTATCTGCCAATCACAATGACGCACGCAGGATGATTATGCCCAATGCACCGTGTAGCCCCAATGAAACCCAAGTGTTTACTACTTCAAAGTTGGACATGTGAGGCTTACACGGACTGTTACGGCGGATAGTATTATATATAATTACTTAATTACCACGGTGTACGACCACCCTTGGAACAATATAAGTCGGCATGCTGCTGCCGCCGCCGCCGCCGCCGCCGCCGCCGCCGCCGCCGCCGCCGCCGCCGCCGCCGCCGCACCTCCGGCCATCAGAATTGAACAATCGAATATTAATCTGCATTCACTAACTCTCAATGTCTGGCACGTATTTGTCGTCAATCACGAGGATGTTGGAGGACAATGACAGTTCGGCCTACTAGTTTGGCTCGGGTCTAGTGTGTATGCCCCATTTCCACAATTCAACGCTCGTGAATGGTGGTTGCCCAAGTGAAAAAACAACAAAGACAAGTGAATGAAAAAATAAACATTCATATCCTGATAACGCATGTTAGCAGAACCCTAGCTCCTTTTGTACAACAACAGACTGTTGTTGGCATTTATTAATTGAATGACGAGAAATAGAACCACAAATCGATGTGTCAAGAGTATCTACAATATACTTATCGTGGCAAATGCAATTAATAAATGACAAACTAACTATATGTAATGCACGAATGTCATAACAGATAAAAGAAGCAAAGATTGGTGGCCAAAGACCCACCAGGCTTCCACACTGAGGTCCTGCACCTACTCCAGGGCTCTACACTATGGTCTTGCACCCACCCCAGAGCTCCACGCTGAGGTAATGCACCCACCCCAGGTCTCCACACTGAGGTCCTGCACCCACTCCAGGCCTCCACACTGAAGTCTTGCACCCACCCAACGGCTCCACACTAAGGTCCTGCACCCACCCCAGGGCTCCACACTGAGGTGCTGCACCCAACCCAGGGCTCCACACTGAAGTCCTGCGCCCACCCCAGGGCTCCACGCTGAGGTCCTGCACCCACTCCAGGTCTCCAGACTGAGGTCCTGCACCCACCCCAGGGCTCCAAACTGAAGTCCTGCGCCTACCCCAGGGCTCCACACTGAGGTACTGCACCCACTCCAGGGCTCCACAGTGAGGTCCTGCACCCACCCCAGGGCTCCACACTGAAGTCCTGCGCCCACCTCAGGGCTCCACACTGAGGTCCTACACCCACTTCAGGGCTCCACACTGAGGTCCTGCACCCACCCCAGGCCTCCACATTGAAGTCCTGCGCCCACCCCAGGGCTCCACACTGAGGTCCTGCACCCACTCCAGGGCTCCAGACTTAGGTCCTGCACCCACCCCAGAGCTCCACACTGAGGTCCTGCACCCACTCCAGGGCTCCACATTGAGGTCCTGCACCCACCCCAGGGCTCCACACTGAAGTCCTGCGCCCATCCCAGGGCTCCACACTGAGGTCCTGCACCCACCCCAGGGCTCCACACTGAGGCCCTGCACCCACCCCAGGGCTCCACACTGAGGTCCTGCACCCACTCCAGGGCTCCACACTGAGGTCAAGCAATGATAAAGAAACGTTGAGTAAGTGATCACAATAGTTTTTCTTGAAGAAAATCGTAATTAATAGAAAAAGAACACTTGAAACTACCAAACTAGCCAAAATTAGTTAAACATATTAAATACATATCAACCCGTAGGTTGTTGACGCAGCGACGGCTAGGGCACACACAGCAAATTGAACGTCGTTACACAAGATAAGTCAGTGATAAATGTGACTAACTAAATACAAAATAAACTTTTAAAAAATGTATAATAATTAAGAAGCCACATTCTAGAGCACATATATTACATATAGACGCAAATCAACCATATTACGTGAGGATAGGAGCGCCACCTTAAGTGTGTCTAAAAGTCATGCGTTTTATGCACATGACGTCACCTACAAACTGCGTACATTGTAATTCTGTATTTAGCAACCGCGTTGCACTGTGAAGCGCCACCGTAGGAAATAGTTCCTAATTAATCATACAATTTGACAATTTTCTCAACTTTACTAAACAAATGAACTATTTATTAATGACATCTTGCGTTAGGCACGCCACAAATAATGATGTTAGTCTGAAATTCAAGATTTGTTATCGCCCTCATGCGTTCAACTATAAAAATTGTGTTTGGGGCAAGTTGTTACAACTGTAACGACGCTCGGGTGGCTCATACCGATGGCTCAGCCAACGAGTTGTGTGCTGACAGTGATTGAAAGAAAAACATTTATTTAACCACGACGTGTGAACTTTCTAGTTCACTTGTGAAACTTAGCGTACTTGTCTGTAACCAGTATTGTAAATGCCAGCAGCATCAAACAAAAATAACAAATATCTCATAAGGGCGGGTTGCACATAAATGAATTTTTTTTGGATTCTCAATGAGCCAATGGTTTCCTTGTCCACTTGCCATCCGGGTGTTTTGCCTTGGGTGACAATCTTGTTCAATCTTGTTGATTTTTATGGCACAGCCCTGTTTGAGCAATTAATACATATTGCACGATTCATTTAAATGGGAGCGTGCGTGTGTGCATGAGCGCGTGTGTGCATGAGTGTGTGTGTGCATGAGTGCGTGTGTGTGCATGAGTGCGTGTGTGCATGAGTGCGTGTGTGCATGAGTGCGTACGTGTATCATTCAATGAAGTAGCAGTCGCATCACAAATATATTGCCATTCACTTTTTAATATCCCATTCATGGAAGAATCCAGGGAATGAGTCCCTTTGGTAACTAAACATTAAAAGCTTGATACATGAAGCTGTGAACACCTACATTGAAGCTGTGAACACCTACATTGTTATGGACACTGTGTGTAACAGACCTGCATAAGTGATTGATATTGGAAACATGCTAAAAACTTCATCTTATTGCCATTCCCAAGTAATTGATTTAGTTAAATATATTCAGTGATGATATTAAAAAGGCTGAAGGCAGTGAATGGATTCAGTGGGTGTGTACAGCCAGTAGTGTTTGGATGCAAAATGCAAACACCAGCAGGGATTGAACCTGCCACGCAACATTGAAACACCATTACCATCAACACCACAACTTGACAGAGTGGTTACACAAACAACTGACCAGGGCTGGGGTGAATCCATAAATGAATTGGAACTATTCAATTCAATTCCTGCATTTGAATTGAACGATTTTCACCAAGCAGAATTTTAATTAAAAGATTTTGAGTAAGTTGAATTGGAATTGAACCTCATATTCTTGTGCTGGTGTGATCTGGTTTTTTAATTTCCAATGTGGTCCTCAATCCAACCCTAGAATTGCATATGAACTCAACGTTTTTGTAGCAGCTAAACTAGTAAACATACATTTGTACACCATTTGAAGATCTGATGTGAGAACATTAATTTTGTCCAAATTTGAACAATGGGTCTGCTTGGCAATGTTACCTTGTGGCAATTTACAATTTGAAAAAAGAACTCAGAAGTTCTGCTCAAATCAAACTATGGTGGGGTGTTATGAGCCTACTTTGAATTCAATACAGGTTGCAGCTCCTGCTCTAAGATAACATTTGTTGTCTGCCTGCACATTTCTGAAACCCTTTATGTGTGCTAGGAATGTGTGAAGCCATAGCCACCCCAATGGGGCATCCCAACAATTAGTAATTGGCTTGTTACTCCTGCATTGTTTCATTGAGCAGGTATTTCAGAAACTATAAAATGATCAGGTCTTTTCATGTTGTTTGAATAATGGCTCAGCCATTGTTTGCACATTGTTTATAATTACTAGCAGTTGGAATAATATGCAAACAAACCTGATATTTTGTAAGTTTGCAGCAATAGATATAATAGAACAGTAATATACTATTATCTATTACTTTATTTACTATTACTTTTGAAAAAAGTTCCTGTATTACTATTACAGAAAAAACATCAATTACCTTCTACACTTACATATTACTGTTATCCCATCCATCTGCATTGGAAAAAATCCCATAGAATAAATTTTGAATGGAATTAGAATTGAAAGATTTGACCTAAAATTGGAATTTGGAAAAAATTCATTGAATTGGAATTGATTGAATTGAAAGGAATTTAAATTGGAATTTATTAAATGGAATTGTCCCCAACCCTGCAACTTGCATTGCAACAAATAACATTAAATTATCTGAACAAACATGCACCTGAACTGTTTGTGAACACTTCATCCGTGGAACCGTCCGTGTCTGTTGGCAACATGCCTGCCCAGCATCCTCGTTATGCCTGTTTCTTGCCTTTCTGAACATGGGAAATTACAAACTGTGGAGAGCTGTTTTCTAGTAACATCACTTTTTATCTTTTTATCGAGGTTTTGCTGACAACGTCCGAACCCACCATTTATGGAAGCGGCGTCAACGGGCCGAAACTACTGTACAATGTACATACACACGTACATTTTATTCGCTATTTCGATAATTTGGCAGATTTTCAACTGGAATTTTATTAATAAAGCACATATTTTTTAACAATATGACCAATATCCCTCCAATAAGCTGCAAATATTAGATATAGGTTAAGGTGTAGCCTGTTGGTAAGTCAGATCAGTCAGTTAGTAGTCTAAAGTATGACAAATCAACTACAACTTACCGTTGACGACAATCTACTCACTGTGTCACGCCACAACATGGAGTGGTACGGTTGACGTGGTTTCTCCGTGATGGCACTCACTGAAACTGTTTAAGTCCCCACTAAACACATAGCTTTTTAAAAATGCATTCACCAATTATTTATATAACCTTGTATAGAACTATATACATTGTCACTTACATGCTTTATCTCTTGTTATCTTTTATTTCATTTCATTTGTATTATCTGATTGATTTTAAAGCAGTTTTTATTTTCATGTGACCAGTTTTAAACACCTCTATTCAGTAATTATTTTATTAGTGTATCAATAGCTGTAACTTTATTTTACTTACACACTGATATTTTAATTGGATATTCTATTTGTATTATACAGTGTATTTAGTCACTTAGGTGTATCATGATTTACATATAACTCTTTCCTAAATGTAAGCATCACTACTGTTGAGAATCGGATTGATCTTCATAACTGATTATCAGCTTGGCCAAACCAACCGATGATAATTTTATAACTGGTTTGTGGACGGCCATTGTCGGAATAAAAAAACAAATTTAGTCATTCCACCAGATAATTACTTACTAGTTGCATGTTTCCATGTCCAATATGAACTAATACACTAACCTGATTCAGTAATATTGGCAGGCAGTTTGCCAAAATATTGACGAAGAAACTTGAACTAACACGAACAGACTATAATATAAGTAAAACATTACCAATTGAAATAGCGACCGGACCAGGCATCCAAGCTAACTCTGGGCCGATAATACGTGTTTCAAATTGCGATTATCATACGCTTTAAGTAAGTTAATTGACTTCATTTTAGGCATACAGGACAATCACAGAGCTTTCCGTTGATATTACATCAGGTTAATCAAAATAGTTTGTCAGTATCTTCAATAGCGCCCAACATTGTCAGCGCTATAATTAACCTCGTTTGTCCAGACTCTGTGATGTGGCACTACTGTTTATCGTACACAAGATTTTCAGCGAGTCCAGATAATTCGGGAATGAAATGCAGCATGATTTTTTATATAATCAAAAATAATTGATCACCCAAGATTGTAATTGAGCAGAAGCATGAACCAATCAATGATCAACTAAATGTACACAGGAATAACACTAAGTATCACTAGTATATATTATGATTTATGAATGTTATTACAATTACTTTGATCAATGCCTCTGAACATATTTTATTTCTGGATACAGCTTTATATGGCTATATAATTAAAGGTTACTATTATAATAAAGAACAGATCTTTGAAGTGTGACATAAAAGTTTATAGTGAATTCGAATTGCATCTTATAAAATGAAGTTCACTATTATTATATTATATATTACTGAAAACAGAAATGATAGGACAAAATGTCATGAACCTCTGAAATCAATAAGACACAATGTCCTGACTCCACAAAAACAATAGAACATTCTACCATGAAAGATGCTCATTGATTTTGGTTATACTTTGAGATTTGAGCAGTACCAGGTAGTAGTAATTAGTTCACCATACAGCCGTCAATTCAGTGTAGTTATAAAGAACAATACTAAAAAAAAAAAAATTCAGTTATTAAGTGAACTGTTTTATTCTTCATTCACATACAATGACATATTGCAATCAGCACCACTTTTAATGATTTGGCACATTGGTAACAAATTAGATACTAAAACAGAGAGGCACAAAAAATTGAGTACCAAGTTATCAATCAAAAAATTTCGTAAAACAGCACCCCTTATGCTTATTGTGTGTGTGTGTGTGTGTGTGTGTGTGTGTGTGTGTGTGTGTGTGTGTGTGTGTGTGTGTGTGTGTGTGTGTGTGTGTGTGTGTGTGTGTGTGTGTGTGTGTGTGTGTGTGTGTGTGTGTGTGTGTGTGTGTGTGTGTGTGTGTGTGTGTGTGTGTGTGTGTGTGTGTGTGTGTGTGTGTGTGTGTGTGTGTGTGTGTGTGTGTGTGTGTGTGTGTGTGTGTGTGTGTGTGTGTGTGTGCGTGCGTGCATGTCTAAACACACACGCATGCGCACGTGTGTTTAGACTTCAGACATGTGCTTTGCAAGTCACATGAAGCCCCTGCACAGCTGCCCATAGACTAACATTTCACACCTACTGACGTTGCTGGCTGGTGAGGTCATCCACGAACAACATTCCCAACTGCCCTCGACAATGATCTGCAGGAAGTCACCAAGCGTATTTGAAACAAGCAAGATCTAGACTGGCTGAGATCGCATAACCGAAATCAATGGAAGAACTGGTACCCCGAAGAAGTTAAACCAGAACATCTTGAAAGTGCATAGTAACAGAAGTATTTCAAGCACGCCATCTAGTGGATAGTGACCGCACCAATGGAGTGCCCCTTGTTGGACAGTTTTGGCGCTAGCAGTGCCCCTAGCAGGCTAGTAAATAAAAAAATTGTAAAACAGCGCCCCAATGCTTAGTAACAGAAGTACTTTGCGTCGTAAAAACGTCTATTATTGTTGAAATGCCTACTTCAATGCCAGAAATAGATGACGCATTAGCATGAACTGCTGACGCAGCTGAACAGAGAGAAGCTGAACTTGCGAACAAACCGTGGAGTTCGGTAAAAGTTGTTCTCAGTGTCCGCAATGATAAAAAAGATAGGACACATGACTGCTCCGACAATAATTTTATCGGACAAATGACCTAATCAAGGCCACATTGATAGGACATTTTCAAGTTTAATCGTTCTATGTCTGATGTCTGAGCTCAATGTGCATCACTGAGTTAGCCATATGCCCGGACGAGAGTTCTACTTAAAGCGAAACAAGTCATGGTTTTCAGCCTATGTACATAAGAGCTACTAAACCATAACCATTTGTAACTACAATTAAGAATATCATGCCAGTGGTATGCTAGGAAAACCTTGTTGAACTTAATTTATGGGCCGCACTGTACTGTTAGATAACACTTCACGAGTACTGCATTCTGGCAATACTCGCTTGTCAACTGAAAATATATTTGCATACACCTATTCCTATTCTTGCCAATAGGATATGGCCATGCTATTTGTGTCCAAACTCAACTTATGTAACATATCTCGACCTTGATTTCTAAACTAGTCTTCTTTCTGGCAAAAGAACATGTTCGAGACTTTGCATTGGTTTCCTGTATGCCGCCCTCCCTTAATACGTCACTTTAGTCGAGGTTACCCCGATTTCATTGAACTGCACATGCGCTTATCGGTCGCGCTGGTTAACATGTCAGTCCTCATCTATTTGGAGAAATGACCCAAATCGTCAACTTTCATAACAAATTCTGAGTAAACCACTAGCATGAATTTTTTTATTGTAGTTGGAAATGGTTAGTCTTGATTAACTCTTTTAGGTGTATAGCCCCCAAAACATGCATTTTGTTTACCCTTAATCTAACTAGGTATGCACCGAGAATCTTGGTGCATATAAAATTTCCATCACAATGAAAAGTACGGTATGGATTTAGGCGAAGATGTGTGCGACAAACGGTGGCGCCACAGCATAGAGCCAGGATAATCGAGACTAGCAACGTTATCGATCGACTGATGCACAATCTACCAATCGGCAGTCCGTATACTCCGCAGCGCATTCTAGCGATACGCAGGCACACGTTGTGCAACGCAATCTGCACATTGCGCAGATCCATCAAATGCGCCAAACAAATACTGTCGAATATTGTATCCATTCGAGTCGTTAAATTATGGAGTTACACTACGTGATTCTAAGAGCATAAAATTATATGACTATGAGTGTTTATGACAATGATCACCTATTAATAGTTATTTCATCATGGCATCAATATTCATGACGTTGTTTCTTGAACAGCAGATTCACTAGCGGCAAGCGCCACTAGGCATACATATATCTACGTTCTCTTGAGACCGGGCATTATAACGACATTACGGATACACGAGGTTGTAGCCATGATTATAATAACATACCTAATACAACGATTTCACCAAACCTACCACTTCGCTAGTTAGCTTCGCTGACCGGCTAACGTAGCGGCACCGTACCGCATGCATTCAGGCCAGGCATGTTAATGTAGAAAAGGGACCGTTTGACTCCATAGGATTGTTGGAGTGTTGGCCAGTATTACTACAAGACAAGACAAAAGTGCATATAAATGGGTGACGTGTAAATTTCGGTGTGCATGAAACAGCTGAACAGAACAATAGCTGGTGGAAGTCGGGGAGTCTGGTGGGGTTACATAAAGGTCAGAAACACCACTCACTGGTTACCCAGACTAAGGATCTGGGTCACCAGTCTCAATTTCATGCTAGGAATGTTAATAAAACGGGCAGAACCCAACTCAGACCTACTACGACTCATAGTACAAACAAGGGAAATTAGCAGACTATCATGCATCACAGATATAAATATTATTTTGACGTTGTAAAAATATATATTTATATCCTGATAACGCATGTTAGCAAAACCCTAGCTCCTTTTGCTACAAGAAAGTACAACATACTGTTGTTGGCAAAGGTCATTTATTAATTGAATGACAAGAAAAATAGAACCACAAATAGATGAGTCATGAGTATCTACAATGTACTCATAGTGGCAAATACAATTAATAAATGAAAAATTAACTATATGTAATGCACGTATATCATAACAGATAAAAGTAGCAAAGATGGGTGACCAAAGACCCACCAGGCCTCCACACTGAGGTCCTGCACCCACCACAGGGCTCCACACTGAGGTATTGTACCCACCCCAGGGCTCTGCCAAGCAAGCTAAATATGAAGGATGTTCCCTCAACGTTCTGACCAGCCTCGCCCAACCTACACCAAGTCTAGCACCTAACTCGATCGCCTATTGTTGTCAACATCGTCGCTGGCCATCTATACCAGTACGTCGACAGGACTGTCACGGTCGGGGATAGGTCACGAGTCAGGAGGATCCCCCTCAATGAAGATGGAGTCTCAAGTCGACAGAATATGCGTTTATTTTCAGACAAAATTAAATTAAGACTCTGTAACAACCCATGCTACAGTTAATATTATCGTATGAAAGCACTTCTATGTGTTATAATCAACACAGTACTATCACATGTATGTAAAACACCATCACGACAAACAAGCATCGACGGCGTTATGACACATATACTGGCGGTACATGTGAAATATCGCTAACCTTGTAATATGCTGTGATTATTCCAACATTACAACACGCCATCGTAGGGGTCACGGCACACACACCTGCTATTTATTGATTGACTAATAAAAATAGAATGACCTCCGTCATTAGTACACTGATGATCGCTAGGGGTCACCATATAATTCAACATGTCACATCACCCTTTTATTAAAATAGAAGATAAACTGCAAAACTAAGTATAGACTAGGCCTACTAGTAAAAATAGCCTTTTAAATACCAAAGTCAAATATGGGCATAAACACTACTGCAAGACAAACTTATTATCTGTAACAACTAACACTTATTGTAACATGTTGAAGTCCAATTCCTGATCAATAACATTGTTCAAGAATTCACTTAACGCCCATCTCAAAGTCCTGCTGCCACCGTGGCTTTGACTTCAAGCAGGAGCCTCGCCTCTGCTGGGTTAGACAATGAGAAAGTTCGCTTACTAGCCCGCGACGAGTGATTGGGGTACCTGGCTCGGCAGCTAGTGGTGATCGCACGATAGCAGGACTGTCCTTTGGACTGTCGAACTCGGCCGTGTGTAGGTCATCATCACGGTCGTCACGCTCCATCGACTCCGGAAGCATGATGTGTGTGACCTGTATCGACTTGTTGAGAAACCTCTCATTTCGCCGATAGCTGCCGCCATCCTCAGTGGTGACGACGTACGACCTCGGGGTGTCGCACACTCCAGTGACGATGGCGCGGTCCCACGTGTTGTGTAGACGCACGCGTACATTGTCTCCAATTCGATGTGATGCGCGTGACATCGTGCTCTGGTCGTAGAAGTGCTTTTGACGCGTTTGCCGTCGTCTCAGGGTTGATCTGCCGTCTATAACCACGGCTGGTTTCAATGTGTTCGATGTACTCGGCATTTTGTCTCTTAGTTGCCGACTCATTAACAGTAGAGCAGGAGAGTACCGCGCTCCTGTGATTGGAGTGTTCCGGTATTGCAGGAGAGACATCCAGAAATCGCGTCCTTCCTCGTGCGCTTTGCGCATGTACGATTTCACGATACCCCCAAACTTCTCGCTCTGGCCGTTGGACTGCACGTACCTCGGACTGCTGGTGACGATTTCGAATCCCATCTCAGTAGCAAAGCCCGCCATCACATGACTCAGGAACGGCATGTTACATATCATCGTTTCTAGTATTCCGTGTGTTGCGAAGATTTGCCTTAGTACAGAGATGACGCCATGTACAGTTTTGCAGATGAGTTGTTCTACGTCTAGAAATTTTGTAGGAGATGGCGATGTTTTGGTTTAATTCTTTTGTAAATGTTGATAGTTTTGAGAAAGTATATGTACTTTTTTATCACGTGACATGTGTATATGTATAGTAGATATATGAAAAGTTTGGGTGCTCTAGGTGGTCATTTTCATGGTTAGGTCAGAAAGTAAAAGATCGCCTAAAACACAAAATGAAACTCTCACTAATTTAAGAAGTCAGGTCAATCTTATTGAAAATCATGGCGCTCTTGTAATTTGTAAACACGCCTTTCTTGTTCGTTCAAACCAGGCCAACTGCCCCGAGGAATTCCCGCCCCGAGCTATTCAAACTATTGTGCACATAAAATATATCAGCTGTAATACCCATTCAATTGACCTTTATATTATGAAAAGGTTAAGAAAAGTAACAAATCTGCAAGGAATAGCATAGCATATATGTACATGTAATAAATAGTTTGAAATATTACCATAATCAGATTAGGACTACTTTGTGCCAGCAGCATCAAAACAATGGAAATGCGGTCACAGTTGGTCGCTAGTTAGCGTGCCGGTGAATAACAACATCTGTTTTACAAAACCCCCTGTCAATAATACCCTGGGGGGCTGTCCCCGACAGGAAAATAATATTTTTATATGGTGCGACTTTTCGATGCCGGAACAGTATCTTCTAGTGGGGCATTCTAGTGCGCTTGTAGCGTAGTCTTGTTTCTAGCCCTTTAGTAGCGCTGTTGGTTTCGGCTTCGAGTCGATCACTCCGTCGAGACACGACATTTGCGAAAAATAAAGGAATAATTGTGACTGTGTGACTGTGTGGGTGTGGCGCCTGTCAGTGTTGCGACTGGTTAAAACGACGGAATAACGAGTTATGCTAGAGTGCTTTAGTTGAGATGTGTATTATTGTGTATACGCTAGACAGCCACTGACAAATCGCGTCCGACTGTCGCGATCACAACACGTCGTGACTATTTAATCCTAGACCCTGGCCTAGACCTATTGTTTACTTGTGAAATGCTGCGTTTATTTCAGGCATAATCATGGACATGGTCATCATAAACGGACTGACTGTCTGATTTATGATCCATCTGGATCACCTGCCATTACTTACATCATCAACAACACACATCTACTTATATAAATAAAAATAAATTGTTTTAATTATTTTGCACAAATTTAGGTAATAAATGAAAGTACATATCGACATGCATCAATTGCATCACATGATTTAAGCATGGACAATTAAACTGTTTTGAGACAGTTATAATCACTGGTTATAATAAATTTGTAGAATATTTCATACAATTACTACTTGCATTGTTTTTGTGTTATCTTACAAATTGAATTATATTTAGTGAATCAACATAACTGAATTACAGGTAGAGGCCATTGTTTATGTCGTAAGGCAAAAAAGAGCGGCAAAGTGAACGACATCTGGACTGTAGACGGGAATATCCTGGTTCGGGATAGTTTCAATCGGGTAATCCTAATAAAGACTCAACCGGAACTCGACAAGCTGCTGCTGTAACATGGACACGCTTAATTACCCCTTCAATGGTGTGTCTATTTGACAATACCCCTTCAATGGTATGTCTATTTGACATTACCCTTTCAATGGTATGTCTATTTGACATTACCCCTTCAATGGTATGTATATTTGACATTACCCCTTCAATGGTATGTCTATTTGACATTACCCCTTCAATGGTATGTATATTTGACATTACCCCTTCAATGGTATGTCTATTTGACATTATTATACACCATCATACATTATATACACACCGTATATGTGTGTTGTTTATGCTGCTGTACATAAACTACCAATGCAGGCTAAAATGCTATTACTGCGATACTAAAGGGTGAGTGATCATGTTGATATTGATCAAATCCACTAACTAAATAGTATACACTGTTTAAATACTTTTGCACACTTTGAATCACACAGAAGTACATGTCTACTCCGATCGACAATGGATAAAGATAAACCTTTTTGTCAAATATGTACAAAGAGAGTGCATCGTTGTTCAACTGTTCTACAGTGCCCTGCTTGTAAAGGGTTCTTTCACATTAATTTTATTACATGATTGAACAAACAAAATGCTCGAGATTATTGTGAACATTGGTATTGTATTAAATGTATGTCCAGTATTTTTCCATATCGACAATGATAATGAATTTATAGGCGTCATTTCTGAAAGTTGGATGTATATTAACATTTATTTCTCATTCGAAGGATTAGAAAGAAAATATTCCTACCGTTTCAAATTAACAGCGAGTCAGACGCAAACATACTATTTAACATTGATCCTGATACAAATTATTATTGTGAATTTACACAAAACACGAATAAGTGTAATTATTATATAGAAGATAGCTTTAATAAGTCATGCTTACAACTTGGTGTAACGCATAGAACATTTTCTATTGTTCACGTCAATATTAGAAGTCTGCCTCGCCAACATCAACAACTTGAAAATTATCTTGTTAATATCAGTCACTCCTTTTCGATAATTGGACTTCCTGAAACGTGGCTCCAGGAAAGCAATGTCAATATTTATAACATCGAAGGTTACCATACGGTGAATAATTATACAAAAAATAAAAAGGGCGGTGGCATGGCAGTCTGCATAAAAGATTCGCTTTACAAACGTAGAGAAGATTTAGACAAAAGTAATGTAGACATAGAGTGTGTTTTTTATTGTACAAGGGTACACTTAATTTCAACAGTAATGTCATTAGAGGAGTTGTATACAGGCCACCAGACAAAGACATAAATGTATTTATAACAGTCGTGCATGCTATCGTAAATACTATTCAAAAAGAGAACAGCCTATGTTATTTGATTATCTCATATATCCCTCTAATTAGCAAACCAACTAGAGTAACTGCTATATCTGCCACATTTATTGACAACATTTTTACTAATAACATAACTATTGATAGTGCAGAAACATGTTCCGGTATATTATATTCAGATATATCAGATTATGTTCCTGTGTTTTACATTGATAATAATCGTCGTTTAACATATGAAACCCAACATACATAACTAAAAGGCTCTATGCCGACCAGAACATAGCAAGGTTTACAACAAGTATATTTAATGCTGACTGGTCTAAAGTTAATGAGCTGAGCTTGACGACCCAAATGACGCATATACGGCATTCTATTTAGAGTTTGGTAACCATTATTCTAACTGTTTCCTGGAGCAAATGTTAAGCTAAAATACAGTAATAGAAAGCCATTGGTTTCAGATGGTTTGAAGACATCCATAACAATTTTAAATAAATTATTTGTTTACTATAAAAAAATCACATACCCTTACTAATGAAAACAATTATAACGTATATCGCAAAAAAAACAAAAAAACAAGAAATCTGCCCCACCACCGAAGATGACTATTAATAATCAGTTAATAACCAATAAAAAGGTAATTGTCAAATACTTTAATAACTATTATGTTAATATTGGATCATCATCGGCTGAAAAGATCAGCCCAAATGATATTGACCCGTCAATGTATATTAAGAATCGAAACTTGCATACAATATTTATCTCACCTGTTGGAGAGGATGAAGTAGAAACCATAATTATAGGTCTAAAAATATCAAGTCCTGGTTGGGACTTAATAATTCCACGTATAGTTAAATTAACATATCATACCTTCATACTTCCCTGAACACGTATCAACTTATCGTTAGCTAAAGGTATTTTTCCAGATGACATGAAAGTCGCTAAAGTTATCCTGATATACAAAGGAGGTAACAAGACAATCGTAAATAACTACAGTCCAATATCGATTCTGCCAGTTTTCTCAAATGTTTTAGAAATATTAATGTACAAGATCAATTAACGATGTTTATAAACAAACATATTTTATATGATTACCAACTTGGTTTTAGGAAGACGTATTCTATCGCACAGATACAGGATGATGTGGCTAGGTTGAAAAGTAGGGTGACTGCCAAAGAGCACACCTCATGATGGTCAATTTCAGGGGTTACCCCCTCACTTGACATTTACTCCAAAGACCCTGCCCAGCAGTTTCCCCGGCATTTCTGTGTTGCTCATCAATATCACCATTGGTGTATATAAGCTTGGTCATCACATCAATTTGAATAATGAGGCTCGAGTTGACCTCGAAGCTTGGTGTTGTTTTCTCTCCTCTTATAATGGAATATCTACGTTTATTGATTCTAAGTGGGTCTCATCAGATTTAGTTAGGCTCTACACAGATACAACTTCCACTCAGGGGTTTGCAGCTGTGTTTGAATATCGCTGGTTTAATGGCAGGTTTCTGCCTATCTGGCAATCATACGGTATTGTTGTGTTAGAATTGTATCCTATTGTCGCTGCTATTATGGGGCGATTATTTGTCTAACCATATAGTATCTTCTTACTGACAACCTAGCAGTGGTAGATGTAATTAATAAGCAGTCAGCAAAGAACGTACAGCTGATGTGTCTTGTACGTAAGATTATGTTGGTTGTATTACGTTTAAATATGTATTTTAAAGCCAAACATATCCCATGGATACTAATGTCATTGCTGATAAACTCTCTCGCTTCCAGGAGGAAGACGCCCGGAAATGGGCCCCATGGCTTGTAGCACAGTCGGCCATCCCACTCACAACAATTCAGTCCTGGGAGCTATAATGTTCCAGGTGCTTAGTGCTTCCCTAACAGTGGGCAATAAAAGGGAATATCGCTGAGATATATATGTGGCGATTTTTATAAGTCACAGGTTCATTTCGAGTCTAGGGGTAATTATTGGGACTAAAAAATGCCATATAAAAACAAACGGATCCTTCGCGTCATATATTTTACGGCAATACACATGAAACATAAACAAAACAACACCAATATATAGTTTGCACAATTTAATAGTTGTAAACAAAACATCCACGTCACTGTGGCTCACAGTTACACATCATAGGCACGCCCGGGTATGTTCTTTTCGTTCTTATATGATACTAAGACGTCCACAAGATATCAAGCGGATAGTTACACTGCTGTAATAATCAATAAGTGTTCAATGACATGGGATACATTTAAATACAAAGAATACGAACGTTCGTAAATCTTTCGTACGCTGCGTTTGGAGAACTTATTCAAGATTGTAGAGTGGATTCAACCGAGGCTATTGAAGAGTAGATTTCAACGAACGAAAGTTGAATTTCTGAAGAGTGGTGTCACGATCGTTGAACGGAGTCGAACGAGACGATTGAAGTGAAGATTTCACGAAAGAACGTTGAATTTGAAGGACGACATCACGACTTCACGCGATAATGATGAAACATGGAATGAATAATTTATTTTCTACATTCCTTATTAACGTATCTTATTTAACTTTCTAAAAAAAGCGTAGCAACATCGGGCCAATCTTTCCCATCCTCACTAATCTGACGCACACTGACCAACCTTCGCTCCCCCTAGCGTTCCCAAAAATCAAATCCCCACTTCTTTCTAACTAACCAATCAAATTGTACTATACGTCACCCGCGGCTGACGTGACTGATTCTAGAATGTTCGTCCACAACATCTGGACCTCGATATTCTAATTAATTTAGATCTCCTTGTTATGGACCGTCTGTTTCATTAATATACTTAACGGAAGTGTGACCTTTTAGATCTCCTTTTTAGAACCGTCTGTTTCATAATTTTTCCGTCGATCAAGAACACGATATATATATATATATATATATATATATAATATATATATATATATATATATATATATATATATATATATATATATATGTATATATATATATATATATATGTATATATATATATATATATATATATATATATATATATATATATATATATATATATATATATATATATATGTATATATATATATATATATATATGTATATATATATATATATATATATATATATATATATATATATATATATATATATATATATGTATATATATGTATATATATGTATATATATGTATATATATATATATATATATATATATATATATATATATATATATATATCATATACAGTGCATTTGTGTATATACATATATAATTATTAATATTCACAGTATTACATTGTTTAACAACTCTTATTAACATAGTATAATTATTTTATTTTCACTAACATGTTCATTTTGTTGTTGTTAATTCATATCTTAGGGGCCTTATTTAAATGCCAATGGGTTAACGTTGTGGACATGTTACGTTTGACAAATATTTTAATGAAGATAGTTTGTACAACACAAGGGAAAGGGACAAATTAAATTAAAAATTACACTAAGGGCTCTGGTGTTAAGCTTTGGAATGGCCTACGTATTGCCCTAAGAAACTGTAAAAGTATTTTAACTTTAAAAAAAATGCACATAACATCTATACTTGATAGATGTTAAAGGGATATTTTATTCTGATACGTGTATTAATATATTTATCATATTAGCTTTTGGTATTTTTATCCATTAAGTATACGTGCTTTATCAGTATGATACAAGGGATTGCTATATAAGAGAGGAATAATGTATATGTGTATGTGTAAACAAATCAATGTGACAGTACAGAAAGTACAGAAAGTACACATAAGTTTACACTTAAATTCTCTCCGTTTCCATCATAAGATTGTAGCACACTGTGATTGTAGCTATTCATATTTTAAATATATATGATTTAAACGAGCATTATATAGAAATGTTCTGCATTAGCAGTGAAGACATGACGGTGGACGAGCGATATTACGTGGTATCCAGTTAGGGTCCAGTTGTTCCAGCACTCAACCGATTACTGGGAACATTCTTAGATATAATATCTTTAACATATTATTGTCAATCGGAAACCAGAACAATTTATACCATTTGGTGTCAATTATGTGAATACACCAAAAAACAAAACAAAAACCTATTATTTACACAGGCGTAAACACAGCCGAAGTCGCCAGTGGACTGCACAGCTAAAACTATGTCACGAGACTGACAAGCCCTAGTAGTAAACACAGCGGCTTCGTGTTGCAGTGCACATGCGTCACCACTTCATACAGTCAGCACGTAAAAGTTCATTCATTGTGATTGGCGGATAAAACGGTAGAAAGGCCCGTGGTGTAACAATCGACTCCAAAATATACATATTTCGAAGTTTCAGCTGATGTACAAGTTGGTTACGGGGTCATCCCAGAACATCAATGCATGACACAAGTTCAACACATGAAATCAACGTCAATCAACATCAGATTGCCGACTGCGTAAAACATTGAATTACGTCGACTACCGGCCACTATACATCACGAACAGTCAATAAAATGTTGATCATTTTTAATTAATTATCTTAAGCTGGTTGTATCTCATGTATAATCTTAATGTTATATTTATTACAACTTGTTAATTATACATAATGTTAAAATATTGTTGTGGAGTGTTATTTTAGAAATCCATTATTTTTTATTTAATGTTCATAGTGTTCATATAATTTATTTAACCCAATTGTGTACATATTATTTTTATTATTGTTATGTAAAAACTGCCGAAATATTAGTTTTAGAGTTATTCTTTAGCACACGAGCAACCATATTGCATACCCTTAGCCTGACCTTGTCCTAGGTGACCTAGCCACCGACCTTCTTATATCATCATACCACAAAACAAATGTCCTAATTTCGGTGCTTTATAATTTTTTTTCCTACGCCTCTGGACTGTGACAAATCGGAATACCTCGTCTGTGCAGGTCTCACTGACTAGGTGCGGAGGACGAATCGGGTGACGTGACTCGATTCTGGGACAAACGCCACATTAACTAAACACCCCTTAGCATGTCGTCAACTCTTCGGGAGAAAGGGGAGCAAGGTGGGTGTGTCTGTTTATAGCCAACAACATTAGAAATGAAACGCTTTACCGGTTGTAGAATTTGCTTGTGATTTTGTGAGTTCACACGACACACGACACACCGACCACTTGCCACGTGAACCGCGTAGCCATCTACAACAGTCACAGCAGTTGGGTGGACGGCATAGACAACACAACAAGTTCGCTTGTGCTTCAGGAATTAATCACCAAGAAGATCACACACACACACACACACACACACACACACACACACACACACACACACACACACACACACACACACACACACACACACACACACACACACACACACACACACACACACACACACACACACACACACACACACACACACACACACACACACACACACACACACACACACACACACACACACACACACAAACGGCCAGACAGGCTTGGGTCTGCCAAATATTTGGCCAAACCAAAAAGCGTTATTTGTTGATCGGCAACCAAACACATTTCCCATGCAGTCAGTGGCTGATCACAGTCAGTCAGTGATCAAGCCCCATCATATAACATGGGCGGATCCATATCCTGAAAACGTATGAGCCCAGTTACCAAAGAAGACAGTAGGTGGCACCCGCAAGACATTTTCTACTATGTCGAGACACCACACATTGCGGTTACCGACGAGTCCCGTCCATACACGCCGATGTCGGCCTCGAAGCAGCAGGAGTAGCGTTGAGTGGAAGACGTGGGTGCATTGCATTGTTTATTGGCGACGCACACGGGCTGTATCTTATGTTTACCCACTGAGGTCTATAAATACCTTTTTCACGCACATATTTTATTCAGCCATGCATGTTGTTAAATTATTACCTCGAATCTATTATTAAAATCCATACACCGACGAAGTTGCAGCATCGAATGCGGTGTTGTACACAACCAGCAATCTATTACATTTAACCGTAAACATTGAGACCTTCACGCTAGGGTTTGTGTAAGACGCGAAGTGGCTTTATCAGATCAACGTGTCCGTCGGACCTGTCGCTGCTAGAGCCTTGGCTGATCTGATTGTCTAGGGCTAATACAAGAGGTTTATTTTCAGAATTTTTCGTATCCATGATTTAGTAAGTGCACGACTAGTTTTTCCATCTCCCTGCGTGGTATGTTTTTTCTTCCCCTGGAAAGACATCAGACAGAGGGAACTAAAGGCTTTTTAGTGTTTCATCCCAAAGATACAGGCAAAAGTATATATTATGAATTGGTACCGCAACAGTAACCAGTGACCGAATTACCTTCTACGGTCACAAGAATCCTTACGATAAGCGCTTGTTTGACACCAATCACAGGTATAACCTTTGTGTGGGGGTCTTACTAAGTAGGGGGTTCGAACAGGATGCTGGAAACCTGTGTTGGTATTTGCTGAATTTCCTCTCTATGTAAAGGTGGCTCTAATAAGATATAACACTTTCAGTAAAAAGATACCGTTTTTACGTTGAGCGGGTTGAAATGCACACACATTTCCATGGAAAGGAGTCACATTCCACAAAGCTAAGCAAAATTATACTCTTTTCAAGTTGAAGGAGTAAAAGCACTGTTTCATGATATGTCCTGTAGATTAATTTATTGTCATGCTATTTCGGTGAATTATTCACTTTAATTAACATCCTTATCTAAGCATAAAATATTGTTTTATTACTACATTTATGTTATTTAAACTACGAAATATGAAAGCAATAAGCCTAGTGGCGTTGCATGGGTTAACGTGCGTTGGATACAGAAACTAAACAAAAAACGCGGATTTTGTCGGGAGGATGATTCATTGTTGAACTGGTAATGTATAGAGTGTTCCCCCTCCCATGGGCACAACTCGGGAAATGACGACAAGTAGTGGCTAGTTTTAGTATTGCGATAGTTGTATTACTATTGCAATACTATTGCAATAATTTATCAGTTATTGCTATTGATAGTATAGTGTATTAGCGATTAGCCAGGTGAGCTGCAGTCCCAAAAAAATATTTATTGGTGGCGCCATCGCGTGGCTTTGTCACTGCAATTTCACTACAATGTCACTGCAATGTCATTGCAATGCGGAGAGCTATTTCGGGACAGTGAGGGAAGCGCGTCGCGACCGTTGAACAACGAAGCGGGCAAGCGCATATGGGATTTATGAAGCGCCATCCGTGTCAGTGAAGCGCGCATGGGATTGGTCAACGGTCGGGTCGCTCGTCCTACGCGGTCCCGAAATACCAATTCGCGTTGCGGTGTCATCAGTCGCCTCATAACTTGGGCTAGCTGCGCAGATATAAATATAACAGAACCCGCCAGTAAAGGTTATGTGACCCGCAGGTTAACTATAGTCCATCATTAGTTGTACTACCCCTCGGGAGCCACCCAAAGCATTGCCAGTACACTATCCTTGATAACTGACCGAACTGAGTCCTTCAATACGTTCTACACTATACGTTTTTAAAAATATACCGTTTTCACTGTGAGCGAGTTGAAATATATACACACTTTTTCAAGTTACGCAAAATTATACTCTTTTCAAGATGAAAGAGTAAAAGCAGATACATATTCTTTAACGTATCAGGTGGCGTATCGAAATCAAGCCGTTCGTGTCGTATCCTAACGTGTGTTGGATGCAGAAAATCGACCTATAATTACATTATGTGACTGGTTTTCAGCTAATATTACGGGCAAGGCATGGTTTAGACTTGGCTGTCAAATAAATAATAATGACTTGACAAGCAGGAGTGTTCCACAGTGTGTCTACATATACATTGTGCCGCAACTTGATATAAAATTTAACACTTTTAGAAAAAACTATTTGGGGTAAGACCAAAGTTGACCTTCTTGTTTATTGTTTCACACGAATGTAGGGCGTAATGAATTGTGATATGTGGATTTAAACAATTCATATGATATGACATAAGTGCAATTGAGCAAGCATATTCTCGGGTTTCTTTGTAGAAGCTATTGCTTGTGAAATAATGCATTTTTTAGAGTTTAGCAGGAAGAGGGATTTCATTCAATTCTTTTGCTATGCGCCACGTGGGCGCATGAATACATTGCTATTTTTGTAAACAAAATTGACGGGCATCGCACATAGGGAGTTTTAAAAGAGCTGGAGTTATGTGATTTTGACAAAACTTGGTCAGCATGTCAATGAGATGATAGCAGTTGCTATGAAAACATTCTTAATTTTTGATGATCACGTTTTCTTATAATCAGACAAATCGTAGCATGGCCACCAGTGCAATTTTGTACTGTAGTCTGCCCCCTGCAACGCGGACAGCCATTTCGGGACTGTGAGGGAAGCACGTCGTGACCGTTGACCAATCCCATGCGCGCTTCACTGATATGAACGGCGCGACGCGATGCGATGACTGACCAATCCCATTCGCGTTTCACTGACATGGATGGCGTTTCATAATCCCATGCGCGCTTCATTGACATGGACCGCCCTTCATACATTTGGGGTCATGCCTCAGTTAGACTTCCTAGTGTGTTGCACGAATGTAGGGCATAGAAAGTTTGTATATGGGACGTTTTAAACAATGCACACGATCTGACATAAGTGCATTAGTGCAGGGACATTACCAGGTTTGCTGGTGGAAGCTATTTAGAGTTTTTGGCCACTAGCAATGTGTGCATCGTAATTCCTGACAATATTGGTAAACATTGAGGGGTATCGCACATACAGGCATGTTGCAAGAGTTAGAAATGTCCAATTTTGACAAAACTTGAACAACGTGTCAATGGGATGATGATAGCAGCTGGTTAAAACTTTATAATTTTTGATGGTCACGTTTTCTTATAATTATGAAAACGTTAACATGGCCACCAATGAGAAAAGTAACTGTAGGCTGAATCCATTGGACGGCACGACAGTATCTTACTCGGAACATACAGGCGCAAAAAAAACATTTAGCGCGTTTCGGACCCGACTGCAATAATTGATAAACTTACAATAACACAATTTAGCAAGACTCGCACAAGGAGTTTTCAATTATATCCTTAATGAGATATAATCAATGTTGTCAGTTCGGTGTGATGGACGACGCTTGTTCGATTCAGATCCTGTCGAAGAAACGTTGAACGTCGATGGAAACAGCATCACTGTCGAGGATCCTGGGGACACTGCAACGAATGTTTCATCAGGGAACAATGCACAGGACCTATCGGGAGAGACGCCCAGCAGTGGGCTGGACGACGTGTGGACTGACCGACATGCGCTCATCTTTGACGTCGATGATTATCCGCCGTTCTACATAGCCTTCGTATACGCTCTACAGGTGCGACCGCTTGACGACGAATCACGGTGATGGAATTGCGGTGATGGAATGTATAGTGTTGTTGAATTAGGTAGTGGTGAAGATGAAATTTGTAGTGCTGTTGATTGAGTTGATTGGTTTGGTGGTGACGGTATTTGTGGTGGTGGTGGTGGTGGTGGTGGCGGCGGCGGCGGCGGAGGTGACGGTGGTGGCGGTGGTGTAATTTTTTTCTTGCCGCCGCCGCCGAGACCGAAGCTACCGCTGGCGCTGTGCTGCTCCACTGATGTCCTGCTGACAAACATGTTGTTGTTATGCTCCCGACTTTTTACTGGGCGACAGACACTTTTTAGGTTCATTACGTATACATGTTATATTCAAATATGTTAATTAAGGTGCTACGTATGATCACTTTAGATATTTATGCACAATATTAGTTGTGCGTAATACTTCTGATATTTAAAATCCGGTGAAGATCTGTGTCCGCCGTTTTATTTCAGCAAGCGCTAGAAAGTATCACGGGCTGTATGGTGACCGTGCTGATCATCACAGAGAGTATCTGTGCGGGCGACAACAATCTTCTCTTGGCTCAGTTCCTCAGTACATCCGTGTTCCTTGTAGGAGTCGCCACGCTCCTACAAACCACGTTAGGAATGAGGTATGTACGTAATAATAATGCAACGTCGACGCTGGAATCGTTACATAAAATAGGTCGAAGCTGAGGTTGAATTATGGTAACAATTTACAATTGAATGATATTCAGCAGAAAAAGAACTTGACAGTTACCTTGGGTGCAACCAAACTGGAAGACCTACAGAGTCACATATTCTCGCTATACACTGCTATATTCGGCCTACAAACATTTCAGGAAGACCGGTGAAACATTTAATTATCCAAGACAAAATGCCATATATATATATATATATATATATATATATATATATATATATATATATATATATATATATATATATATATATATACATAGTGCCTACGGTAGTCATGATTTACATTTAAATGCGATTACATAGCTAGGATGTTTGAAGGCACAAAGCAACGGTTGTAACACCTGATTGAGAAACTGACCTTCTTGAGGTTCTGGCAGGAGACACCCTCGCGTCATATACCTTTGTTGTAGATCTACATTTTGCTTTAACTGTGGCCATTGGTGAAAATGAAGTCTAATTAGGCTTCCATATAGAAAGAAGGAAACGTTAACGGGTTGGGCCGGTGGTTGTCACATATTTCGACTTTGCATCTTTGTCTCTATAGGTTTAAGAAAGTGGGACTGGAAAAAGAGCAAAAAACGTGGGATGAAAATCTTGGAATTAATGCAATTTTACAGCAGGAATGTAGAGAGGTATGGCTATTTCACATAGCACCGCCATAGTGTGTTACTCCAAAATATTTTGTTGTCTAATCATTGTTCTACAACATTGTATTTTGGTGTTTTTAGTCTTCACAAACGATTCTCTCGTATTTCTTAGATTGCCGGTCGTTCAAGGAAGTTCCTTTGTGTTCATTCCTCCGGTTCTTGCAATGATGTCAACGAAGCAGTGGCAATGTCCGCAACATTTACCTACTCACAATGGTTAGTATTACTGGGAACATAATGTTTATTTTATTATATATTGTGTACGTGTTACTGAGCACGTACTAAATACGCGATGTTCACAATAGTTCGTTTAGACGGTGCAATTACGTGTTATTGATTACTACTCCGAGACATTGAAACCCACGCATTCCTCCGGGATATGTCAATGTCGGCCGACCTTCCAGTTTTTCACTACATTGCATTTATATATCTAATGACATTGTCCTGTTCGATGCAGTCACACAAGCTCAATACGGCGGAAACATAACGTCTGGCGATGTCGAACCGTGGACGGCTCGAATTGCCGAGGTACAGTAGATATGAAGGCGAGATTGCTAGAATACGTACTAGTAACATACAGCCAGATTATATAATTATAATATATAATTATAATGTATAATTATTATATATAATATTATATATATATATATATATATATATATATATATATATATATATATATATATATATATATATATATATATATATATATATATATAACAGTAATAATAGCTAACATATTTGCAACCAAAATATGACGAAACTAAAATGAAATATATTCACTAATTGTGATAACGACGATGATGAACATTGATGAAGATGACAAAGGATGATACATTTTTCTTGTTAGGATATTATTTATTATATAGGATAGTATGTATGTATGTTTGGTTTTAGTGTACATAATAAATAGGTGCCAGTATGTAGCACACGTCTCACATGAAGTCAACTAAAACACGTTCTTCAGCTTTCTGGAGGTCTGATTCTGGCGTCGCTCGTTCAAGTGTTCATTGGATGTACTGGTATCATTGGGACACTCATGCGGTTCATTGGACCCTTGACCATCATCCCAACGATCAGTCTCGTCGGACTTTCAATGGTCAGCGCGGCAACCAATGCGTGCCAAAGCAGCTGGATTGTGTCGATGTGGTGAGTAGTGAGCAACGAACATTGTTCAGCGGTGCCCTCTTTCAGATAGTGTCGATGTGATGAGTAGGGAGCAAGATTATTTTTCAGCGGTGCCCTCTCTCAAATAGTGTCGATGTGACGAGTAGAGTGAATGGAACAGTGTTCAGCGCGCCCTCTCTCGGATAGTGTCGATATGGTGAGTAGCGAGACAGATTATTACTCAGCGGTGCCCTCTCTCGAATAGTGTCGATTTGGGGAGTAGCGAGAAAGAGTATTGTTCAGCGGTGCCCTCTCACGGATAGTTTTGATGTGGGGAGTAGCGAGAAAGATTATTGTTCAGCGGTGCCCTTTCTCGGATAGTGTCGATATGGTGAGTAGCAAGAAAGATTATTGTTCAGCGTTGCCCTCTCTCGAATAGTGTCGACGTGGGGAGTAGCGAGAAATAGTATTGTTCAGCGGTGCCCTCTCTCGGATAGTGTCGATGTCGTAAGTAGCTAGACAGATTATTTTTCAGCGGTTCCCTCTCTCGGATAGTGTCGATGTGGTGAGTAGCAAGAAAGATTATTGTTCAGCGGTGCCCTCTCTCGGATAGTGTCGATATGGTGAGTAGCAAGAAAGATTATTATTCAGCATTGCCCTCTCGCGGATAGTGTCGGTGTGGTGAGTAGCGAGAATGGAGCATTGTTCAGCGGCGTTCAGTTTCGGAAACCCTACTTCGGAAATGTACTGCCGACTCTTAGATATATGCTGTTGCAAAATCACTACACATGCTTTTCACATAATGATTACATAATTATCCACGGTTCTCTCGATTGTCCAAATAAATGTTGTTTCGGCCGTGTCTTCTGTTTCAGTGGAGTGGCGCTAATATGTCTGTTTTCGCTGGGACTCCGCAAAGTCCGTCTGCCTCTGCCTACGTGGAATCGTAAGGAAGGATGCCACACGGAAACTTACCCCGTGTTTCAGTTATTCGCGGTACGTTAACCGGGATATGTAGGGTATTTCAGACGGTACACCGCACGTGCATGCATATAGTACATAGCATAGACATATATATTTGGCTTGGTGTGTCGTGTATACATCGTTGTTTATGTATAGAGAGTTTTTGTCTACTGTTTGTTATGTTGGCTACGGTTGTGCGCTGTGTATTGCGTGCGTGCGTGCGTGCGTGCGTGCGTGCGTGCGTGCGTGCGTGCGTGCGTGCGTGTGTGTGCGTGTTGGCATGGAAGCGTGCGTGCGTGCGTGCGTGCGTGCGTGCGTGCGTGCGTGCGTGCGTGCGTGCGTGCGTGCGTGCGTGCGTGCGTGCGTGCGTGCGTGCGTGCGTGCGTGCGTGCGTGCGTGCGTGCGTGCGTGCGTGCGTGCGTGCGTGCGTGCGTGCGTGCGTGCGTGCTTGCTTGCGTTATTCGTGTCTTTAGTGGTATTGGGGATGTATGGTTTCTTGGGTGTGGTCTAAATCTCACGAATTCGTACTTGGTGAGAACTTGCCATTAATATCGACGACATATGCATAATGAAAACACAAATACAGATGATAGTTTATTCGCACTATTTTTCGATCACTATCTAATTATTGTGTGCATTGATATAATAATTTCGTGGAGCGAACGTATCATGTTCAACCACTGCAAATTAAATGTTTTTATTCTTGTTTATACTTACATTGGTCACAGTTGAGAATATTTATGTTATATCAACTTCACTATGTTTTCAGCTGGCCCTCGCCATCGTTGTCTGTTGGATTATCGCCCATATCTTGACAATCACCAATTTCTTCCCGGACGATCCAAGTCACCCCAACTACAAGGCTCGCACCGACTCCAAATTGTCCAAAATCACCATGGCCAGTTGGATCTATCTGCCGTACCCCGGTAGGTGGCGTCGATATATTACTACGTCTTCCTCTCCGGTGACTGGTGCTGCATATTATAATGTATAATATGTGTAGGCGTGTGTGCGTGCGCGAGTTCATGCAAGGGTGCGTGTGTGCGCGTATATGACCATTCGGAAGACTAGTTAAGTAATTTATTTCGGCTATGTATCATACATGTATTTAATGCACTACAACTCTAATGTGGTTAGTACAAATATTAGCAGTAATTGATGAATATTAAGAAAAAAAGCGTATAAACACGCTATAATTACGCAATAAAAAAATACGAGATTCGTGATATGAAAGTAAAACGGTAAATTAGTCGAATGTTCATCGCCGAATAAAAATGAACTCGTTCGCTGTGCTCCTCTTAGGTCAGTTCGGGTGGCCGACGTTTGGTGCCGGAGCCTTCGTCGGAATGTTGGCGGCGACCATCGCCACGATTATCGAGACGGTCGGAGTTGGCTACGGGACGGCTCGTATATGTGCCCTGCCACCGCCACCCAAACACAGCATCAACCGCTGCATCGCTATCGAGGGACTGGCCAGCGTACTGTCGGGATTCTTCGGTGTTTGTCATGGCACGACGACCTACAGCAGTGTTATTGGCTTTGTTGGCGTCACGGGGGTAGGCAATATGTCGTTATTCTTCACTGAATATATATTCACTAATATATATCAACCAGGAAGAGCAACATTAGTAACATGATGGTCGGTGTCTTTTGTATGTATATATATATATATATATATATATATATATATATATATATATATATATATATATATATATATATATATATATATATATATATATATATATATATATATATATATATATATATTGTATATATATATATATATATATATATATATATATATATATATATATATATATATATATATATATATATATATATATATATATATATATATATATATATATATATTTATTTATTTATTTATTTATTCATATACGTCTTCTCTAGGCTCATTCTCAATCCATGCTTCTTGAACATCTACTTGGTGATTAAGTTCTGAAGCACAAGGGAAATTGTGTTGTCTATGCCGTCCACCCATCTGATGTGACTATTGTAGATGGCTGCTCGTTTCACGTGGCAAGTGGCCGGTGTCTTGCTGATCGTGTGTGGCCTGTTCGGCAAGGTCGGCGCCGTTCTCGCCAGCATACCGGAGCCGGTGATCGGGGCATTGTTTCTCATCGGACTGGGAATGGTCGTCTCGATTGCGTTGTCAAACATCAACCAGATCGACATGCGAGTGGCACGGAACCTCATGATTCTCGGTATCGCCATGATGCTGGGCATGATGTTGCCGCCGTGGTTGGAACAGCACCCAGGAGCCATCAAAACCGGTAGGTTCTTGCTTCTTAATGTGCATACATTAGGTTGAACAAAACGTTGGTTTTTCTGATGTACTGCCACATTGTTGCTTTGGCTGGTTTTTTATCTTTATGTTTTAGATCTTTATCCAAAATTCTCTATCGTATGTATGCGTCATCATGTGGTAGCGTCCCTAGATTATGTTATATAATAATATATAATTATAATAACATGCTAATATATCACATATATTGGATAAAATAAACCTTACATATATTAATAGCATAGCACATGATAGAACAGGATAAGGAACAAAATGATGTCACAGGACAATGAGCAACCTGATAAAACAGGGCAAGGACCAAAATGATAGAATTGTACAATAACCAACACGACAACACAGAAAGGAGGGACACACGACGAAACAGAACAAGAACCAATATGATTAAACAGAACAATGACCAACATGATGAAATAGAACAAGTAACCATGTGATAAAAAGAACATGGAACAACACGAAGAAACAGAACAAGGACCATCGTGGTGAAATGTAACTTAGAGCAATATGTTGAAACACTACAAGGACAGACTTGATGAAATAGATAAAAGACCATCACGATGCAACCGGACAAGGATGGGAATGGTGAAACAAAACAAGGACTAATAGGATGAAACAGAACAAGGATCAACATGACTAAACAGAACAAGGACCAACATGATGAACCAGATAAAATGTCAACGCGATGAAACAGAACAAGGATCAAAAGGATGGAACAGAACAAAAACCCATATTATGAAAGAGAGTAACGATCTATATGATGAAACAGAACAAGAGGCAACACAAAAAAGACAGAACAAGGATCAACACTACGATACACGACATTGGCCAACAACAAAACAATGACCAACATGATGAACAAGGAGCAATATAATAAACAAGAACATGGAGCAACATTATGAAATAGAACAAAGACCAACATGACGAAATAGAACACTGAGCAACATGACAAAACAGAACAAGGACCACCATGATGAAACAGATAAAGGATCAACACGATGAAACGAGTAAGGACCAACACGATGAAACTGATAAAGGATCGACATGATGAAATAGGAGAAGGGGTTATATAAAAAAAACAGAACAAGGACCAACATGATTAAATAAAACATGGAGCAATATGGTGAAACAGAACAAGGACGGACATGATGAAACAGAACAATTTCCAAAATGTATGACTCTATTGCCATCTATCTATCAGCCCTTTGAGTGAACAATGCACTACATGTCACAGAGCACATACGAAAACATAGTAAAGATAATGATAATTTATCGGATAAATGTGGTCAGAATACGACGCGATGGAACAATTTGTGATATATCTATCTGTTTCAGGTTCTGTTGAACTTGACCAAGTTCTGACCGCACTACTAACCACGGCTATGTTGGTCGGAGGCTTCACTGGATGTATGCTGGACAATACTGTGCCTGGTAAAACTGTAAAACATTATTCGTATATGATGCCATTCTACTTGATTAATCATTACGCAGCTCGTATTGTCTATTTACGTCATATTTGTTTATCATATATTTTCAAATTTGTATCACTGTTTAGAACTTTTCAATAGTGATCTCGTGTGTGTTGTCTATACCGTCCACCCATCTGATACTTTTCAATTATTGTATTCGTTTGACTGTTTCATGCACTGCTTGGGTCAACGTTTTGTACAAACAAACATATTGACGTTATGTAAAGTCTACAACTCGTTCTACATTTTGCATATATTTGCTAACATGGTACATTAAACCGATATTATAATATATTATCGGTTTAATGTACCATATTATCTACCCACAGTAATTATTGTTAATAATGCTTAGGTTCTCCCATCTAGAGCGGCATCTCATCCCCTACAAACCAGATTAATCTACACTAATCAACATTGACGTTGACACAGTTATATACTAAGTACGTCGTTCTAGAAGTAAGAATGCGGGTTATGGGTGCCTACGTGTTGTAATGACCATGTATGTTGGAGCACGCCTATATCTATTTCAGGCGACCGTGAATCTCGGGGTATAACTGCATTTGCGTCCCACGCCACTGCGCAGGACGGAAGTGAAGTTTCGATAAGAGTCAGCAAGGCGTACGACATCAAGTTCTTATCAGCAACACTGAGTAAATACGACTGTTGCAGCCACGTCCCGTTCCTTCCTTCGTACACAGGGCCGCCGACAGTAACACAGTGCTGGAAGACTTCAGCAAACGACAAATAGCAGACTGTTGACCTGTAGAGAGAACTGTTTCCAGGGTTAAATGCACAGCTTAAAAATAGCCGTTGTACGTTTAACATTCCTTTACAGTTATTAGAAATTATTGACCAGTCAGCGAAAACAATTACCCGAATCTTTTAAAACGTGTTATTGCAAACAAATTTAACGACTTCTTCATTAGCAACAACTATCTAAAAAAATCCAAGTAGGCATGTCTTTCATGTTAAATCAGATGACGAAGAAATTGTATGTAACATAATTGATATGCTACAACCGATATTTCAGCTATACTTTTTAAAACAATTAAAACGGAAATATACAAACCAGTTACTTTAATAATCAATCAAATGTTAGCTACTGGCATATGTCTAGACAAATTGAAACTTACAACAGTTATACCACTTCATAGAAAAGACGACAATACCATTTTCGTCAATTTACAACCCCATATCAATCTTAGCTGCCATCTAAAAAAATTGTTAACGCGTTATCTTTAATTAACTTCATGACCACTTTAATTCTAATCAGCTATATTATACCAGCCAACGCGGGAAACAGCACTACACTGAACTTGTTGCTCTTGAACTGATTGATAGGATACTTCAGAGCATGGATAAAGGAGAATCCCCAATAAGCATTTACATTGACTTATCCTTTACCTTTATCCAAAGCTTTCGATACATTCGAACAAGAAATCCTGTTATATAAATTGAATACCACGGTCTAAATGCAACATCTTTGCTATTGTTATTATTAAGTTATCTATCTAAACGAACACAATATGTAGACTATGACAACATCAACAGTCTTTCGTACGAGCGCTGCGTTTGGAGAATTTCTTCAAGACCGTACAGTGGATTCAAGCGGGACGGTTGAAGTGTAGATTTCACGAAAGAAAGTTGAATTTCTAAAGAGTTGTGTCACGATCGTTGAACGGAGTCAAACAAGACGATTGAAGTGAAGATTTTACCATCGAACGTTGAAATCGAAGGACAACATCACGATCGTAGGACGAATCAAGCGAACGAGATGATTGCAGTGAAGATTTCACGAACGAACGTTGAATTTGAAGAACGACATCACGACTTCAGGCGATAATGATGAAACATGCTTTTTGGCATAAATTGATTTTTTCTACATTCCTTATTAACTTATCTTATTTAACTTTCAAAGAACAAATAAAAAAAGTAGCAACATTGGGCTAATCTTGCCTATCGTCACTAATCTGACTACATTTTTGCCTAGCTCTTAGACAAGTCTTCTCTCTTCCCAACCAGACCGCACACTAACCAACCTTCGCGCCCCCTAGCGTGCCCAAAAATCAAATCCCTGCCTGTTTCTAAATTAACGAATCAAATTGTACTATACGTCACCCGCGGCTGACGTGACTGATTCTAGAATTTTCGTCCACAGCATCTGAACCTCGATATTCGAATTAACTCAGATCTCCTTGTTATGGACCGTCTGTTTCATTAATGTACTTAACGGAAGTGTGACCTTTTATATCTCCTTTTTAGAACTGTCCGTTTCATAATTGTTCCGCCGATAAAGAACACGAACACGAATAATTGCTGAATATATAACACAAAGTTTCATATTTTTTGTATAAACTAAGATTGCGAGTAACAACGTGAATACATTCAGTCAACACTTACCAGAATATATTACTGAATGAACCGGAAAACCCAATGTTCAAATCAAGCAGGCTGAACAATTTGACATTGGCAACTTGCCAGCTGCACTTAGCTGGAATAAAAAGTAGTATCGCCACCTTGTGGGAAAACTGTCAAACACTTTGAGCGGTTGATGTTGCTACGTTTGTTTTAGCAAGTTAAAGAAGATACGTTAATAAGGAATGTAGAAAATAAATAAAAATTAATTCCACGTTTCATCATTATCGCGTGAAGTCGTGATGTCGTCCTTCAAATTCAACGTTCGTTCGTGAAATCTTCACTTCAATCGTCTCGTTCGACTCCGTTCAACGATCGTGACACCACTCTTCAGAAATTCAACTTTCGTTCGTTGAAATCTACTCTTCAATAGTCTCGGTTGAATCCACTCTACAATCTTGAATAAGTTCTCCAAACGCAGCGTACGAAAGACTTACGAACGTTCGTATTCTTTGTATTTAAATCTATCCCATGTCATTGAACACTTATTGATTATTACAGCAGTGTAACTATCCGCTTGATATCTTGTGGACGTCTTAGTATCATATAAGAACGAAAAGAACATACCCGGGCGTGCCTATGATGTGTAACTGTGAGCCACAGTGACGTGGACGTTTTGTTTACAACTATTAAATTGTGCAAACTATATATTGGTGTTGTTTTGTTTATGTTTCAAGTGTATTGCCGTAAAATATATGACGCGAAGAATCCGTAGCATTTTTGAGTCCCAATAATTACCCTTAGGCTCGAAATGAACCTGTTACTTAAAAAGATCGCCACATATATATCTCAGCGATATTCCCTTTTAGTGCCCACTGTTAGGAAACCGTTAAGCAGCTGGAACATTACAGCTCCCAGGGCTGAATTGTTGTGAGTGGGATGGTCGACTGTGCTACAAGCCATGGGGCCCATTTCCGGGCATCGTCCTCCTGGAAGCGAGATAGTTTATCAGCAATGACATTAGTATCCATGGGACATGTTTGGCTTTAAAATACATATTTAAACGTAATGCAACCAACATAATCTTACATACAAGACACATCAGCTGTACGTTCTTTGCTGACTGCTTATTAATTACATCTACCACTGCTAGGTTGTCAGTGAGAAGAGGACTAAATGGTTAGACAAATAATCGCCCCATAATAGCAGCGACAATAGGATACATTTCAAACAAAACAATACCGTATGATTGCCAGATAGGCAGAAACCTGCAATTAAACCAGCGAGATTCAAACACAGCTGCAAAACCCTGAGTGGAAGTTGTATCTGTGTAGAGCCTAACTGAATCTGATGAGACCCACTTAGAATCAATAAACGTAGATATTCCAGTATAAGAGGAGAGAAAACAACACCAAGCTTCGAGGTCAACTCGAGCCTCATTATTCAAATTGATGTGATAACCAGGCTTAGATACACCAATGGTGAGATTGATGAGCAACACAGAAATGCCTTTGCATGCAAAGTTTAGCATACCGATAAAAATTGCAGCTGGCGCAAGTTGACACTTTATGGCATTTATGCATAGGCATAATAGCAGTTTGTAGCACTTTATGAGCAGGTAGGCTTGCTTGCCATTTGATGGTGTCTAGTTGTATACCATGCACAGTAATAACTGTAGACGTTTGACATGTTTTAGAATACTTAATCGGAAGGGAAATCTCCTCACCAATCCTGGATCTCACGTAGACAATATAAGGAATTAGGCGGACCAACAAAAATTAAATCATCGAGGATGATAGACACTGCTGCAGCAGTCCTGTGTTGTGCAGCCCACTGTAGTGCGCAACTGAACCTTTCAGAAATATGTTACGATTCCGCACATCCCATAGGAAGCGAGCGATATGATTGTTTATCCTGACATATAATCTAGCAGGCTGTAACAAGACGGTGTATAGGAAAGATACGAAATGATTATCCTAACATATAACCTAGCAGGCTGTAACAAGAGGGTGTATAGGAAAGATACGAAATGTTTCCTGACATATAACCTAGCAGGCTGTAACAAGAGGGTGTATAGGAAAGATACGAAATGTTTCCTGACATATAACCTAGCAGGCTGTAACAATAGGGGTTTATAGGAAAGATACGAAATGTTTCCTGACATATAACCTAGCAGGCTGTAACAAGAGGGTGTATAGGAAAGATACGAAATGTTTCCTGACATATAACCTAGCAGGCTGTAACAATAGGGGTTTATAGGAAAGATACGAAATGTTTCCTGACATATAACCTAGAAGGTTGTAACAAGAGGGTGTATAGGAAAGATACGAAATGTTTCCTGACATATAACCTAGCAGGCTTTAACAAGAGGGTGTATAGGAAAGATACGAAATGTTTCCTGACATATAACCTAGCAGGCTGTAACAAGAGGGTGTATAGGAAAGATGCGAAATGTTTCCTGACATATAACCTAGCAGGCTGTAACAAGAGGGTGTATAGGAAAGATGCGAAATGTTTCCTGACATATAACCTAGCAGGCTGTAACAAGAAGGTGTATAGGAAAGATACGAAATGTTTCCTGACATATAACCTAGCAGGCTGTAACAAGAGGGTGTATAGGAAAGATACGAAATGTTTCCTGACATATAACCTAGCAGGCTGTAACAATAGGGGTTTATAGGAAAGATACGAAATGTTTCCTGACATATAACCTAGAAGGCTGTAACAAGAGGGTGAATAGGAAAGATACGAAATGTTTCATGACATATAACCTAGCAGGCTGTAACAAGAGGGTGTATAGGAAAGATACGAAATGTTTCCTGACATATAACCTAGCAGGCTGTAACAAGAGGGTGTATAGGAAAGATACGAAATGTTTCCTGACATATAACCTAGCAGGCTGTAGCAAGAGGGTGTATAGGAAAGATACGAAATGTTTCCTGACATATAACATAGCAGGCTTTAACAAGAGGGTGTATAGGAAAGATACGAAATGTTTCCTGACATATAACCTAGCAGGCTGTAACAAGAGGGTGTATAGGAAAGATACGAAATATTTCCCGACAAATAACTTAGCAGGCTGTAACAAGAGGGTGTATAGGAAAGATACGAAATGTTTCCTGACATATAACCTAGCAGGCTGTAACAAGAGGGTGTATAGGAAAGATACGAAATGTTTCCTGACATATAACATAGCAGGCTTTAACAAGAGGGTGTATAGGAAAGATACGAAATGTTTCCTGACATATAACCTAGCAGGCTGTAACAAGAGGGTGTATAGGAAAGATACGAAATGTTTCCTGACATATAACCTAGCAGGCTGTAACAAGAGGGTGTATAGGAAAGATACGAAATGTTTCCTGACATATAACCTAGCAGGCTGTAACAAGAGGGTGTATAGGAATGATACGAAATGTTTCCTCATTATCAGGTTTTGTTAGCAAGGCACCTCGACCAAACTGGAATATTAAAGAAATAATGTGATCCAAAGTTTCATACTGCACAGTAGTAAACTCGTTAGGAATAAATTCATGGAAATGACAAAATTATGAAGTAACCAAAACTCATTTGGGTCCTTTTTGGAGACAATTCCCAGCGGAGAACAATGAAAGTCCTCAAAAGAGGGAGGCCTGGTGATACGACCATTGTTAAACACATTAGTTAATTGCTGTTGGACGTAATCTTTATACTGAATGGGCGAATAATTGAAAGGCGAAGTCCTGAAAATCCTTCAAAGTGTAGGTAAAGGCCAAATTTGAAACACATGACAAGGTAACTAGCTTCTACAATATCATACCCCTGTTCAACATTAGATGATATATTGAGGTGGGCACGTTTCCCTTGGCGACATACAGAGGCAGGGTGTTTTCCCTGACATTTGGCATAGGCGTGCTTAAATCTGCATGAGTTGGCTGTGCAACTGCCCCTACGCTGGTAGATCCAGCAGTACCCGGCAGAAAAGGACTGATTATAGAAAATGGTAGAAGGACTTAGAGAGCGAACAGTTCTACCCTGATCCCATTTAGGTTGGTCCCAGCGGAAGCGTGCAGGATCAGTGTAACGAAACCCATGGAATTGTTCGTCGTGCAGGCGCCAGACAAACGGAGGCTCTGTGTGTGCGATGTCGCGAACAGTGTCACAGTATTTAAACATATTAGGTGTTAAATGGGGAAAAGGTTGAGTATAAATGACCCCAAAACCCAGAAATGCTAAGATCTATTGGTCCATGCTAGTGAGCTGTTTGGTCCTAGTAAGTGGGGCTGCTGCTTGATGTACAACATAGGGAGAACAGTATAAAGGAACACGTTGAGTAGGTTGGCCGTTTAGCAAATCATGAAAATCAACAAATTAATTCGCGATCGGAGAGATTAGCCCCCCATAGGGGTGCTATCCAGATTAACAGGAGGAGGGAGAATAGTCTCAACTACACCACCTTGCATCAATGTATTTACTGCAAATTTACAAACGGTTGCAGATAGAGACATAGCAGTTGGTATAGTTTGCCACCTGGCAGACATGGCACGTATGCCAATTTCGTGCAGTCGGTGCAGACGGTGATCGAATGTATAGAAGTTTTGATGTCGCATGCAAGGCGCTTGCCTCATTTTCAACCAGAAATCGACACAGTTGCCCAGCCTAACATCGTAGTAATAAAAAAATGCCACTATTGACTTTGAACGCCACTGTTTGTCATGGCGAGACTTTCTAATTGCGACCGAGAGCGTGCCGTGTGTCGTCTGCAGGTGGGACAGTCGATAGTAGAGGTAGCGCATGCCTTTGGGTGCAGTAAACACAGGACACAAGTTCAACAAAATGGGTCCGCGGCCGATCTCCCAAGGTCAGGGACACCTCGAGTGGGGTCACACGCAAAGGACCAACACATCCGGTTGCCTCATCGACGTCATCGATTTGCGACTGCAACCGCCAAGAGTGGGCAAGTCTTTAGAAGAAGGGTGACAGTGAAGATATCCGAAATCGTCTGTTCGCAGCAGGCAGTAATTCGCACCAGGAGACCCTAAGTTGGACCCATTCTAACACCTGTGCACCATCGTCAGCGACGTGTCACGTGTCCTATGTTCTAGAGCCCCACCTTGACAAGGAGGAGTTGTAGCCCTGGCATGTTGCAGCTGCTTTAAAACTTCAGTTGCCACAAGAGCCACCATCTAAGCGGAGCTACTTGTGGCCATTACATCTCTGCAAGGCGCAGTAGAAACAGTTCGTCGGTGTCTAGCTGCCGGGTGGCAACTGGTGCAGTGGAATAGTAGCATTCTGCAGCAACTCGGAGAGGTAGAGCCGACTCCTCAGTAGAGCGTTTCCTCCGAGGTGGGATACTGTAAACAGAATTGATGGAGCAGATATTCCGAACTGTGAGAATATGCCCACACAAACACACCGAGTGAGGACATGTGTCAAGGTCTGGTTAACAACAGTAAACAATTGCACACTGAGGTGCAAACATAGAGCGCAATCAGATCTTTGAGTTGCACACATGACCGGGGCTTAAAACAGGAATGTATGCACAAGCAACATAAATGGAGTATAACAGAGCTCATATACACACAAGCCAGGGTCCCAACACTGGTGCACATAAAAACAACACCAAGGGGGTTCAAACCTAGCTGTCCTGCACAGAAGACAGTGCCCAAGAAACCGGTGTACATAAAAACAACCCATGGGGGTTATATCCAAGCTCACCTGCATAAATGACAGGGCACAACAAACTGTTGTACATAAAACACCAAGAGGTTCTAACCATGCTCATATGTACACAAGATAGATCCCAAGAAAATAGTGTACACAAAAACAACCCCAGGGGTTCTAACTAAGCTCATCTGAAAACAACTTAGGGACCAAAAAATAGTGTATATAAAAACAACCCCAGGGGGTTCTAACCAAGTTCATCTGCACACAAGAAAGGGTCCAAGAAAATAATATACATAAAGACAATCCCAAGGGGATTATAACCCAGTTCAACTGCACAAAAGGCAGGGCCCAAAAATGGTGTGCACAAAAACCAACCCGGGGGTTATAAACAAGCACAACTGCATATAAGGCAGGGTCCAACAAAATGTGTACACAATAACAATCCCGAAAGCAAAAGGGTTATAACGTAAATGGTGACAGATGGCATAAATAGTGTAAACTCCAGACCATAGTCAAAGACAAAGCATCCCGAAGTAACCGTAGGAACGGCAGTTTGTTCCACAACTCGCGAAAGGGCAAAGCTTAACATAGCGCCCACAAGCAAGGCAAAACGAAAAGATACGACGCTAATACATTAACACTATCAGTGACACATCGCCCACACTGCCACAACACTGGCAGATCGCAGACTTTGACCTTGGCTAGCTATGCTGGACTATTTTGAGATAATTAAGTAATTGCAAAATACAAGGTATATTATTAAAATACATCATGGCATTAGTTGTGTGATTGTATGTTAATTAGTTTTCATGTTAGAGCACTTTAAAGACATCCCCGTTAACGTTTTCAAATAACGTTTGTTTCTATTTTGATCAAAGTAGCGTACATGGCCTAAGAAAAAGACTAATATTAAGTTTTACTTTTTTGCATGTATTGGAACTACTACGTTTTGTCAACCTATTGGTGATCAAATAAACAACTGTAGCTTAATTTTAACAGATTTGCAAACACTGAAAAATTTGACCAATTTGACCACATTATACGGGACCGTGTTTTAGATTTAAATATGACACACTATTATGCACTGAATAATGACTTGTTCATATGTTATACAAACATGTATGTTGTCTGTGCTGTTGTGTCTTTATTAGCTGTAACTGAAGTGGTTTTGGTCACATCGTCAGACAAGAAGGAAATTAAAGGGAACTACTCGCAAAAATGGTTGACGGTAAGATTAAGAGGCACACGAAGACCAACATGGAGAGACAACTGCAAGGCATGGATGGAGAACATGAGGTAAATAGGAAAATGCAGATATGAGTAGCGGTCCGTGATAGATGACACGACATGATGATAATGATGATAATTACGATGATGATGAAGATGTGTCATGCATGGTTACATAGGAAATACAATGTATACACACACAGTGTGTGTGTGTGTGTGCGTGCGTGCGTGCGTGCGTGCGTGCGTGCGTGCGTGGGTGTGTGTGTGTGTGTGTGTGTGTGTGTGTGTGTGTGTGTGTGTGTGTGTGTGTGTGTGTGTGTGTGTGTGTGTGTGTGTGTGTGTGTGTGTGTGTGTGTGTGTGTGTGTGTGTGTGTGTGTGTGTGTGTGTGTGTGTGTGTGTGTGTGTGTGTGTGTGTGTGTGTGTGTGTGTGTGTGTGTGTGTGTGTGTGTGTGATGCATGTCTATGTGATGAAATATCTTTGAATATATACAATAGTTGTGAGCCTAAGTATTGTATTATATATATAACACTAAGTAATATATAATGAAAACGACGCATTATTTGAAAGGTGCCTATACAAGTAAAGCTAAGTAGATCAACAACAAGGAACAACATGGCGTATGTGACTGAATAACATTACCTCACGATCACGTCTTGTTACCCACTTGTTCTATATACCTAGTACATGAAGATGTAGTAGCATCTTCGCATCTAATCTTCATGTTGTGATCAGAAAACAAAAAGTGCAACTGTGTTTTCATTAAATGTGTGTGTGTGTGTGTGTGTGTGTGTGTGTGTGTGTGTGTGTGTGTGTGTGTGTGTGTGTGTGTGGGTGTGTGGGTGTGCGTGTGCGTGTGCGTGTGTGCGTGCGTACGTGCGTTCGTGAATGTGTGTGTGTATGCGTGCACGTACATATTTTGTAGATATCATGAATGGCCAATGTGCACTCAGGATCACGCATCAGTGCTTTCACGTGTGAGTACATGTACGTTTACATTACACAACTTGAAAGATGGAGTGTTACTCTCATTAAGACATAGCATATGTCGCTAGCGTGACAGCCACCTTACAAAAAACAACATTATTGGGAATATAATTTGCTTGCCTGCCTGCACAGGATATAAAAAACAAGATAATATAATGACAAAACAGATGTGGCGCAACACTTGTCGAGTGAAAAAAACACATGCATACATTATATACGTATACCCACAAACATATTCTTATATAATTTGCAATTTGTGGGGCGCGGTGGTCGAGTGGTGCAGCGTCGGACTTTCGGTCGAGGGGACCGGGGTTCAAAACCACCTGTGGCAGAGCGTCGGACTTTTCGGTCGAAGGGACCGGGGTTCAAAACCACCTGCTGCCGTTTCAAAACCTGGGCAAATTTGTTCACCCCACTTTGCTCGTGTCTTTCGGAAGAGACACTAAAAGCCGTTGGTCCCTTCTACCTGGTGTCTATGCCAGGGGAAGTAAAAGATCCCACACAGGGGGTAAATGTGTAACCTGTTGTGGACTCAGAGTGGTGGTCTCTATCTCTAACCCACCAATTCCCGGCACGTGAGAGGCGCCGAACGACAGAATCATCAACATAATGATGTTGGCCGTTTAATGGAAGAAGAAGAAGAATTTCATACAAATAGTATACACAGATGATGTGACAGTGTAACATTGAAAAACATAATACTAGGTATTTGTTGTAGTTTCATGTATTTTTTGTACGAGTTAATACTACTGCAATTTATGCATTTTGGAGGGTCACGCTTTTGGAAAAGTTTAATGTTGGTTGTGTACGTTGCATACATAACAATTTGAAATATGCCAATATGTTTCGTATTTGTTTAAATAGTTTTGTTTTGCATTAACGAAGAACCCATGCAGACTATGTATGACTATATCTTTAATTATATTCGGAGTGTCATTTAGGATATATATATATATATACTAGATTTATTCGAATGCATATCTTTGTATATTCATAATTAGTTCATGAAATTATAAATAATTATTGTTTTCTATGCCTTGTATAATGGCTATGAATTTCAGAATGATAGATGAAGGACATGGCCTGAAAATAATCTGGCAAGTTGTCGTTTACATATTTACAGAAACATTTAGAATGCTGTATTTTGTAAATGTCTCCTATTTTTAACAAATGCAGTTCTCTAAAAATAGGTTCGGCATGGGCATTGTACTTACTTCGAGTGATTGCTCTTATAGCTGTTTAATTTTGTAAATATGACCAATTTGGTAATCCCAAGCTAATGTTGCGTAATTTATGTGTAACAAAATAAGAAAAATAAGTCGTATTTTTTTCTGCGGTATACAGAAAACCATGATTTGTTTACATTTAAAGATAGCTTATTCGTCTTTAACCATATGTTAATCTTGGACAATTCATATTTTATTATTTCATTAAAATGTTTTCGTTTGTTTTAATCTTGAAGACTATTTAATGTACTGTACAGTGTTTTGTAATCTGCATATAATGTTAATTTGAAAACAGTGTTTGCAAAAAAATTCATTTATATAAATAATAAATAAGCGGGGCCCTAGGATTAACCCTTGTGTGACTCCGGTATTAACATAGCCTATGTCAGATTTCATGTTGTCATATTTCAAATACTGCTTTCGTTTAGATAGATAACTTTTTAATAATTACAAAGCTGTTGCATTTTGACCGTAGTATTTTAATTTATATAACAGGATTTCATGGCCGAATTAATCGAAAGTTTTTGATAAGTAATGGTAAGGGTTTATTGGGGAATCTACTTTATCCATGCTCTGCCGTATCCTATCAATCAGTTCAAGAGCAGCAAATTCTGTGGAGTGCTGTTTCCTGAAACCGTATTGGCTGCTATAATATAGCTGATTAGAATGAAAGTGGTAATGAAGTTGATTAAAGATAGCGCGTTCAATTTTGTTTTAGGTGGCAAGGAAGATTGATATGGGACTGTAATAATCGAGAATGGTCGTCTTTTCTAAGAAGTGGTATAACTTTCTGTTTCAATTTGTCTGGAAATATGCCAGTAGTTAACATTTGATTGATTATTAAAGTAATTGTTTTGTATATTTCCGTTTTAATTGTTTTCAAAAGTTTAGCTGACATATCATCAATACTGCAACTTAATTTAGGTTGTAGCATATCAGTTATTTTCAGACACTTTCTTCGTCATCTGGTTTAAATTGAAAGGCATGCCTACTTGGATGTTTAGATAGTTGTATTTGATAGTTGATGCTAGTGAAGAAGTCGTTAAATTTGTTTGCAGTAACACGTTTGTCAGTTACTGTAAATCCATCAATATCAAAACATTCGGGTAATTGTTTTCGCTGACTGGTTTTGTCGAAAATTTCTAATAACTGAAAAATAATGTTAAACATACAACGATGATTTTCATGCTGTACATTTAGTCATGGAGACAGTTCTCTCTATAGGTCAACAGTCTGCTATTCGTCGTTTGTTGAAGTCTTCCAGCACTGTGTTACTGTCGGCGGCCCTGTGTACGAAGGAAGGAACGGGACGTGGCTGCAACAGTCGTGTTTGCTCAGTATTGCTGATAAGAACTTGATGTCGTACGCTTTGCTGACTCTTATCGAAGCTTCACTTCCGTCCTGCACAGCAGCGTGGGACGCAAATGCAGTTATGCCCCGAGATTCACGGTCGCCTGAAATAGATATAGGCGTGCTCCAACATACATGGTCATTACAACACGTAGGCACCCATAACCCGCATTCTTACTTCTAGAACGACGTACTTAGTATATAACTGTGTCAACGTCAATGTTGATTAGTGTAGATTAATCTGGTTTGTAGGGGACAAGATGCCGTACAACGCTCTAGATGGGAGAAACTAGGCATTATTAGCAATAATTACTGTGGGTAAATATTATAATTATTGGTTTTATGTACCATGACAACAAATATATATATAAAATGTAGAACGAGTAGTAGCCTTTACATAACAGCAATATGTTTGGTTATGCTAAAAGTTGATCCAAGTAGTGCATAAAACAGACAAACGAAGACAATAATTTAAAAAGTATCTTAACATGCTTCATTACGAATGAATGAGATCTCTGTTAAACAGTTCTAAACAGTTATACACATTTGAAAAGATGTGATACCCAAATATGAAGTAAATAGAAAGTAAGAGCTGCCTAATGATTAATCAAGTAGAATGGCATCATATACGAATAATGATTTATAGTCTTACCAGGCACAATATTGTCGAGTACACATCCAACGAAGCCTCCGACAAACATAGCCGTGGTTAGTAGTGCGGTCAGAACTTGGTCAAGTTCAAAAGAACCTGAAACATATAGAGATATCACACATTGGCATTGATACATCGCATCGTATATTGACCACATTTATTCGATAAATTATCATTATAATTTTACAAAGTTTTCGTGTGCGCAGTGTGGCATTTAGTGCATTACTCACTCAAAGGGCTGATCGATAGATGGTGGTAGAGTCATAAATGTTTGAAAATGTTCTGTTTCATCATGTCCGTCTTCGTTCTGTTTCACCATGTTGTTACGTGTTCTATTTAATCATATTGGTCCTTGTTCTATGTTTTGTATTGCCCCTTCCATCATGCCGATCCTTTTTTATTATATTGTTCCTTGTTCTATTTCATCATGTTGGTCATTGTCCTCTATCGTAGCGTTGATCTTTATTCTGTTTCATCATATAAATCGTTGTTCTCTTACATCATGTGAGTTTTTGTTCTCTTCCATCATGTTGATACTTGTTCTGTTTAATCATATTGATAGTTGAACTGTGTCATCATGTTGGTCCTTGTTCTGCTTCTTTCTGTTGAACTTTGTTCTGTTTCATCATGTTGGTCCTTATTCTGTTTCATAAGGTAGGTCCTTGTTCTGTTTCATCATTCCCATCCCTGTTCAGTTGCATCGTGATGGTCCTTTATATGTTCCATCATGTTGGTCCTTGCTATGTTTCATCAAGTTCTATTTCATCATGATGTTCCTTGTTTTGTTTCATCTTGTGGCTCCATGTTCTTTTTTATCATATTGCTTCTTGTTCTGTTTAATCATGTTTGTCATTGTTCTGCTTTATCTTATTGATTCTTGCTGTGTTCCATCGTGTGCCCCCCTCCCTTCCGTGCAGTCATGTTGGTTATTATTCTCTTCTAGTATGTTGGTTTTTGTCCTATTTTATAATTATTGCTTATAAAAAAGCCTGTCCTGTTCTATCATGTTGTTCCTTGTTCTGTTATATCATGTGATATGCTATTAATATGTGTAAGGTTTATTTATCCAATATATCTGATTTGTCAGCATGTTATTACAATTATATATTATTATATCAAATAAAGGAAGGTTGTTAAGACGTGCTGACGACATTTTGGATCAAGAATTAAAACATAAAGATATAGAACCAGGCATAAGCAACAATATGGAAGTACATCAGATATGAAAGTCAACGTTTTGTTCAACCTAATGTATGCAAATTGCGAAGCAAGCACATACCGGTTTTGATGGCTCCTGGGTGCTGTTCCAACCACGGCGGCAACATCATGCCAAGCATCATGGCGATACCGAGAATCATGAGGTTCCGTGCCACTCGCATGTCGATCAGGTTGATGTTTGACAACGCAATCGAGATGATCATTCCCAGTCCGATGAGAATCAGTGCCCCGATCACCGGCTCAGGTATGCTGGCGAGAACGGCGCCGACCTTGCCGAACAGGCCACACGCGATAAGCAAGACACCGACCACTTGCCACGTGAAGCGCGCAGCCATC
>OY759264.1:41499811-41524811 GCA_963662155.1 Lamellibrachia columna | reverse complement strand
CGGACACAAATCTTCACCGGATCTTTAATTATAACAAGTGTCACGCACAACTAATATTGTGGATAAATTTCTAAAGGCGGCGGCGGCGGCGGCGGCGGCGGCACCAGCTGCAAGCAGAAGCAGATGCAGCAGCCGCCGCAACATTATCAATTCCATCACCGCCACCTTTCCATCACCGTGATTCGTCGTCAAGCGGTCGCACCTGTAGAGCGTATACGAAGGCTATGGAGAACGGCGGACGGTCATCGACGTCAAAGATGAGCTCACTTCGGTCAGTCCACACTTCGTCTAGCGCACTGCTGGGCGTCTCTCCCGGTGGGTCCTGGATATTGTAACCCGATGAAACATTCGTTGCCGTGTCCCCAGGATCATCGACAGTGATGCTTGTTCCATCTACGGAGTTCAACACTTCTTCGACGGGACCTGAATGAAACAAACGTCGTCTATCATAGTGAATTGACGAAACTGGAATTTGGTAGGCTTCCCCTGGGGGTGGTTCGTACATTAAAGGAAATTCGAAATTTGCCTGTGTGGGATATTTCGATGGAACTGATGTGGACATTTAACTTAGATTACGTAACTAAGATTACGGAATAATAGGAGATCGTAGTTACGCACAATTGTTCACAAGGCTATGAGTGGTTTCTAAGATTATTGAGAGTTACGTGATTTATGTCAAACGTTCACATACGTTTTCGGGCATGCATTTGTATCCGTCATTGTCATTAAGATATTGCAGTTGCTGCTAGTTCTCATGGAACGCCGGGTAATTCGTTATCTGACATGTGGCTGGATTTGTGTTGTTAGAAAATACGTAAATAAATTATCTATCAACAACATGCCTCTAATGCAGCAGAAATATAACCTAATGTATTATGCATAATGAAATGGGTAAGGTTATCAAAAGACTTTAGCCTTCACAATTATAAACGTGTATCATTATAAATCACACAACAATAATAGGCTAACTTGACTATAATGCGGCGGGAAAATATTAACGTTGTGCTATTACTTTTCGTATACTTCAAACAAATTACGTCTGATAATTGTAAATAGGCTATACTAGGGGAGACCGGAGCTAGGTCTAACAGGATAAGTTGTGACAGACGTACTGCAGACAAGATTTAACAAGATTTGCCATCCAAGCCAAAGGCTCAGATGGCAAGTGGACAAGGAAGCCATTGGCTTATCGAGAGTCCAACAATGTTCATCTACTTATAACCCGCCCTCCTGAGATATGTGTCAACCTTGTTTTTAAACATATTCACGCTGCTAGCAGTTACACAATCTGTAGACAATTTGTTCCATTCATTTATTGTCCTCTGTGAGAACGAGTGCTTCCTGATGTCCAATCTACATTGATCCTTTACTAATTTTACCTCATGTCATCTAGTTCTGCTATCCTTCCTGAGTGAGAAAAACATATTTCTATCAATATTTTCATACCCATTCAATATCTTATAAACTTCAATCTGATCTCCTCTTAACCTCCTTGTCTCTAGAGTTGTTAAACCACATTCTTTCAGGCGTTCTTCATAACTAAGGTCTCTCAGTTCTGGAATCATTTTAGTTGCTCTCCTTTGTATGCGTTCAAGCGTATCTATATCCTTCTTACGATATGGTCTCCATGTTTGTATACAGTATTCTAAATGAGGTCTAACTATTGCTTTATAAAGAGGTATAATTAACATTTTTCCCTTGTATGTTATGTTTCTTCTAATCAATCCAAGAATTTGATTACCCTTTGAAGCTGCAATACCACACTGCTCTGAAACTTTCATATCAGCGCTTATTGTAACTCCTATGTCCTTTTCTTTTACAGTAGTACCCAGAACAGTATCTCCCATTTTATAGTTTACATTCAAGACAAAACTACTACTGCAAGTTAGGTAACAATATGTTCATCAATGGTTTTAAATATGTTACGTGTGATACTACGTGGATCCTTTGAAAAGGTAAAAAGGTAAAAAGGTAAAAAGGTGCCATTTAAAAGAAACAACTGTAGTTTACTAAACTTGCGCGAATCCACTTGTTAGTTAGTTAGTTAGTTAGTTAGTTAGTTAGTTAGTTAGTTAGTTAGTTAGTTAGTTAGTTAGTTAGTTGGGGGTTTAAGTGTATATTTTATGCTGTTATTCGTCGTAGCTATAGTCGTGAATTTATTCTTGACTTGACTTATACCATTGTACTCCGTTTCGAGCATAGGTCGTCCGAAAGCTTCCTCCGTTAGGCCCTGTCTCGAAACAAAAGTTCCAGTTGACCCAAGGAGTGTCCCAAAGTCCGCCCTTCAGTCTACATAGGCCATAGCCAATATGAGCGGGGTCTTCTCTCTCTTCCTTTTCCCTTGTTGGTTCCATTTTAGAGCATGGCTTACCATGCTGGAGGTTGGTTTTCGCAGAGTGTGACCCAGCCAATCCCACTTTCTTCTTTTGGTCTGGGTTTCTTCTCCAGATTTCTTCGTTCTTCATTTTGTCCTTGTAGCATAGCTCTCTTGCATGCATCTGTTAATTAAGGTTTGCAATTTGTGTGTTAAGGCCTTTGTTATGCGCCAGGTTGCACATGCATAAAGAAAGATTGACTTTACGTTGGTGTTAACAATCCGAAGCTTGGTCTTGACGGAGATGACTTATGATATCTGAAGTACAAATGGGTCTCAGAGTCTTAAACACTGCTGTGGCTTTCCCTATCCTGCTTTTGATGTCTCGATCTGCGCCACCATCTCTGCTCACAACACTTCCCAGGTATGTGAACTGCTCCACGTCCTCTATGTCCTCACCCTTCAACTGGATGCTATTCTTGTTCACGTGATTTGCTCTCATAGTCCTGGTTTTCTTTTTCCTGATCTTCAGACCCAATTTTGCAGCAAACTCATACAGTGATGTCGCCTTGCCCTGCCTGTTGTCATGACGATGTGAAAGTAGTTCTACGTAATCTGCAAAGTCAATACCCTCTAGCTGTTTGGAGAGTGTCCAATGGATTCCCCGCTGGCATCCGTCTATTGTTGATGCCATAACCCAGTTAAATGCCAGCAGGAAAAGAAATGGAGGCAGCAGACATCCTTGGCGGACCCCTGATAACATGGAGAAGGGTTCGGTCAAGGAGCGGTTGTGGACAACCTGGAAGTGGATGGTTCGTAAGTTGTACGGATCAGTCTGACGTTCTTTTCCGGGATATTGTAATGTGCAAGTAACTTCCAAAGGTGGCACGGTCGACGCTCTCGAAAGCTTTTTCGACGTCTACGAAAGTGATGTACAGAGGAGAATTCCACTCCAGGGACTGTTCAATGATCATTCATAGAGTAGCATTATGGCCCGTGCATGACCTCTCCTTCCGAAAGCCAGCCTGCTGGTCCCGCAACAGTCTGTCAACCTCTGTTTTCATTCTTTCCAGAATTTTTTTTTTTAATACTTTCTCTGGTATTGACAGTAGCGTAATGCCCTCCAGTTTTGCCGTCTTTCAAATTGCCTTTCGGTGGGGGCTTGAACAGGTGGCCATGTCTACAATCCTCTGGAATATCTTCTTCAACCCAGATCTTCCCAAAGAGCATTTAAAGACAGTCCACTAATGTCTCTGTATCAGCCTATATTGCTTCTGGTGGAATCCGATGTGGGCCGGGTGCTTTCCCATTCTTCAAGTGCAGGATTGCCTTCTTGAATTTCTGTTTTGACAGTGTGTCGTTGTTGATGCGAAGTGGTGTTTCAGCCGGAGGTATATCTACAGGCTCATCAGGTGAATGTCAGTTTAGTAGATCTTCGAAATATTCTTTCCATCGGTGGAGTTGGTCTCCTTGGTTTGTCAACACGTGAAATAGGCCGAAGCGGTTAAGTAGGCGGAAAAGCAATGTTTTCAGTGTGTTTTAATGAAATCACAGCTGTTGTCAATGAGACGGTGCTAAAGCAAGTTGTAACATTTCCCCGAACAAATTGCAACATAGCAATATCATGGGAAATATGTCCCTCGGTGAGGCGAGGTGTTGGGAAAGTGTCATCCATTGTGAATCAGATGACGATTAATAAATGTTTTGTAATTAACATGATTCTGTTCATTACAGGGTTTGTACTGTGTTCCAATATGGGATCTGCTCATCACTATATATATATATATATATATATATATATATATATATATATATATATACATATATATGTATATATATATATATATATGTATATATATATATATGTATATATATATATATATATATATATATATATATAAATATATATATATATATATATATATATATATATATATATAAATATATATATATATATATATATATATATATATATATATATATATATATGTATATATATATATATATATATATATATATATATACATATATATATATATATATATATATATATATATATATATATATATATATATGTGTATATATATATATATATATATATATATATATATATATATATATATATATATATATATATATGTTTAATTTATTTTATTTGTTGCGCAAATGTGCGTTGCCATATGCATTTATTTGTGTTCTTGTTATATGCTGAAGATATAAGATATTTGACGTTTTGTTGGCATTTAAAAAGTGTCGAACGGATGTCCTGCTTTTGATATATTGGTTTGTGCTATCTTCTCATTACTGTATATATTATTTCATTTATATATATATATAATATATATATATATATATATATATATATATATATATATATATATATATATATATATATATATATATATATATATATATATATATATATATATATATATATATATAATAAGCTAATCATATATCCTAGATATGTATATGCAAAAGAAATCAAAGTTACTAATTGCATATACTGGTAAGTCACATTTTGCCGCAATGGTAAAACATATATGTTACAATTTGCCTGCAGCTGTTACAACTTGCTCCCGATATCTCACTACGACACTCTCTGTTTTGTGTTAATTCCACGTGTTATAAATTTCATGTAAAATGTTTCAAAAATATATTTATTCACAGAAACATAACGCAGAGTCTCCTCGAAAAGTCGAATTACATTGAATTCGACTCTGTTTCATAGACCCAAACCTGTCTGGCCGTGTGTGTATCATGTGAACACATTCACAGGCAAATGCTGCAACCGGTAAAGTATTTCATTTATAATGTTGTTGGCTACAAACAAACACACCCACCTTGCTCCCCTTTCTCCCGAAGAGTTGACGACATGTTAAGTGTTTAGTTAAAGTGGCGTTTGTCTCAGAATCGAGTCACGTCAGCTGCTTCGTCCTCCGCTCCTAGTCAGCGAGACCCGCACAGACGAGGTGGTTTTCGGCATATATAGTATTCCGATTTGTCACAGTCCACAATTCCATGACGTGTCCTCAACGCGCCGAGGTCGTACGCGCACACTAAATCAAGGTGATTGGGGTTGCGAGGTGACGAACTGTTGGGGACGGTTCTCCTTGGACCAGGCTCCAACGCAGGTCAAGCAGACCCTCGAGTCGACCAGTGAACAATAACACTTGGCGTTAGAATAGTAATTGACTGGGTTTATCAATTAGGACACCGAACGGTACGTTTTCGTGATATTTCACGTTTTGCTTGTATATGTTACGTAGGTATATCGAAGATAGGTTGCGCACTAACGACGCATGCAACACGGCATAATTGTCGTGTATTAGCATTTGTTATGGGACGAAATGTAATTTGTTTACGGTTGGATAGGGGAGGCTACTATTTCAACTCTATGGCGATTTGTCCAATGGGGACATATTAGGACGCTAAATGTCCCGATCTAGACAAATCAGTCGGATGAATTAAAGAATGTTAAACGAGTGCTCATTAATGTCTGTACCGAGTCATAGGCCAGAAACTGCAGCGTGCCCGGTGCACGGTGTTCTGGGACTATCCATGTATTATGGTACACCGAAGTGTTCGCTGGGAGGTGTTAAACCATTTTTATACTGATTATTTTACACTGATTATTATTACAGAACACATTAAGGACGAGTCATGTGTTCTTAGTCACGGTCAATAACATGTTCCACGGACAACACATTATTAAGTAGACATCTGGGAGATCCATTCTGGCCTTAGTGATGATTTAATGTGTATTGTGGCAGTTAATGGCCACGGACATTAAGTGTCCGCGTGTGGACGCCCACGTCAAGGACAAACCTAAACAGTGACATGTTCACTGTATGATTCATGTATGGTTTTACAGGTCTAGTGAATTACGCATTGTTGCTAATGCATTTATTTTCTATAATGGTTACACGTTTGGGTCCGTTCTCTGTGAGTTTTTGAAAGGAAACGTATTTTCCGTTTTATGGCGGAAAATGGATGTAACGGACCACCGTGTATAGTAATGGTAAATTATTAATTATTATTAAGACTGTTATGTATTTATATAAGATGATAAAACTGCAAGTGCATAGTCACAGGGGTGAACTAGATGGTTGATTGGTGTTAACTGGACCGGACGGAATGGCCAATGAAATATTGACGCACCTGCGGAACAGACAAAGAGCATCGATGCTCTTTGTTACATTCTGGTAAGGGTAATAAACATTAAATTGACCAACTGTACACTTAGGCCGATCTATCTACGCACGGAGGAGAGAGATTGATGGCAAAAGGTCAAAGAACATTTCGTGTTGAGTTACGGGTTCCACGAATTCTCAACTTAGTTAATAAGACAATCGAGGTGACATGTATATTGAAGGGACAGTTCAGAGGACATTCCTACGCACAAAGGAGTCACGACTCACCAGGTGTAAAAATGGCGACGTTTGGTTGCTAGATGTTCTCACCTTTACCAGGGAAGATTCTCCAGATGTGCCTGAGAGATTTTCGCCGTAGCCTACTGTAGTAATGCGTGAATGTTATATTCAATAAAAGCCTACTAACGTAGGTTGAACTTGATGATACACTCACCTGTATTTATTTACAGGGTATGATGGTACACTGACATTTTCGCTGGGGGTGTTAAAGCGTTTGTGCACTGAGTACTGAGTATAGATGGCGTTGAGCTACGGGTTTCACGAATTCTCAACTTAGTTTATCAGACAATCAAGGTGCCGTACATCTATCTTTTGAAGGAATTTCCTACGCACAAAGGAGTCACGACTCACCGGGTATAAAAGGGGCGACGTTTGGTTGCTAGATGTTTACCAGGGCAGATTTTCTCCAGATGTACCTGGGGGAATTTCGCCGAAGCCTACTGTAGTGATGTGTAAATGTTATATTAAATAAAAGCCTACTAACTTAGGTCGAACTTGATGATACACTCACGTTTATTTATTTTTACATTGAACACGTCCGGATCAACCGTTAAACGAAGTAGGTGTGAAGTCCTGACGTGAACAATATAATTGTCAATGTTGCCAATGTCGCAAGACAAACCACGTTACGATGGTGAGCGCGCAAGGAGAATTGTTTTACGAGTTTCACTGCCAACACTCTCGCTGGAGTAACGCCGCAAACGCTGAAATGACAGTTCTACCAAAGGTGCTGCCCTACGGACGTCGATTCTACTGACGTCAACTATGGACACTGCTCTTGCCCTGTCCACGCCCATACCATTCGCGGGATGTCCAGCTGGTCTTGAGGCGACGGTCGACGACGATGTTAACTTCGCAGACGGTCTCGACGCAGCAGCCTGACCCGACCCTGCCGTCGTCGGTCTAGCGTCCCTGGAAGACGACCATTTCTTCGTGGCGCTCACCGAATGGTTGGAACGCAAGGAAAGGCGTCAACCGCGCCGCCGTCGAACACGACGGGCGTCCACACGCTGGTTTGACGACCTCGCCACTGGCAGTGGAGATCGTTCGGGGGACTGCCGCCCCGCCGCTGTGTCCTGTAGACATGGCTGCCCTGCGATCGGCCATCACCTCCCTCGCCACTGCCTCGCGGCCTTGTCAATCCAGATGGCGGTCCTGGAGAGAAGACATCTTGTGGCCCGGTAACCCCAGCCAGTTGGGATGACGCCGACCCGTTGCTTTCAATGCGGTCGGCAGGGACACAATTCCGTGACGTGTCCTCAACGCACCAATGTCGTACGCTCACTAAATCAAGGTGGTTGGTTCTGCGAGGAGATGGTTCTCCTGCGACCAGGTTCCGACGCAGCACCAGCGGATCGTTGACACTTTGCGTAAGAACAATAATTAACTGGCTTTATCAATTAGGACACCGAAAGGTATGTTTTCGTCATTTATCACGTTTTGCTTGTATATGTTACGTAAGTACACCGCAGATAGGTTGCGCATTAACGATGCATGCGATAAAGCATAATTGTCGTGTATTCGCATTCGTTATAGGACGAAGTGCAATTTTTTACGGCTGGATGGGGGGCGCTACTATTCCAACCCTACGGCGATTTGTGCAATGGGGACATACTTGGATGTTAATGTCCCGATATAGACAAATCGTTCCGAAGAAGGAAAGAAAGTTAAACGAGTACTAATTAATGTCTGTACCGAGTCATAGGCCAGAAATTGCAGCGTGCCTGGTGGACAGAAAACAGCTATCAGGGTATGATGGTACACTGACATTTTCGCTGGGGGTGTTAAAGCGTTTGTGTACTGAGTACTGAGTATTGATGGCGTTGAGCTACGGGTTTCACGAATTCTCAACTTAGCTTATCGGACAATCGTGGTGCCGTACATTTATCTTGAAGGGATAGTTCAAAGGAAATTCCTACGTACCAAGGAGGCACGACTCACAATGTATAAAAAGGCGACGTTTGGTTGCTAGATGTTCTCATATTTATCTATGCAAGGGAAGATGTTCTCCAGGTGTGCCTGAGGGAGTTTCGCCGTAGCCTACTGTTGTGATGTGTAAATGTTATATTCAATAAAAGCCTATTAACGTAGGTCGAACCTGATTATGCACTCACGTAAATTAAACACGTCGGGACCGACAGCTGAACGAAGAAGGCGTGAAGTCCTGACGTGAACAATTGAACTGTAACTACAAAAAGCCAACGTCCAATGACGTAGGACAAACCAAGTTACAACGTGTGGATTGTCTCAAATGGTGACGCACGCAAGATGATCATGTCGAGTGCACCGTGTAGTCCCAGTGCTTCGTGTAGTCCCAGTGCACCGTGTGGTCCCAGTGCACCGTGTAGTCCCAGTGCATCGTGTAGTCCCAGTGCAACAGCTGCTGCTGCTTTTGCACCTCTGGCCATCATAATTGAACAATCGAATGCTGTATTCATCTGCATTCATTACCTCTCAATGTCTGGCACGTATGTTTCGTCAACCACGAAGATGTTGTAGGACAAAGACAGTTCGGCCTACGCTCAGGAACACGTGATTGGCCACTCCTCGGACGATCTTTTGTCACTGATTGGCGGGGTTTCTGCTGGTTAGTTTGGTTTGGGACTAGTGGGGATGCCCCATTTCTATAATTCAATGTTCTTGAATGTTGGTTGTACAAGTGAATAAGACAACAAAGAAAAGTTAAAGAAAAATAAACATTTATATCCTGATGACTCATGTTGATAGAACACTGAACTCGTTTTGCTGCGAGAAAGTACAACAAACTCTTGTTGGCAAAGATATTTTTTTTATTTAATGACAAGAGAAATAGAACTATGAATCGATGAGTTATGAGTATCTACAATGTACCCATAGTGGCAAATACAATTAATAAATGAAAAACTAATAAAAGTAGCAAAGGTGGATGGCCAGAAACCTACCAGGCCTCCACACTGAGGTCCTGCACCCACCCCAGGGCTTCATACTGAGGTCCTGCACCCACCCCAGGAGTCTGCCAAGTAAGCTAAATATGAGGGATGTTCCCTCAGCGACATAGGAATAACATGCGCACAAAAATTAGGTAAGTACCTAGATCAGCACATAGTCTAGCAAATTAGTAAACACAAAGTAAGGAACAGCCATACATAATAACTGGCTAATTAAATGGTGAGCTAAGTATCAAAACTACTAGTCCAAAATGCAAGTGAACTATACATCCACAAATTACAATGATTATCAGTACTGGAAGAATGCAAAGTTCCAGTAAGAAACATAACCAAAGTCTGACGCATGGGCCTACTCAATTATATTAAACGTGTCTACATACATCAAATTAAAACAAGGCAAGCCGTAACTACTGACACAGCAACAACAACGCCTGAGAAAATAATATTAAGGTACATTAATCTAGAGCACGGGAATACGTACGTAGCGCCGGAATGCGGCGGACTTCCATCTACCCATGGAAAGTATTTGGGTACCACTCATGCCCATGTCAGTTGCTGTGATAGCAGCTACGATTCTAAAACTGTGTCAATTGTTATAAGTGGCAGTGGGAGCTATTTATTTGCCCTGCGTCTAGCATTGATTTTTGCATATTTTTTATTGCTACCACGCTGCACGGAACTACTCTACTGTGCTATTGTTTTTATATATATGTAGAATTTTCTGACAATTATTCTGGTGGCACACCTGTACCTGGCCTACACTACAGTTCAGCCATAACATTGCTAGTATCAATGGCGGCAAGCTGCGACTAAGTAAACAGGAAGTTGAACACATTTGCGATTATGCGCAGCGGGAATGTCGACGGCTTCCGTTTTACACTCATTAAGAAGAAGGCTGTGGGACACCATCCATGACTTTACATTTACAGCAGTCAGGTACAGTTGTAGCATGCGCTGGCTGATCACGCGGAAATTCAACATACAGTTGGGTGTCGTCAGCGACATGTGGTAACGGAGTTGATGGAGTTCGAAGTCATGGTTGAGCCCCAGATAGTAGCCTCTCACATGTATGCTGAAAAAAACCGAAACCATTTATCCGAGACACCGGTTTTGTAATTGCTGACACAATGTCAATGGCGGCGCACACACGTCGTGTTTGCCAGGTATCATACTGTCACATACGTCGTGCCTGCCAGGTGTCATACTGTCACATACGTCGTGTCTGCCAGGTGTCATACTGTCACATACGTCGTGTCTGCCAGGTGTCATACTGTCACACACGTCGTGTCTGCCAGGTGTCATACTGTCACACACGTCGTGTCTGCCAGGTGTCATACTGTCACATACGTCGTGTCTGCCAGGTGTCATACTGTCACATACGTCGTGTCTGCCAGGTGTCATACTGTCACATACGTCGTGTATGCCAGGTGGCATCCTGTCACATACGTCGTGTCTGCCAGGTGTCATACTGTCACATACGTCGTGTCTGCCAGGTGTCATACTGTCACATACGTCGTGTATGCCTGGTGGCATACTGTCACATACGTCGTGTATGCCAGGTGTCATACTGTCACATACGTCGTGTATGCCAGGTGGCATACTGTCACATACGTCGTGTCTGCCAGGTGGCATACTGTCAAATACGTCGTGTCTGCCAGGTGTCATACTGTCACATACGTCGTGTCTGCCACGTGGCATACTCTCACGTAAGTCGTGTCTGCCAGGTGGCATACTGTCACACACGTCGTGTCTGCAAGGTGGCAACGATCAGGAAATGCCTGTCCACCCATGTTTGTAAAACCATAATTAATTATTTATGGCACTCATTTTTAATATTAACGTCCGGTAAAGGGTAAACTTTGATTTACAAACATGAATACACGTAATTTAAATTTTACTGATATATTTTCGTAATCTAGCAGGATGCCTAAAATCGAAAACGGCGCCATCTAGCGAGCATGTTGCAAACCGATACTTTGACAGGTTGTCACAGTGAGCATTTGAAGCTTGTTTAATTGATTAATTACACATGTGTATCTACATAACACAGTCCCAGTTGATCTACGCAATCTGATATATGACCTGGTGGCAACATTCTGAATTTAAATTGTTTGGTTATACTCAACAATGTATAACATACTTTTGTGAATCGTAAAATACCTAACATATTTTACTAGTAGATCTTCTAACTCAAATTTGTTGCATGCTACATAATGTTATATAAATAGTCAAATGTCTCCAACAGTTGTTTACTTGTTGCTGACCTATTTAGCATTACTTATGTAGGCACTTTGTAAATTATATATAATTTTCAATATATATAACTTAATGTTCAATAACTAACGCTTTGACTCTGTAGATAGAAACACACTGTTCCAGATTCTCCATGCGTATGACATCCCAGAGAAGATCGTCAAAGCCATACAGATAATGTATGTAAACACCTCTGAAGTTGGGGGAAAACTACAAATTTCATCATTAACATCGCTCTTCTCGCTGACACGATACAAGAAGCAGAACTTTTACTTCATCAAGTGGAAAGCGCTTCCAAATCTACTGGACTATTCTCAACATATCAACCCGTCTGCTTATCAGATGGGAGTCAAATTGAGAAAGTAGAGGATTTCAAATATATCGGATCCTACACAAACTCACGCCCTGACATCCAATGCAGAAAAGCCCAGGCATGGGCAGAAGTTCACGCCCTTGACAAAGTTTGGAGAGCGCCCGTCTGCAAACTCACCAAACTGACGATTTTCAGGACAACGGTTGAAACGATCCTGATATATGCATGTGATTCGTGGTCGCTAATACTATCAGTAGAAAATGCACTGGATGGTACCTACACAAGAATGCTGCAGAAAATAAAAAAACGTGTCATGGCGCCACCACATGACCAACCAAGAACTGTACGGCTCCCTCCCACGGATCACCACCATCGTGAGACACCGGCGTCTTCGTCTGGCAGGTCATGTGATGCGCCATGACGAAGCAGCCAACAAAGTCCTGCTCTGGAAGCACGATGGCCTTCGGAGATGAGGTCAATCAACAACATAAGTAAATAAGTTCAATAAATACTATATATATTAGAATACTTAGGCTCACAACTATTGTAACTATTCAACGGTATTTCATCACATAGACATGCATCACACACTGTGTGTATGCATTTTATTTCCTATGTACCCATGTAACCATGCAACTATGTACCCATGCATGAGACAACTTCGTCATCATCATCATGATGATCATCATCATATGTTGCCTTCTCCTCTCGGAACGTCAGCTATCACAGACAGCTACTCATATCTGCATTGTGCCATTCTGACCAGATCTTCATACTTCGTGTTCTCCAGCCATGCCTTGCAGTTGTCCTCCGTGTGGCTCTTGGTCTTCGTCTGCATCTCGTTCTTATCGTCAACCATCTTCTCCAATATTTCCCATTAAATTCCTTCTTGTCTGATATAGCAGCATATAAACAAGTCATTATCCAGTGCCTATAGTGTGTCATATTTAATTATATAACATGGTTCCGTATAATGTGGCCAAATTTGTCACATTTTTCAATGTTTGCAACTCTGTTGCAAGCAAAATAATGAAGTTACAGTTGTATGTTGACACCAATAGGTTGCCAAAATGTAGTAGTTCCAGTATATACAAAGTACATTAAAATTAATATTAGTCTATTTTTGAGGCCAGGTACGCTATTTTGATCAAAATATTAAAAAAACGTGTTTTGAAAACGTTGACGGGGGTCTTCAAAGTGCTCTAACATGAAAACTAATTTATATACAACCATGCAACTGATGCCATGATGTATATTAATAATAAACCTTGTATTTTGCAATGACTAAATTATCTCAAAATAGTCCAGCATAGTTAGTTAAGGCCACAGTCTGCGATATGTCAGTGATGTGGTAGTGTGGGCGAGGTGTCACTGCCCGTTTTAATGTATTTGTGTTGTATCTTTTCGTTTCGCCTTGACTTTGGGCGCTTTGTTAAGCTTTAGGCTTACTAGTTACCGTTTCTACGGTTATTTCGGGACTCTGTGTCTTTGACTATGGTCTGGAGTTTACACTATTTATGACATGTATCACCATTTCATTTACGTTAGAACTCTTTTGCTTTTGAGGTTGTTATTGTGTACACAGTTTATTGGGCCCTGCCTTTTGTGCGGGTGAGCTCGGTTAGAACCCCCTTCGGGTTGTTTTTATGTACACCAGTTTGTTGTGCCCTGTCTTGTATGCAGATGAACTTCGTTAGAACCCCCTGAGGTTATTTTTGTGTACACCGGTTTCTTGGGCCCTGTCTTGTGTGCAGATGAGCTTGGCTAGAACCCCCTTTGGGTTGTTTTATGTACACCAATTTTTGGTCCCTGCCTTTTGTGCATATGAGCTCTGTTAGACTCCATTTATGTTGTTTGTGCACTCCTGTTTTAAACCATGCCATGTGTGCATTTAGACGTTCTGATTGCGCTCTATGTTTGCACCTTAGCGTGCACTTGTTTAGTGTTGCTAACCAGACCTTGACATCTGACCTCACTCAGTGTGTGTGTGGGCATATTCCACTGTTCGGAATATCTGCTCCATCAATTCTTGTTACAGTATGCCACCTCGGAGGAAACGCTCAACTGGGAAGTCGGCTCCACCTCGCCGAGCTGCTGCAGAACGTTACTATTCCATTACACCAGTTGCTACACCGAAGCTAGACACCGACGAACTGTTTCTACTGGCCTTGCAGGGATGTAATGGCCACAAGTAGCACAGCTGAGATGGTGGCTCTTGTGGCAACTGAAGTTTAAATGTTAATCTGAATAGCATCCCTATGGGGGCTAATCTCACTGATATCCTTAAAGCCAACATATGGGCGTATTAATTTGTTGGTTTTTCATGATTTGTTCCACGGCCAACCTATTCAACGTTGTCGTTGTCTTTTCCTCCCTATGCTGTACACCAAGCAGCAGCCCCATTTACTTAGGACAAAACAGCTCACTAGCATTAACCATGGGACCAACCTAAATTGGATGTTTTCTTCAAATGTATGTACGCCAGGCATGATCAGTGTATAACTGGTCCCATTTTGCAAGTCCTTCCACCAATTTCGGTAATCAGTCCTTTCCTGCCGGATACTGCTGGATCTACCAGCGTACTGGCAGTTGCACAATCAAATCATGCAGATTTAAACTCGCCTATGCGAAATGTCAGGGAAAACGCCCTGCCTCTCTATTTGTCGCCAAGAGAAACGTGCCCACCCCAATAAATAATCTAATGTTGAACCAAGTCCTATGATATGACAGAAGCTAGTTACCTGGTCATGGGTTTAAAATATGGCCTTTACCTACATTTTGATGGAGCTCCAGGACTTCATCTCTCAAATATTCGCCCATCTGCCATTCAGCATAAAGGCTACGTCCAACAGCAATTGACTAAGGAGCCTTTCCTTCTCAACCCCCCTTTGAGGACTTTCATTGTTCTCCGCTGGGAATTGTCACCAAAAAGGTACCAAATTCGTTTTGGTTAATTCATAATTTGTAATTCCCCGAAGGGGACTCGATTTATTCCTAAAGAGTTTACTACTGTGCAGTATGAAACTTTTGATCACGTTATTTCGTTAATATTCCAGTTTGGTCGAGGAGCTTTGCTAGCAAAACCTAATATTGAGGAAGCATTTCGTATCATTCCTATTCACCCCTCTTGTTACAGCCTGCTAGGTTTTATGTGGGGTAATCAGTGTGTTCATAATCGGTCGCTTCCTGTGGGATGTGCGGAATCGTGCCGTATTTTTGAAAGGTTCAGTTGCGCGCTACAGTGGGCTGCACAACACAGGACTGCCGCAGCGGTGTCTCACATCCTCGATGATTTCATCTTTGTTGGTCCGCAAAATTCCTTAAATTGGCTCAGTGACCTCAATGAGGTCTTAATCCATTCCGATTAAGCATTCTAAAACATGTCAAACGTCTACAGTTATTACTGTGCATGGTATACAATTAAACACCATCAAATGGCAGGCAAGCCTGCCTGATCATAAAGTGCTACGAACTGCTATTATGCCTATGCATAAATGCCATAAAGTGTCAACTTGCGCCAGCTGCAATCTCTTATCGGTATGCTAAACTTTGCATGCAAAGGCATTTCTGCGTTGCTCATCAATCTCACCATTGGTGTATCTAAGCCTGTTTATCACATCAAATTGAATGGTGAGGCTCGAGTTGACCTCGCAGCTTGGCTTTGTTTTCTCTCCTCTTATAATGGAATTTCTATGGTTATTGATTCTAACTGGGTCTCATCAGATTAATTAGGTTCTACACTGATGCAGCTTCCACGCAGGGTTTTGCTGTTGTTTTTGGATCTCGCTGGTTTAATGGCAGGTTTCCGTCTACCTGGCAATCATACGGTATTGCTGTGTTAGAATTGTATCCTACTGTTGCTGCTTTGGAATTATGGGGCTATTATTTGTCTAACTATTCAGTCACGGAATTGTATCCCTGCCGACCTCATTGAAAACAACGGGTCGGCTTCATCCCAACTGGCTGGCGTTGCCTGGCCGCATGATGTCCTCTCTCTTCCAGGGACGCTAAACCATCGACGAGAGGGTCGGGCCAGGCTGCTGCGTCGAGACCGTCGGCGAAGTTAACTTCGTCGTCGTCCGTCGCCTCAAGACCAGCTGGACATCCTGCGATTGGTATGGGCGTGGACAGGGCAAAAGCAGCGTCCATAGTTGACGTCAGTAGAATCGACATCCGTAGGGCAGCACCGTTGGTAGAACTCTCATTTCAGCGATTGTTGCGTTGGCGACTTCTTCAGCGGCAGTGCCGGCCCTCAAAGCCAAAAAAAATTACCATGTCGCCATTGTTACAACCAGTAATGTAATAATCGACCGGTAATGTAATAATCGACCAGTAATGTAATACATCGACCGGTAATGTAATAATCGACCGGTAATGTAATAATCGACCGGTAATATAATAAATCGACCGGTAATGTAATAAATCGACCAGTAATGTAATAAAAATTGTGATGATTATCATTATGATGGTGATGATGATGATGTTAATACTGATGATGTAGAAGGTGATGATGAGGGTAATAAACGATTGTGATGATGATGACAATTAAGGGGTCATCTTAGTGACGGTGATAATGATGATGATGATAACGATGGTGTGATGATGAAGGTGATAAATGGTTATGATGATGATGAGGAAGAAGATGAAGACAATTAAGCGGTCTTAGTGATGATGATGCTTATGACGATGATGATGATGATGATAAAGATGATGATGATGATGATAATTATGGTGATGATGAGTGTGATAAATGGTTATGATGATGAGGAGGAAGAAGATGAAGACAATTAAGCGGTCTCAGTGATGATGATGATGATGATGACGAAGATGATGACAACGAGGGTGATCCTTATTACGATTATGAGGACGAAGACAATGACACCTTCAGCCTCATCATCATCCTCCTTATCGTCATCATCATCCTCATGTTCACCCGTATAATGGCTAGCCATGCTGGCACCCACTCGACGTTCACAAACGTATGATTAACATAGGAATCTCAGAACGAGTGAGCCGCATGTTTTCTGGGAGGACATATGGGATGCCGTTCATATAACCTCCCAGGTAACGCACGGCAGTAACTACATGTTGGCAAACAATAGGACCGAGTCAGACAGAGTGGTGAGGAAGAAGGGGGGGTCATTAGAAAGGGTCACCTCAAAACATGAGAGAGGCAATCAACACCAAATTAAGGGATCATCTCAAACAATTATTTAATAGATCATTAAAAATGCTTAATCAATTTTCGTCATCATCATCATCATGTCAAACAAATTAGGGGAAATCTCAAAATGCAATGTGATACTATATTAGAAGCTTAAGTTTAACCGCAAAAATAATAAAATAAGGGACCAGCTGTAAAAATTAAGGGGTTATCTCAAAAATGTAAGTTAAGGGTAATTTCAGTCAACTAAAATGTTCATCTAAACGATTAAAGGGCACCCAAAGTATTTTAAAATATTAATAAAATTAAGGGATTTTATCAATAACAAGTTAAAGGATGGTTTAAAAAGGTGACGATCCTTTAACTTATTTTGAGAAGACCCATTCATTTTATGAGATGACCCCTTCATTTATTTAACTTTTTTCGAGACGACCACTTGACTTGATGAAGTGACCCCATAATGTTTTGAGATGATCAGCTAGATTATTATTAAATGACCCTCATTGAGACCTTTTTAAATGAACCTTTAACTTGTTTTTGATAAAATCCCTTAATTTTAATCGTATTTTAAAATACTTTGGGTGCCCTTTAATCGTTTAGGTGAATATTTTAGTTGACTGAAATAACCCTTAATTAAACTTTTTGAGATAACTCCTTAATTGTTTCAGCTGATCCCTTATTTTATTATTTTTGCGGTTAAACTTTCTAAGTTTCTAATATAATATCACATTGCATTTTGAGATGTCCCCTAACTTGTTTGACATGACCCGTTAATTTGATCAAATGATCAGTTATTAAGCATTTTTAATGATCCCTTAAATAATTGTTTGAGATGATCCCTACATTTGAATGTAGATTATCTCTTTCATGTGTTGAGGTGACCATTTTTAATGACCCCCTTCTCCCTTACAAGTCTGTTTGACTCGGTCCGATTGTTTTCCAACATGTAGTTACTGCCGTGCGTTACCTGGGAGATCATGTGAACGGCATTCCATAAGTCCTCCCAGTAAACATGCGGCTCACTCGTTCTGAGATTCCTATGTTAATCATACGTTTGTGAACGTCGAGTTGGTGTCAGCATGGCTAGCCGTTATAAGGGTGAACATGAGGATGATGATGACGATGAGGAGGATGATGATGAGGCTGAAGGTGTCATTGTCTTCGTCCTCATAATCGTAATAATGAACACAATCATTGTCATTATCGTCGTCATCATCGTCATCATCATCACTAAGACCGCTTAATTGTCTTAATCTTCTTCCTCTCATCATCATAAACATTGATCACCCTCATCATCACCATCGTTATCATCATTATCATCATCATCAAAATCATTATCATCATCATCATCGTAATAATCATCATCATCATTATCATCGTCACTAAGATCGCCCCTTAATTGTCATCTTCATCATATTCGTTTATCACCCTCATCATCACCTTCTGCATCATCGTTATTAACATCATCATCATCGTAATGATTATCATCATCATTTTTATTATATTACTGGTCGATTTATTACATTATCGGTCGATTATTACATTGCCGGTCGATTATTACATTAACGGTCGATTTATTACATTACTGGTCGATTGTTACATTACCCTCATTGTCATCATCTTCGGCATCATCATCATCATCACTAAGACCGCTTAATTGTCTTAATCTTCTTCCTCTAATCATCATAACCATTTATCACCCTCATCATCACCATCGTTATCATCATCATCATCATCATCATTATCATCATCATAATTATAATCATTATCATCGTCATCATCGTCGCAATCATCATCATCATTATCATCAACATTATCATATTCACTAAGATCGCCCCTTAATTGTCACCTTCATCATCATAATCATCTATCACCCTCATCATCACCTTCTACATCATCATTATTAACATCACCTTCTACATCATCTTTATTAACATCATCATCATCATAATGATTATCATCATCGTTTTTATTACGTTACTGGTCGATGTATTACATTACCGGTCGATTATTACATTACCGGTCGATTTATTACATTACCGATCGATGATTACATTACCGGTCGATTTATTACATTACCGATCGATTATTACATTACCGGTCGATTTATTACACTACCGGTCGATTTATTACATTACTGGTCGATTATTACATTACCGATCGATTATTACATTACTGGTTGTAACACGCGATCACCATTGTAAGTTGGTTTGTCCTACTTCGCTCAGTGGTTAGTCCCGACGCGCTCAATACATAAATAAATACACGTGAGTGTATCATCAGGTTCGTCCTACGTTAGTAGGCTTTTATTGAATATAACATTACATATCACTAGTGTAGGCTACGGAGAAAGATCCTCAGACAAATGTGGAGAACACGATAAAGGTGAGAATATCTAGCAACCAATCGTCGCCCGTTTTATACCTGGTGAGTCGTAACTCCTTTGTGCGTAGGAATTTCCTTTGAACTGTCCCTTCAAGATACATGTCACCTCGATTTTCTGATAAACTAAGTTGAGAGTTCGTGGAACTCGTAACTCAACACGATCTATAAAGATGACCTATTGTCTGACCTCATGTCCTTTATCTCTCTACTCCGTGCGTTGATATATAGACAAACGTTCGGCCTGTCCGTACAGTTGGTCAATGCAAGAAATATTACCCTTGCCAGAGTCTAACAAAGAGCACCTATGCTCTTTGTCTGTTCCGCAGGTGCGTCAATGTTTCATTGGCCATTCGGTCCGGTTCAATAAACACCCATCATCCATCTAGTACACCTCTGTGACTATGCACTTGTAGTGTCATCATCATATATAAATATGTAACAGTTTTATTAGTAATTAATAATTTACCATTACTATACACGGTGGTCCGTTACATCCATTTCCCACCACAAAAAGGACAATACGTTTCCTTTTAAAAACTCACACAGAACGGACCCAACCATGTAACAATTATAGAAAACAATTGCATTACCAACAACTAGACCTGTAAAACCATACATGAATCATACAGTGAATTTGTCACTGTTTAGTGTTGCAGGTTTGTCCTTGACGTGGGCGTCCACACGCGGACACTTAATGTCCGTGGCCATTAACAGCCACATTAAATATAATGTGAGATCATGTGAATATATATATATATATATATATATATATATATATATATATATATATATATATATATATATATATATATATATATGGATCTCCCAGATGTCTACTTAATAATGCGTTGTCCGTGGAACATGTTACTGGCCGTGACTAAGTGTACACATGACAAAGTACCATATAACTGGATATTTGTTTATACCCAATTCTGACTCGTGATTATTATTCTTATTCTTAATGTGTTAAGTGGACTGGTGTAATAATTAGCGCCGCGGTACTTATAAAATAATCAGTATAAAAATGGTTTAACACCACCCAGCGAACATTTCGGTGGACCATCATACCCGGATAGTCCCAGAATTCCGTGCACCGAGCACGCTGCAGTTTCTGGCTTATGAATCCGTACAAACATTAATGAGTACTCGTTTAAAATGCTTTCCTTCATCGGGCCGATTTGTCTTGATCGGGACATTTAGCGTCCTAATATGTGCCCAATGCACAAATCGCCATAGAGTTGGTATAGTAGCGTCCCCTATCCAACCGTAAAAACATTACACTTCGTCCTAGAACGAATGCGAATACGCGACAATTATGCCGTGTTGCATGCGTCGTTATTGCGCAACTTATCTGCGGCATCAATACGTAACATATACAAGCAAAACATGAAATATGACGAAATCATACCTTTCTGTGTCCTACTTGCTACATCCAGTTAATTAATGTTCTTACGCCAAGTGTTATTGTTCACTGGTCTACTTGAGGATCTGCTTGTCCTGCGTTGGAGCCTGGTCGCAGGAGAACCATTCCCAACAGTTCGTCACCTCGCAACCCCAATCACCTTGATTTAGTGTGCGCGTACGACCTCGGCGCGTTGAGGACACGTCACGGAATTGTGGACTGTGACAAATCGGAATACTATATGTCGAACCGACTTCGTCTGTGAGGGTGTCACTGACTAGGAGCGGAGGGCGAACAAACAGACGTGACTCGATCGAATCTGGGACAAACGCCACTTTAACTAAACACCCCTTAACATGTCGTCAACTCTTCGGGAGACAGGGGAGCAAGGTGGGTGTGTTTTTTTGTAGCCAACAACATTATAAATGAAACGCTTTACCGGTTGTAGCATTTGCCTGTGATTTTGTGAGTTCACACACACACACACACACACACACACACACACACACACACACACACACACACACACACACACACACACACACACACACACACACACACACACACACACACACACACACACACACACACACACACACACACACACACACACACACACACACACACACACACACACACACGGCTAGATAGGCTTGGGTCTATCCAATATTAGGCCAAACCAGGCGGCTGGACTTCTTGTTATATACACTTATACAGGATAGACACGAACGCGCGCACCCGACACTCACACACACCGACGGACCGACGGACCGACGCACATGTGCACGAATGCATGCACGCACCCTCCCGAACACACACACACGCACGCGTACACATGCACACCAGGCTCGTAAGAAGCAAACATATTTTGGTAAGGCCCACCGTGACAAAGGGGTCCGGGGGCATGAGACGATATTTCGTCCCGACACTGCCTTGCAATCATAAAAACAGAGTCGAATTCAATCTAGTTCGACTTTTCGCTCAGACTCTTCGTTAAGTTGCTGTTAATGAATATATTTTGGAAAGTTTTTACGTGAAATTTATAACACGTGAAATTGACATCAAACAGAGAATGTGTTGAGATATCGATTTGCCAGATTCATCTCCCTTGGCTGTTGAAGATATATGAAAAACATGTCGAGTATTCCAAGAGCGTTTTGTCTATAAACTATAAACAATACATTAACATTGTTAATTAACATTGTTAATTAATATTGTTAATTAATATTGCGGTAGTAGTACAGCGATCTATATGGAGGTATGGAATGCGGAATGCTGCGCACGGCGCCACCCACCACCATACTTCGACACCTAGCGGACAGTGACTTCACTACAGTGGTGCCCCTTGGTGACCAGTTTTGGTGCCGATGGCGCCCCTAGCGGATAATCGAGACCAAATTTACGGAAAACAGCGCCAAAAGTGCCTAGCAGCCCAACTATTTGAAGCACACTAACGAAGCGCCCCTTGGTGAACAGCGTTCGCCCTAGCAGCGCTCCTGGCGACTAGTCTATGAAATAATTTTCGTAAAACAACACCCCTAACTCAAAATAATTTACGTGTTAAAAACTTCATTGATCGCACAGCGCGTGTATCCGGTTGAGAATGCGCAACCACCCGCTTACTTACATCTAGCGGATAGTGTATGTGGTATATATTTCACTGAAAGCATAGCAAAAACGGGCTGATCTTGTGCCATAACGCAAAATTGCTATCCTATTGTGGAGCCCGGTGCCATGTCCAGGACAGTGAAGGGCTTCAATGGGTTCGGTTGCTAGACACTTTGAGTAGTGTTTTCCAAAAATGTGTTCTAGATTATCCGCTAGTTGGTATTTGCTGAATTTCTTCTTTGTATAAGGGTGGCTCTAATAAGATCGACATACGCGCATACACATAGTTGGCATACATACGAACACAACATACACACAAACACACATGCACGCAAGCTCGCACGCACGCTCGCACGCACTTTCTCCGCCAACCATAGCGGACGCGCGGTGGTTGGCGGACAAAGACGCAACGTCGTCTTTGACAGCGAAAGCATTTAGACGGCACTATAATATCTTATTCGGAACAAACCGACGTACAATTTACCGTTTATCGCGCTTCGGACCAGAGTGCAATAATTAATAAACTTCAATCACATCCTTAATGAGACGTAGTCAATGTTGTCAGTTCTCTATGATGGACGACGTTTGTTCGATTCAGATTCCGTCGAAGAAGTGTTGAACTCCGTCGATGGAAACAGCATCACTGTCGAAGATCCTGCCGACACCACAACGAATGTCTCATCGGGGAACAATGTCCAGGACTCAGCGGGAGAGACGCTCAGCAGTGGGCTGGACGAAGTGTGGACTGACCGATGTACGCTCATCTTTGACGTCGATGACCGTCCGCCGTTCTCCATAGCCTTCGTATACGCTCTACAGGTGCGGTACCGCTTGACGACGAATCACGGTGATGTAAAGGTGGCGGTGATGGAATTGATAATGTTGTTGAATTAGGTGGTGGTAAAGATGGAATTGGTATGTTGCTGATTGAGTTGATTGGGTTGAAGGAATTTGAAGTACTGTTGATTAAGTTGATTGGTGTGTGGCGGCGGCGGCGGCGGCGGCGGTGGAGGTGGTAGTGTTGGTGGTGGTGATGGTGGTGGAATTTGTTGTTTTTGTCATGCCGATGGTGATGTAATATTATCGGAGTTGTAATTTCAGCTGCTGCAGCTGCTGGTACTTCATCTGCAGCTGCCGCTGTCGATGCCGGTGACGATGATGATGACAATGCCGCCGCCGCCGCCGCCGCCGCCGCCGCCGCCGCCGCCGCCGCCGCCGCCGCCGCCGCCGCCGCCGCCGCCGCCGCCGCCGCCGCCGCCGCCGCTTCACAGATGTCCTGCTGACAAACTTCATGTTGTTATGTTCCCGTTTTGTACTCCGCCACTACGTGTACATGCCATACTGAAATATATTAATTAATGTGCTAAGTATGATCAGTTTACATTGATGCACAATATTATTTGGGCGTAATACTTGTTATATTTAAAAATCCGGTGTATATTTGTGTTTGCCGTATTATTTCAGCAAGCGCTAGACGGTATCACGCAATGTATGGTAACCGTTCTGATCATCACAGAGGTTATCTGTGCGGGCGACAACAATCTCCTCGTGGCTCAGTTCATCAGTACATCCGTGTTCCTTGTAGGAGTCGCCACGCTCCTACAAACCACGTTAGGAATGAGGTATGCACGTAATAGTAATGTCACTTCCACGCAGGAAGCATCATACGTTATATAAGTCGCCGCTGATATTGAATTATGGTAACAACTTACAACTGAATGATCGTCAGCAGAAGAAGACCTTGACAGTTACCTTGGGTGCAACCAAAATGGAAGACCTAAAGTGTCACAAATTCTCGCTATATCAAGACTAATTTAAGGTATCATGGCACAAAATTTGCCATAATCGGCCTACAAAGATTTCAGGAAGACTTATGAAACAATTCATTATCCAAGACAAAATGCCACATAATATAGTTAGTGCCTACGGTATCCATGATCTACTTGTAAATGCAATAGCATAGCTAGGATGTGTGAAGGCACAAAGCAAAGGTGGTAACACCTGATTGAGAAACTGACATGTTTGAGGTTCTGGCAGGAAGAGACACCCTCGCGTGATACATCTTTGTTGTAGAGCACGACTTTATTTTAAGGGTGGCCATGGGTGGAAAGGAAGACTAATTAAGCTTCCAAATAGAAAGAAGGCGACGTAAACGGGTTGGGCCGGTTGTTATAGGATGAAAATCTTGGCATTAATGCTAT